>OX578147.1:40408570-40731070 GCA_951213105.1 Amaurobius ferox | reverse complement strand
AACATTATTGGAAGATAGATAGTCATGATAAAGAGAGATAATAACTTTATATAAATCTTTAATGACAATATTATTAAATAGGTCTTTAAAATCCAAGGTATGGAAACCAAGAATGTGTGGAAGCTTGCTAAGGTGATTTACTAAATCAAAACTATTGTTTAAAATGAAATATCCTGAATTCCCAAATTTAGGAGATTCATTAATTCTATTTAAACAGTTAAGCAAGTACTTACTAGCTGTAGTGGTAAAGGTATTATGTCCACAAGTGACCGTTCTAAAACTGAGAGGTGATTTGTGGAATTTAGGAACCAAAGTAACATAAGGAAATTTAAAAAACTTACAATTAATATTTAATTGTGTATATACTTTTAGCATTTTAGTTTTGATTTGGATAGACTGATTATTAATGGGTTTAAAAATGTGATTACTTTTTAGGTAATTCTGTAACAGAGAAACATAATATTTTTTACAAATGAAGGCATGATTATTAGAAGCTTTATCTGCATAAGTTATGACTTAATGTTGTTGTAGTTCTTTAATAGCAGATAGGAGTTTTTTATAAGGATACCTAGGCTTCGTTAATTTAATGTTTATAATATATATAACATTTTTAAGTAGATGTAAGGTAGTATACTTCCATTGATGGAACGCTTCAATAGGAATGGAATGTGAACAAACAAGTTGATATATGAATTTATCAAAATCAAAAGATATAGACTGAAGAAGTTGTTTAGGGTGATGGCAGAATGGAATGCGAAATTTAGACCCTTTATTCATAATATCCCTAAGTATATCATCCTGAACTATACTGAGATCCCCAGTAATAATGTGTCCATGAGAGGAGTTGACATAAGGGGCAAGATTTTTATTGCTGCATACACATGATGTAAGGTCATCGGAGTTTAATGTCTTGGAAACTTCATTGTAATTGTAAATAGTTCTACCAATTGGTAAATTATATTTGAAAGATTTTTGTATTTTGATTTCTTTTACTGGTAACAAGTGCTGATGTTTTACAAATAAATTATTGAAGTCAAGAGAATTAAGAATAGGGTGTTTAAAAGAAATTACACAGTAAGCTATTTTATTATGTGGATTTGGTGAATGTAGAAGGTGGTAATTTAAGAAATTTGTACGTGAAATAAGCAAATCATAAAATAAATGTTTAAAATGCTCATGAGTTAATTTTAATTTTATAAAATTAGTATAAACAATACTTAATTTGCATTTTCTGACTTTATATAACCAAGTTCTAACAGGTAGAAAATTGAAAGTTTGAGAATAATTATATTGTAATTTCAAAATGTCTGCATTGTAATCAATAGTTTTACTTAACTTACTTTTTCCTTTGTCACGCTTATATCGCTTTTTACTAGGAGTTGATGACTTTGAATATTGGAAAAGATGTTTATATAAAGAAGATTTACTAGAATTGTATTCAAAACTATTGTTAACTACATTATTATTATTATAAATTTGATTTAAGCCATAGGAGAAGAGAGTTTTGTATTTTTTAATGTAATAATTTTCAAATACTAATCTATCAGTGAGTGAAATTTTAATATCTAAAATATGAAGGGATCCATTTTTAAATCCGTGTGTAGCAAAGTGCTGATATTCAAATTGATTTTTAGTAGGGAGATCATTAAAGACTTTATGGTCAAATTTTTTAATATGATCCCTGTGGACATTCATTCTCAGACGTAAAGGGTTGCTGGTTTGGCCAATATAGGATAAGTTACAAATAGTACAATTAAGTTTGTATATGCAATTAAAAACCTTGCAGAATTTTTGTGAAGTGGAATTATTATTAATTTGTGATAGGTCAGCATAAGGACAAGTTTTGCACCTAAGATTATTGCATCTATTGAAGGAATATGATTTAGATTGAAAGTAGGTATGGTATTCTTCCAAATCGTCTATAACGCTTAATTGGTCAATGTTTGTCGATCTATAATTATCCCAATTCATAATAATAAATATATATATATATATATATATATATATATATATATATATATATATATATATATATATATATATATATATATATATATATATATATATATATATATATATATATATATATATATATATATATATTCTCTGTTGAAAAAAATAGATGTACTCATAAGAAATGAGGGCAAAAAGATTACATTTTTGTAAGTGGTAAATCCTCTCCTGTCAGCTATACAAGCTGATATTCGATGCGGTATAGAGTCAGATAATTGCTTATTTCCCTCTGTAGAAGATTCTATCACAAATGTTGCAGGTGATCTGCTTATTCATTGGTACTCTGAGAAAGCTACAATTGCCATCACAGCATGCCCCAGACATGTTCTAAAGGTGATAGGTCTGGGGACCTGGTTGGTCATGGGAGGGTATTAAATCATCGAAAACATTGTTGAGAAAGCCGTACAGTATTGGTCGAGCATTCTATTGTTTGTAAATGGTACCTGAGCGGATTAAAAGCAAAGGCCGACTAATATGTAGCAGAATATCTTCGACGTACAAGCGAGCCGTCAAATTGGCTTATAGCACAACTATATGAAATCGGCTGTCACACCAGATGGCTCCCCAGATTCTCACACCACTTGTGATAGCCGTGTGCAACTCGACTACAAATGAGGGACAGGAATGCTGACCAGTCTTCCATACATGTGTGAAACTCGACAACAAATGAGGCATAGGAATGCTGACCAGTCTTCCATACATGTATGCGGCGATCATCAGCACTGAGAGAGAAATAGGATTAGTCGCTAAAGACAACATGCCTCCAGTTAGACACTGTCCGATCTGACCGAACTCGGCACCAATATAGAAGACTCTACTTATATTGAGGGATCAGTTGTAATCACCTTAATGGACGTCGACACCTAATCCCACCTGCTGGAAGTCATCTTCGAATTGTATCCCTTGATACAGATGCATGGCGGATGGAGAATGCCTTTTAATATCTAATAAGGACGTTATTAGTGTGAACGTGTTTCCTCTCCTGTCTGCATGACCCCCTCAAACTGCAAGTCTATCTGGAGAGGTCTGAATCTCTGCGATGGTTATATGTTCGTTCTCTGATATACTATTGCCAACACCAACTAACTAATGTATCGCGCCGACAAAGAGAACGACTGATACGTAGATTGGACCAACCGGCTTCTCTTTAGTCTATGATGAGACCTGTCTCTAAATTAGACAAACATTCGTAGCGATTACGTATATAGCCGCTGAGTACTTCTCAATGGCGTCTTTGTACACAAATTGTAGAATCAAAATAGACAATATAATTCCAAATTCCCGTAAGTGGGAGCACCAGTCGTTTTAAATACTATATGATGAATCATTCTCATTAAATTTGCATGAGTGCTATAAATATCATTGGTTCTGCCCATTTGATCACTTGCATACTTCCTAAAACAACATTTGCATTCCAAGTTTCGCTGTATGGGTGTATATATTGTATATTGGCTTGGAATATAACATAACCGAATAATACGTATGTTGCAAAATACAATCTATTTCCGTCTAATAGATGTGTTAAGTTACTACGTCGTTGAGCATAAACAGAGTGACTAGCTAGAGATATTAGCATTAAATGCAAACTTAGAATATAAGGCTGACATAAATGAATACGCATTTTTGAAATCCATTTCCTGTTTTAGAACAATGAATGTTTTCAATCAATATTTTCTGATAATTATGAAATGAATCTCAGTTCGTGCATTTAATTGAGATACATTTCAATTAAATTCGTAAAACTTACAACTGAAAACCCAATTTTGAGAAATGTCGTAAGCAAATAGAGTAAAGAGACAATACAAATTGCATAAATAGATAAATTATAGAATTCAACCCAAAGGATTTTAGGTTGCAAAGCAGTTTACCTAGCACTTTTCATTTAAACAAAGAAATTTCAGTAATTCATTGTAGTTAGTTTTTAAATGCTCTCATCATTCATACACCCTGTTGTAAAATACTATATCCACCCATAAAAAATTGAACTATAGACAATTTTATCGTTTTAAGAGTTATACAGGTGATCAAAATATCAGTCTGTTATAAAACTTATGCAATGCGCCTGAAAACGACGCCTTGTGCGTGCAGCATTTAAAACGAATGCTATTCTCACTCACGAGCAACTGCAACTGGAGTTTGTGTTTTTATACTGCAAGTTTTGTACAAAGGCGCCTTTGAGATATACTCGATTACGCTACGAACAATTGTCGGACTTCTGAGGAGGTCGCATCATAGGCTTAAATGAAGCTAGTTGGTCTAACAGACGTATCAGTCGCCAGCCTGGTCGGAGTTGTATGGTAGTTGCTCGATGTTGGCAACAGTGGATCAGAGAAGCCATATACATTCGCCACAGGGACTCAGGATATCCCAGACTGACAAATGCTCGGGAGAATCGTGAAGTCTGGAGAGGAGTTACGTCCACGCCATTGGCGTCGCAATTAGCCATTCGAAGACATTTGCCATCATCCCTGTATCCTGTATCAAGGATACTATTTGGACACGACTGACAGAAGTTTGAATGAGGTATCGACGTCAATTAAGGCACCTACAACTGACTCCTAGACATAGGAAGAGACATCAAGATTGGTGCCGAGTTCGGTCAGCCTGGACAGTGTACGATTGGAGGCATGTTGTCTTTAGCGAGGAACTCCCTTTCTCTATTAGTGTGTAATGACCGCCGCATACGACTATCATCGTTCCGGTCCCTAATTTATAATCGAGCTTCATACGGCGGTCTCATGCACTGTGACAGTCTGGAAACTTACATCATAAATTAGATGACCTCATCTAGTTGCTCTGCAAACCAATTTGAAGGCTTACTTGTACGTCGACGATATTCTGAAGCCGTTTGTTCTGTCTAATCTGCCAGGCCTTTCATGTTCCACATACTGTGCTACCGCCACGAGAAAGTCCCCAGACAGCAGACGTTATGGTGGCGGTCGCTATGGAAACAGGTTATTCCACTGCATTTTAGGTGTGACGGAAAGCGCTTTTTTGGATTTGGCGCAGATAGAACCGACGAAAGTCGCATTTCGCTTTGTACTAGGGTCAATGCTAGACGCTCGCATTCTGTGATTTTTAAAGCTGTGAAGTAACTTGTATTGTGTTGCACACTTTGTGGATTTTGTCTAGTTGAAAAATGACTACATTTAAAAATGGAAAGACTGCATTCGCAAGCATGTGCAATAGTCCACAACGTTACGGCATTTTTTGAAGAGGAAAAACCGCAAATTCTCTAAAAATACGAATTTCAAATGCAATGAAGAGAACTGCGGAAGCGACAGAGGTTTCAGCGTCATTAGTTAAAAAGATAAAACGTGAGGGGGAAATCGCTTAATGACACTGAGATGAGTATTTTATCTATTTGAACAATTTACAATTATTGCTTAAGAAGCTATTTTAAAAGTAACACAAAATGAATGGAAAAAACGCTGTGAAAAAATAGAGAATATTTATTGAAAAAATAGAGAATATTTATTGAAAGAAAGATGGACTGATAGAAGATATTGTGAAGAAATTAGTGATAAATCTATCGGATAGCGATTCAGACTCTTCTTCATGTAAAAACATTTCAAGTGATTCGGACATAGTAGATAATAGTTATTCCAATGAATGTGAATGAATATTTTATAATTGATTGAAAAATATGAAAAGAATGAATATTTTAAAGTCATAATTTTGCTTATTTATCATTTATTTTTTCCATTTTGCTGGCTAATAATTGTGTAACTTGCTGATTGAAAACTGTAATAATTTTCATTTAATTTGAAATTCAGTTTTAAAAATAAAATGATATAAATTCTAGTTTTAAATTGTAAGCTTTTCTCTCCCAAAATCGCCCGAACCTAAAAGAAAATATCTAAAACTACTTTGTTCTAATAGATTGACGGCTTTCCGTAACCGCTGTCGCCTGTAATAACAAATTATTTTCTGACTTTAAATGACGAGAAATTTTTAAGTTAATTTATAATTTAATACGAAAATTTTGTTTAACTGGCGGATAAAAAACATCTACTATTTTCTTTTAGTACGTCATGATAAACGAAACGGATTCTTCGCTTAACGAAGTGCGCTTGATTTGCCAAATGTTGCAGTCGATTTTAAACCTTTCTCCCTCCTTTCTTCGACTCGTCTACTTGCGGCAACCCTGTTCAGAGACTTTCTCGTGGCGGTAGGACAGTACTAATACGACAACATCGACTACATATTGCACGATTTTAGCGACGAACTCCCCTTCTCTATCAGTGCGTGATGACCGCCCCATACGACTGTCATCATTCTGATCCCTGATTGGTTATAGAGCTTCACACGGCCGTCTCGCGTAGTGTGACAGTCTGGAGAATCACCTCGTGAAGCAGAGTGTCATCTAGTTGCTCTGCAAATAAATTTGAAGGCTTACTTGTACACTGGCGATATTCTGAAGCCGTTTGTTCTGTCTAATCTGCCAGGCGGTTCAGGTTCCATCTACAAGACAACATCGACTACATATTGCACGATTTTCACAACAATGTCTTCGAGGATTTAATATCCTCCCATGTCCAACCAGATCCCCCAGACCTATTCTTAAAAGTATGCGTCTGGCACATGCTGGGACGGCAGTTGTAGTCTTCTCTGAAAACCACATAATTAGCTCACCAATTGCATCATTTTGGATAAAATCTTCAGAGGGACATAAGCAACTTAATTGATTCTATACCGTATCGAATATCGGCTTGTATAGCGGTCAGAGAATGATTTACCACTTACTAATATGTCATCTTCATTTTGCTTCCATTTCTTACTAAAATGTCTCTTTTCCATCCAAATTCTAATCATTTACATATCTCCTCAAACAATACATACATACCGAGTTTCACGACCTTAACACAATTTTTATGGTTATTGGTTGCGGCATACTAGTGACTTTGCTGTCACTTACGCACAAATATATGTGCCATTTTTAAATATTAATATAGAAGCTATTCCTAAATATGTATGTGGAGAATATATGTCGTCTATATACATTATTATTTATCGCTCCACAGTAGTAGAGCACGTGCTGTTAGCTTCTATAAGCTTCGTTTCATTGGTGTATTGCGTTGGATTTAATACCTCAGTTCCTTCGAAATTAATATATTTGCGGTTTTAAATACTAATTACTTTCCTTATATACATAATGTATAAGGAAAGTATTGTGACAGGGTCGAAAATTCGAATTCGAGTTTTCGACGGGAGAGCACGTTTCAAGCATCCCTGATCACGAATCAAACATTTTTGAAGTGATGTCTGTGTGTGTGTGTGTATCAGTGAGTCTGTGGAGACGATAACTAACGAATGAATGGACCTATTCGAACCAAATTTGGTACAAAAATCACAATCCGTAAACACTGGAAGCCTATTGTTTTTATACGCAATCGAATGTTCAGAACCCCCCTAAATTTTCGAATGAAATTTTGAAAAAACCGTCAAAAAATCAAAACTACTAATAAAGTTACGCGAATAGACATTTCTTATGTAATTTTTCATTAGAAAACGATTGACATAAATTTTAGAACGTTAACATGAACCGTTCTCGAGATATTGTACATTTTTCAAAAATATTATCAAAAAGTTATATAAAATAATAAAAAATATTTCCTATTGAGAAACATGTTCACTTTTCACATGTAATACCATGCGATAAATTGGGTGATATCATTCTCGTGGATCTAGGTCGTTCTATTCATGAAGAAAGATACTTTGAGTAATACTTTCGTATTTGAACGCCAATAGTCATTTATCTGCTGTAAGAATAATTTATTTCTTAGTGCATAACGCTTGGCGAGATTTTGGCGACGAGTTTGGCGGAATGTCGCCAACTTGGCGACTTTTTGAAATGTTGCCAAATTAACAAAAATCTCGCCAAAATGGATAAAAATGATGCTAAATTAATGAAAATTACCACTCATTGTCGAAAATTTAATATCTTGGGAAGAATATAAGTATCTACTATAAGAAAAACTTAATTTTTTTTACTGTAAAAGTAGGAAATTCATTACATTATATAAGGAAAGTCATGTGTTGCCCACATCAGATTTTTTTTGTTATGTCTTGAGAATGGTTTACTTATTATACCAGAACTATGCACTTATTTTCGTTTTAGAAATACACAAAAAATACTTTTTTTGAATGATATGTATATTTAAATTTCTATGTTTTAAAGGCTGAAATTTTGAATACTTCCGTTTTTAATTCTAAATTATTCACATCTTTATATATGAATCTGTTTTCAAAACTGTTAGCGTTGCATGATATTTTGAGTTCTTTTTCAACTTAATATTTTTTTTTGCATTTGTATTTTACTTTCGGTTTGTACTTTATTGTAAAATTAAAAATATCAAATTATATAATTTTATGCATTCAGAAATGTGCTATCCTAAAATCTACCCCACTTGTTTTAGGCGCAATGGATGTATTGGAATATTTACTACTGGTTATCAGTAAAATCAGTGCTGATAAACTGTATTAGTTGATACTTTTTTGCTTCACATTAATTAGCATAGTTTTAATCTATAATTGAGTTTTTACTTCTTTAAAGGTGCGATAAACGTAATTATCATAAACAATTATAAATCATTATTTAAATTCATTTATGGTTTTTTTCAAATTTAAAAATATTGTAATTTATTATAGTGAATTAAATTACTTAGAATTAAAATTTATTAAGTATTGTATACTTTCAGCATTTTCACATTTAACCACTTTATCTTAAATGATTAAGTAAAACCTACTTGAAAGCATGCAACCACGAAGCAGTTATGCATTGCCTCATTCAGAGATCAAGAAACGCTGACAGGAATAACTCCTTTTGCATTAGACACCTATATTTCACTGGATACCAGAATACAAAGGAGACAAATCGTTAGAAACATGGGAGAGGAGTAGAGCAGACAAAAGACATGTCTCGTGACATGTTTGGGAAGATAGGGGTGCGATTTAACTTTGTTTCAATTAAACTGCTGACAAATTAACTTCTCTATCATTGAACAAAATGACATATCACCAATAGAAAACTAGCAGCTTCTTTAGCATAATTTTAATATACTCGGTGGTTGTTATGTATGTGGTTTAATTCTGAGCTAATTGGTTTTGAAATTAAGAATAATTATATATTATTTTCACTTTTAATTATATTCCTAAATGTTTATGTAACTAAGAGAGCCGAAACAGAAAACCTACCAAAACACCAGAACTGTACTAGTGAAACATTCACTTATGGCAACTGGATCATAACTCACAGATTTATGATACAATTTCTTGCTTATCTAGAAGATATTACTCTGATAAGGAGAAACCAAAATGTATAGAAATATTGCCTTTCAATTTATATCTTAATGATTAAGCAATATGTGTTAAGCTTTATAATTAATTTTATATTCTGTATTTATGTACCCATATCTTAAATGCTTTTCGTATATTCTATTTAATGGCGTATTCCAAATTAAAATTAAAAATACTTATTATTAACTGAATTTGAACCCAGTTGGGTAAATGTTAAATGAGTTACAAAATATTAGCGTTGAGTATATCTCGGAAAATATCATTTCGTGGTAGACAGCTACCCTCCAAGTACAAAAACAAATATAGTTCCAAAAATGTTATGAAATCTGAAAATAGTTTGCTTCAAGTTTTCGCGAAACAGGAGATGTACTTTGAGGGCCTCAAAGTACGTGCTGAAAAGTACCTGCTGAAAAGTACCTACCGAAAATTATCTGCCGAAAAGTACCTGCCAAAGTACCTACCTCAAAGTACCCTTCCGAAGGAATTTAACCATGCGAAAAAAAACCCACATAGCACTTCTCCTTTGTAATCAAAAAATCATTGTATTGACTGCAACTGAAACGGGTTAGTTGTGATTAGAAAGACTTTTGGAATACTTAAGCAGAGTACCTAAACCTGAAATTGCAACTTCAGTTCTGCGGAAACTTGGTGCAAACCACCACTTTGAAATTTCATGACTGTTTTAGAAGGAGGTTTTTATTATTTTGTACTTGGCGGGGAGTTTCCTACCATGAAGCAGTGATTTTGTAGATATATAAATATTTTTGTAGAAATATTAAACAACATGATTACACAACAATGGTATAACAGGTATTGTAAATTTTTGTAGAAAAATTAAACAACGTGATTACATAACAATGGTATAACAGGTATTGTAAATTTTTGTAGAAATATTAAACATGATTACACAACAATGGTATAACAGGTATTGTAAATTTTACTTTACCGCCGAGCACCGTGTCTTCATGTTTTTCAGTTATTGAAATACGAAATCAAATTTATCCTCAAGTTTAAAAAGAAAAGTGTGTTCCTTCGGTTATAAGAAATAAAATGAGTCGTCAATGATTAAATTAAGTTCAGTAGTTTAGGCTGTAGATCCGTCAATACTGAATAATATGGCCGAAAAATTATGTTTTATTTAATTTTTTCTGTATCGTGGGAGTTTCCGTAGTCCAACAGTCCAAATGATTTTCCAGCATGCCAACTCACACGCATCAAGTCAGCCTTTCAAGCTTGAAATGTTCAGGCTGACAGAAAAACAGACTGTATCTAACTGACAGGCTATTCTGAGCCAAATTCATAGTCTCAAGTCATGTCGATAAGAGGTTGTACATATTTGCCCATGATTTTAATGGACCGTGCTTATTGGATTGTGCTTCTTGGATCGTGCTAATGGACCGTGCTTATTGGATCGTGCTAATGAACCGTGCTTATTGGATCGTGCTAATGGACCGTGCTTATTGGATCGTGCTAAAGGACCGTGCTCTGATTCATATTTCTGATCCAAGGAATATTTCGTATCGGAACAAACACAATATCCCACTGAATTTCTTTTCCAGCTAATTTTAAACGTAAATCCACGAGAATAGAAATCGGTACATTCCAATGAGATTATTCTGCTTTCAGCTATCCACTACATCTGGCTTTTCTTTCGACTTCCCCTTAACCATCAGATGTCAGTAGAACTTTCTGCCCTACATATTTATTGTGTTTATGTTCCAAGTAGACCCTGTCTGCGTCTGGCTTGTAGTGTTAGTAGACTACAAAGTAATGTTTAATACTTGAAATTTAAAATATTATTTTGTCACATTCAAATGTCATCCGCCACTCAAAACTATCTGCATTGAAACAACTCTCACACTTATCCTCAACTTATAAATCATTACAGCAAATCCAAAATATTCCCCTCAGCACTTCTAAATTGTCCATTTTATAGTTCTAGAAACTGTTACAATTAATGTCACGCTCGCTTCAGTATCCTTCCAAAGCCCATCTTTTATTGAACACCAAAACAGAATGGTGACAAATCGATAGAAACATGCGAGAGAGATAGGGGAGACAAAAGACAGTCTTTGTGAAACATTTTTAGCCCGGATGTCTGGGATGAGGAGGTGTGGTGGGACTAGATTCGATTCTTCTACATATTTCCCGTTAAGTAAATTAACACATCTACCCCGAGATGCCGGTGGCTTTCCGGGGGCAGCTGTTCAATGCAGTCAGCGGTTGGTTTTTAATTGGTTGACTAATTGCGGAGGGCTTTGTAAATGCTCCCATAGAATGAGCCAACATGTGTCGTTTGAAGCAGATATCACGCCACTCTGAAGAAGTGTTTGAAAACTTGGTGCTCAAAGAAAATATTAAAATAATAAATATTCAATATATTTAAAACTTCAAATTATGTGATGAATGACATAATAAAGTTCATTTCATATTAATTAATTTTATTATTTAAATTATAGGTACCTTCCCTTGCCGTTAATATAGTCCAATCGTTAAAGATTGTGTCTCAAAATTAAAAACTTTATTAAAGATATAATTTATTGGGGGAAATTACTTAATAGTTCCATAGTGTAGTTATTTGACCTTATGTTAAGTTCGTGTAAAAATCCCGGCTGTGAGTCTGGGTAGTCATCAATGCTTCCGTACTATATCAAATTTTATTTCTTTCTTGTTTAATTCAGCGACAATTTTGAAAATAAGAAATATGTTATGATATACTCACCAACACACGTTGAATTTTCATATTTGCTGCTTTTCTCACTAATTAGTATTTCTTTAAATTATTTAAATACAATTTTCTAAAAGAATCTGCGGGCATTCTCTCTTTGTTCAAAATGCATGAAAACACGCCACTTCAGTAATCACTTCAAAACGAAATAATAAAGACAACCGAATTTGGTAACTTAAAGGTCTTTAATAGTAACAGTATCTAAATAAACGGCCTCAGACAAAATGCCGAACAACGGGCTATCCATAGGTTCGCCTGTAGTTTGTAAAACTATATATGCAGGGAAGCCAAATTAATTGGCCTCAGCGACAATATTCAATGCAGAAGTGATTACGTCGATAAAGGGAATAGTAAAATGTTGGCATATAGTATAGTTTTCAGCAATGATATTAATAGCTGTAGAAACGGGGCATTAGGAAAAAAGGAAACATCGATAAAACTATGTAGGGTACAATTAGGTAAAAAATTAGTATTAAAGATATACCTCATGAAATTTTCAGTAGAATTAATAGAATAATCATGGTTATTAACTCTCGCAGTACTAAGCACAAAATATTACCTGAATGCCTAAGATGGGGATCATTTTGACCCCATAAGTATATTTATAATGTTTAGGCCAGAAAACTGATGAAAAGATATAATACTGGCTGTAAACATTTATTACAAAGAGAAGAATGTAATTTCCACAATATTATGAATAATTAAATAACACTAAAACTCAAGTAAATAAAAATTAAACAAGAAAGATCAATCATGCATAAGCATTGATTATGAAACACTTTCCAACTGAAATGTAATTTCATTTAAAAATTTCTAAAATGTGATACAATCAATGGTGATATCTTTTACATTATCACAGTATTACAGTTATTTATTGTACTTAAATATTTAAAACTGCATTGAAATATACATCATCTGAAACTTTATGCAAAATTAATGAATATTTAATTCATATAACTTGTATTCCAGACTCCAGAGCTAAATAATTTTGTGTGAAAAAAAATCAGCAATTCTTATATAATTCATCTTACAATCGCTTGAGTTATTTGCATTCTGCATATCTTAAAATTAGGTTTCGTTGAAGAAATAATAAAAGTTTAGGGATCATTTACAATCACAACTATTGTAATTGCATAGGCACGGAATTTAGATGCACAGATAATACACAAATGCACAGATAATATATGTGTGTATGTGTATGTACTCAGAGTATTGGAATCGTGCCGAAGATCGGAACTCGAATTTTCAAAGGATCTACACGTTTTGGGACTTCTCGAACACGAAAAAACTATTTTTAGGAAGACGTCTGTGTGTGTAGGGGTGTATCTGTGTATGTTTCTGTGTGTCTGTGTGGATATTACATCCACTCTAATTGAAAAACTAATGGACCGAATTTCATACAATTTGGTAGATATGTTTTTTGTGGGAAATTCTGATGCTCATTAGATTATAGTACGATTCGTAATAAAAGAATCTGCCTTCTTTGCGAAATGGCCGCAGAAAATGCCTTTATCCACTCTAGATAAAAACTAATGGAACAAATTTAACAAAATTTGGTGTATAAAATTTCAATAACCTACAAGTGATTTATATACCAAATTTAACAAAATTTTGTACATAAATCATTTGTAGGTTATTGTAGTACGATTCGGGAAAAAGGAACGGTCTATTTTTCGAAATGGCCCGCAAAAATCGTTATATATAAAAATGAAAGACTAGGTGTGCTCAATTATATCAATTAAATTCCTATTTTATACGTGATTTTTGACAACAAAAATAATAAGACTAACCCCATTACTCTAGGACTAGCCGTTCTTGAGATATTTCAGTTTTTTTGCGTTTTCGCCACGCCACCTTTGACAATAAGTCCAGCTATCAAATGAGAACCAAATTTAAGTTTAACGTGTAAATTCAATGTCATTTAAAATACTTATTTTTGTTATTTTGTGCAGATAAACTCAAATTATTATTGATTATATAAAGAGAACGAATATGAGTCTGCAGAGAAAGACATGTGCTGTCCACATCAGAATTTTTAACAATATTACAACAATGATTTCTAGAAGTGAACGGGGATTATTTTCAGGCCATTTCGAAAAAAATGTATGATCTATATTTAAAGATCCATCAAATTTTTGTCAAATAAAATGTTCAACAAATTTAAGCTGTGTACCAAATTTTAACTCTCTAGGACGTAGAAAAGTGCATTAAAAATGCCTTCAAATAAGTATATCATGAAGAGTTATATAAAATTAAAAAAAAAATGAAAAATTGTTATCTACCAAATTTATTTTAAAATGTGAAGCCTTTCTTATATGCAAAATGTTAAAATACTTGGAAAGATATTTATTATATAATATATCTATCTTTTCCTTCTGGAGGTTATCCCAAAGTCAGAATTTAATTAAATATGTTTTTTTTCCTTATATTAAATAATTTTTATTCAAAAAATGCTTAACATATTTTACTGAATTTTTTTTATGTATTCTATGGGATAATGTGAATATTTCCTAAAAATTTCGAAGCAATTCGCGAATTCTAAGTTTACTTGAAAAATGTTTGAAAAATTAGGTCCCATAGGGTTCAATGTATTTCATTTTTTCAACTCGGGCTCAATAAAAAACGAATTGGGTGATATTATTTATTTATATTCCCATAGGTCCCACAGACCGTCTGAAAAACATACTAAAATTTCATTTTGATAAAGTCATTTTTACGGCAGTTATCGTACTAACGGACAGACAGACAGAATGAACAAAGTCATAAACACTTTTCAACTTTGTTGTAGAGTGTTAAAAAATACATTTTATATGAATAATGGTAGTAATGTATTATAACTACCTTTCAATTCTGCTGCTCATTTCTCTGCCAACCAATACACAATATAGCACTTGAAGTATGGCTTTTACAAAAAAACTTCCTGCAGTTCCTGCGAATACTTGGTGTCATTTGTTGATCTAGAGCACAAAGCACACCTATCCCGTTTCACAGAAAGTATTTCTGTCTCAGAGTCGATTTGATACTTTACTTTTCTTACCTTCCTTTCATTAAGATTCCTTTCATTGAATTGTGGACTCCTTGTAGACACTTGTTTCATTTTTAATATCTGAAACGCTGCGTTCCAACGTGAACCAATTGTCCTGCATGTTCTTCCAGAAACTGTTTGAGCGCATTTTTCATATACTTCAGGTCGGTATATTTTTGCGTATTATTTCCCCAAATGACAAAAGCATTATAGGCGGTAATATCTGTAAAGTTCAGAAATAGACTCAGTGGCCAGCCCCTACTACTTCTACGGCAAGTTTATTCCATGACAAGCTTATCTAGAATGTCAACGCCACTCTTTGTACTGTTGTAATGCAGGATTATGTCTGGCTTGAATTGTTTTCTTTCATCAGCGATGCTGTGTTCATGGTGCATGAGAAGGGAAAACATTTTTGTCTTTTTCGGTACATATGAGACCAATGTCAAGTTCTTGGTGAAAAGAGAATGAGATGCATAAGTTGCTCTCTGTTTTACATTGACCATACACTTAGGAATATCTTTGCGATTTTTTGGCATTGTCCCCACCAGAGTCACGTTGCATACGGAAAGGTATTCGGTCAAAGGTATATCTATGAAGAAGTTATCTGTAGTTACATTGTGACCAGAATTATTCCAATAACTTACAAGTTATTTCACAACACGGGGTCCTTGATTCACTTCAAATTGAACGCCCGTTTGCCCTAAATAAACTTGCAGGTTACCGCAGTAGAATGTTGTAGCAGCACAAAGCATCCAGACTTTGATGCCGTATTTCCCAGGTTTGCTAGACATGTATACTTTGAAGGGGCATCTGCTTCGGAATTTTACCAATTCTTCATCAATTGTACCGAAAAAAGTGACGCTTCGTTCTTCTTTTTACAGGTGTCTGCAAATATGTCTGTCACAGCTCGAAGTGGAGCAAGTTTATCTCGTTTTTTTCTTTCAGCTGTAGAATTCATGTCATCAAATCGAATGACAGAAAGAAGAGTCATATATTGCTTGTGCCTCATAGTAGCTGCATATGTAGGGCGTGTGGTGCCTATATCTGTACTCCATAAATCATGATTTTTTTCCCGTGAATCCCGGTATCGTCAAATCACGATCAACAATTGTATCGGTATATTTCCATATACGATGTGCACCATCGGGATGTGTTTCGTTCCATTCTTCTACTTTATTTAGACCCCTTTGGTTTGAGAATGTGACAATTATATTGATAATTTCTTCATTGGTGAATAGAGAAAATGCACCAATATTTGTCTTGGTATTCTTAGCTAATGGCGTTGGACTTTAAGCATGCCTAATAATGTTATGAGTACGAGCCTTTGAAACAAGTTGAATGTATTTCCAAGACCTTCCAGCGACATGAGGATTACGATCTCCATCTTCGCTTTCAGTGCTTACATCGCTACATTCGAAATCTGATAAATGTTCTTCTACAATTTCAGGCTCTGCATCCCTATATGAAACATCAGATTCATCACCTATACCCACTTATTCATCTGAACATTCCGAAAATAATATAGAATGTGCCTCCTCGATAGTCAAATCGCGACGATTCATTTCGTTGAACAGTGAAATTTACAGACAACCGAACAGAATAGCAGGCAATTACGAAAGGCGGGAATGGGCGCACCTACGCTTGCTTGTCGGGAAAGCCATACCCACAGCGCCATCTAGTGAACTACATGTGGTAGAAAGCCAATATTTTCCTTTCTTTCACTGGGTACATGATAATTGATACAAAATTTAATTTTCCTTATTGCCTAAGATGGGGCCAGTGTGACCGCATTCGCAATTTCTACAAAGGAAAAAAAATAGAAGTGCCCGAAGTTTACTAAATTTACAAAATTATAAATGAGAGCAACCCTATACGAGAATTCCTAGAAAATAATTTTAGTTTACAAATTTTAAACGTTACAAAAAAAAAAAAAAAAAAAAAACTGCAAAATACCCAGATGGTGTCAATTTAACCCCACCTTAGTACTGCGAGGGTTAAAATATGGTTTTAGAAAAAGAGCCAAATATTTTTCTAAAATATAAGTGGGACCATTACATTTAGATACAACCAGGATGCATTGGATGGGTATATTTTATGGAGTTTATACTGGCCGAAAATTTCGGTTAAATGATGGGGAGTACGATAAACAGAAGATATAATAGTGGAGAGAAGATCAGGTATATTTTCAAGCTTATCAATCCGGGGATGGGCGCGGTAGCCCTGTGGTTAGCGCGCGGAGGTTGCACCCGGTAGTCCCGGGTTCGATTCCCGCCGCTGCCCAAACTGCCGTCGTGTTCACGCGGAGTACGATCACGTTAAACATGTGGGTCCGTAAGTCCTTCCGAGAGGTTGGTGGTAGGGGAAGGAGGGTACGGTCCCTGTGGATGCCTCCCCCACTGGGTTCAGGTCTAAATTGGGTACTTCCTAAATTGGTAAACACTTCTAAATTGGTAAACACTTCCCGGCCGTCCAAACAGATACCTTACACCTTTCTGGGAGGTCGGACGGTCTGGGTCGAAGAAGAAGAATCCGGGCGTTAACAAATTCTTTATCAAATTTGTTCTAATTTGCAACTGTGATAAACCATGCAACAACTTCGGCATTTGGTGTAAAAATTATCTCAAACAATTAAAAACAAAATCTCAGTAAACATGTCTCTTCACCCCCAAGAAAACTTTCTCTCAACGATATACTGAAGTTTTTCAAAATTTCTTTAGAACTTTGTCGTTCATCTGGTGACATAAAAATGTCCTTACTCTCATTGGAACATTAGTGATGTGCAGTTGTATGATTGGCAATCTGAACAATTTGGACGGATGAAGTACAGCGTGGTCATACATGGGAAGCATGAACCGACAAACATCAATTCTTGCCGAACTCTCACTTAAATGGAATCATATTTTGTGAGAAATTATTATCTTTTACGTGAAATTACTCAATTTCCAGGGGTTATTGAAAAAACAGCTTTTGCATGGGATTTAACATCACTGAGTTGGCCGGCATGATTCCTTTTAGCTCGTGAAACAACTCAGAAACAATTTCTGCAGGGTATTTTCTCACAATAATAGTAAAAACAGAAAAATTTGAGAGACTGTTATTTTAGATCAAGGGGAATCTTTGAAAACGGATTTCAGATTTTGCATCAGCCTGTTTGAATTAGTATGCATAAGTATTTTTCAGCCCTCGGAGTTGGATACGGGAGGCTTACATACTAGCAAGACATCGAGCTTCTACATTGGTGACTAGCAAAGTTCGCGCGCTTCATGCGTAACGCCAGTTTACGTACACTCCGGCCATGCATGGGGAACAAACGAACGACAACTCCTGTGGACCCCTACTTATACTAACTGACTCATGCAAGCCATACACCTCTCCTATTCAATATTATTATGTATTAAACGAATCCCTATCAAAATGTGTATATTAAACCATTCAATGACATAACGCAATTTTCCTATTAGTTTATTCAGGCATTAACGTCCTATGACCATGCAATTGCATCATGTTGTGGCAACGTCTTCAGCCTGAGATTATAAGGACAAAAATAGCAAAGACGGAAAACATTTGAGAGGCTATTTCTACATATCCAAACTAATTTGAAAAAAGGTTTCAGATTTGCATTCAGCCTGGCCAAATTAGTATACATGAGTTTTTTCAGTCCGCGGGATTGCAATCGGCACTTTGAAATACTGGCATGCGCTTTTAGAAAGGTGGTTACTTGAATTAAACGGTGATAATATATTATTATTAAAATTGAAATATTATTTTTACTTTCTCTGCAATACATGGTAATGTATGGGGTAAGTATTGATATCTAGTCGAATACAGCTAGTCGAGTTTTCCACAGAACTACCCGTTTCGAATTCTCTAGAACACGGAAAAAAATACTTAGCGTGATGACAGTATGTCTGTGCAATGTCTGCATCCACACTAGCTGAACAAATTGTCTAACTTTAATAAAATTTAGTATATAAGATAAGTGACGCAAATATGGGCCACTACACCTAAAATGGGCACTGCTGTAAAAAAGACTCAGATATTCATCAATTATCTATCTCCGATATTTTAAAAATATCAACAGAAAAAAGGCTTTAAATTATCGAGCTGTAAGTCTGGTGAAATCGTTTTTTCCAGTAAAAAAGGTACCCAAGCATAAAACAACTGGCAAGTCGAAACGAGCAGCTAAGCAGAAACCAGCATCCAAGCTTAAACTCAAGACAAATGTAATATTAACTGTTGCAGCTCAGCCGTCCTGCAGTGCTGTATCCAGTTCAAAAGAGTCCTGCTGTTGTGTACTGTTTCGTCAAGAAAAGCAATTAGCATGATACCGTGTAATAAGTGCCGTGTTTGGGTACATGAAGAATGTTGTGGCCTTACAAGTTAGGAATAATGTTATATTTTTGTATGTCCATCTTGTACAGACTCTAATTAAAGTTTTATGCTGATTTAAGGTTTCTTTAGCATAATTTTTAAGGGTGCCCATATTAGGTGCAAAGGTTACAAATATTTGCTTAGGCTCCCAACATGGACACTGTCTATTATTAGCACCTATCTGATATTTTTAACTCAATTATCATTTTTTCCCTCTTACCCCCTGCAAGGAAAATACATCCACCAATTTTCAAATTTTTATCTGCTAAAACAAACATTATAATAATTAAAATGCTTAGGGGTGCCCATATTTGGGTCACTTACCTTAAGTCACTTATGGTATACCCCGTTGCTGATTAGATTTTGGTTCGATTCGGGGAAAAAGAGCATGCCTTTCTTTGGGAAATGACCCTCAAAATACGTATTCGTCCACTCTTGATGAGAAACTTATTGACTGAATTTCACAAAATTTGTTACATAAGTAACTTGTGGGCTATCGTAGTGCTGAATAAATTTTGTTACGATTCGGAAAAAAAAACAGAAACTTCCTTTTTTCTTAAAATGGCCCCCAACAATTGTCAGAATCTAAAATAAATTAAAATAAAATGGACTGCATATGCTCAAATGTATCAATTAAATGATCGTTTAATGCGAAATATTTTCAATGACGAAAAGCAGACCTTTATTATTCCAAGATAGACCATTCTCGATCTATGAACGTTTCTTAATATTGAGGAGCTGAAGATAGATTTTCAATCTACTCAAGTCAATGAAGTGCCATATACCCCAAGTAAAGCCATAGATCATTAATGCAGTGTAAATGCATAAAAAGTACATGATAAAAACATATATTTATAATTAGGCCGAATGAAGATCCTTCTGAATGAAGATCTCAAAAACTGCACATTTAGCTAAACCGGCGCTGAATTTTGAAGCTGAATTTCAGCCCGTCGGATATCAGTTAAACAGTTTTATGTAGACAGTTTTATGTGCTCTTCCAAGGCATTAGAGTTCCAAGATATTTAAAATTGCGTGAACATCAAAAATTTTCAAATTTGGATTTCGCCATGTCTGAAAAATGACTACGCCTAAAAAAAATCTGATGTGGGCAACACATGACTTTCCTCTTATAATGTAATGAATTTACTACTTTTACAGCAAAAAAAAAAGGTTTTTCTTATAGTAGATACTAATATTCTTTCCAAGATATTGAATTTTCGACAATTAGTAGTCATTTTCATTGATTTAGCGTCATTTTTATCCATTTGGCGAGATTTTCGTTAATTTGGCAACATTTCAAAATGTCGCCAAGTTGGCAATATTCCGCCAATTTGTCACCAAAATCTCGCCAAGCGTTATGGACGAAGAAATAAATTATTCTTACAGCAGATAAATGGTTATTGGCTTTCAAATACAAAAGTATTACTCAAAGTATCTTTTTTCATGAATGAAACGTGCTAGATCCACAAGAATGATGTCACCCAATTTATCGCATGATATTACATATGGAAAGTGAACATGTTTCTCAATAGGATTTTTTTTTCTATTTTACGTGACTTTTTTATATTTGTTTTGAAAAATGCGCAATATCTCGAGAACGGTTCCTGTTAGCGTTCTAAAATTTATGTCAATCGTTTTCTAATGAAAAATTACATAAGAAATGTCTATTTGCGTAACTTTATTAGTGGTTTTGGATTTTTTGACAATTTTTTCAAAATTTCATTCGAAAATTTAGGGGGGTTCTGAACATTCGATTGCATATAAAAACAATAGGCTTCCAGTGTTTACGGATTGTGATTTTTGTACCAAATTTGGTTCGAATCGGTCTATTCGTTCGTCAGTTATCGTCTCCACAGAACCACTGACACGCACACACACACACACACACACACAGACATCACTTCAAAAATGTTTGATTCATGATCAGGGATGCTTGAAACGTGCTCTCCCGTCGAAAACTCGAATTCGAATTTTCGACCCCGTCACAATACTTTCCTTATACATTATGTATATAAGGAAAGTAACAAGCTAAACGATAAAAATTTAAAAAATAAATTTCATCTGCTGAAATTTGCAGGAATATTTCCGCAACATATAAAAGTTTTAAGAAATGATCGTGCAATCAAATATGTATTTTTATGGTGATTTCATATGTAATGAACTGTCATGTATTATCCAGATAAAAGTATCATTGTTAGTTGATATTGTATAAAGTAAGGTCCATTTTGGGAATTAATGTACATAACCATAAAAAAATCTGATGTGGGCAGAACATGACTTTCCCTGCAGACTTATATTCATGTTCTCTTTATTTTAATTAAATTTAATTCACTTTTAATTAAATTTTCGTTCTCCTTTGATAACTGGACTTATTACTTTCCTTATATACATAATGTATAAGGAAAGTATTGTGACGGGGTCGAAAATTCAAAATCGAGTTTTCGACGGGAGAGCACGTTTCAAGCATCCCTGATCACGAATCAAACATTTTTAAAGTGATGTCTGCGTGTGTGTATGTGTGTGTGTGTGTGTGTGTGTGTGTGTGTGTGTGTGTGTGTGAAAGTATGTGTGTGTGTGTGTGTGTGTGTGTGTCAGTGAGTCTGTGGAGACGATAACTGACGAACGAATGGACCGATTCGAACCAAATTTGGTACAAAAATCACAATCCGTAAACACTGGAAGCCTATTGTTTTTATGCGTAATCGAATGTTCAGAACCCCCCTAAATTTTCGAATAAAATTTTGAAAAAATCGTCATAAAATCAAAACCACTCATAAAATTACGCAAATAGACATTTCTTATGTAATTTTTCATTAGAAAACGATTGACATAAATTTTAGAACGCTAACATGAACCGTTCTCTAGATATTGCACATTTTTCAAAAAAATTATTAAAAAGTCATATAAAATGAAAAAAAAATATTTCCTATTGAGAAACATGTTCACTTTTCATATGTAATACCATGCGATAAATTGGGTGACATCATCTCGTTCCATTCATTAAAAAAGATACTTTGAGTAATACTTTTGTATTTGAACGCCAATAGTCATTTATCTGCTGTAAGAACAACTTATTTCTTCGTCCATAACGCTTGGCGAGATTTTGGCGACGAATTTGGCGGAATGTCGCCAACTTGGCGACTTTTTGAAATGTTGTCAAATTAACGAAAATCTCGCCAAATGGATAAAAATGACGCTAAACTAATGAAAATGATGACTAATTGTCGAAAATTCAATATCTTGGAAAGAATATTAGTATCTACTATAAGAAAAACCTATTTTTTTACTGTAAAAGTAGTAAATTCATTACATTATATAAGGAAAGTCATGTGTTGCCCACATCAGATTTTTTTCAAAGGTGGCGTAGAGCAAATACGAAAATTCAAAAATATCTCGAGAACGGCTAGTCCTAGTGTAATGGGGTTGGTCTTATTCTTTTCTTCGTTAAAAATTAAACAAGTATTTCATGGATATATTTGAGCATACGTAATTTTATATTTTAGATTTTGGCGGTTTTTGCGGGCCATTTTGCAAAAAAAAGCCAAGTTATTTTTTCCGAATCTTACCAAAATATAATCAGCACCAGGGTGTCCCACAGGTGACTTATCTACCGAATTTTGTGAAATTCGGTCCATTAGTTTTTCAGTTACAGTGGATACAAACTTTTGCGGGCCATTTCTCGAAAAAAGGCGATGTTCTTTTTATCTCGAATCGTACCGAAAAATCATCCCGAATCGAATCGATCAGCACCAGATTCGCCCACAAGTGACTTAACTACCAAATTTTATGAAATTCGGTCCATTAGTTTTTAGTTACAGTGGATACAAAGACACACAGACACACACACAGACGTCACGCTAAAAATAGATTTTTCGTATTCTAGAGGTTTCGAAACGTGAAGATCCGTCGAAAACTCGAGTTGCGATTTTCGGCATGATTCCAATACTTTCCCTATACATTACCATGTAATCCAGGGAAAGTAAAATATATATTCTTTACGAATCAGCCCAGTAGAAAAGTTGTAAACATTTATGTCTTTTCTGTTACGTAGCTTTTATACTGAAAACCAGTAAGAAACCACTGATTGGTTTTTAATGCTTTTGATCGTTAAAACATCATAAAAATTCTTAATAAAAAGTTTAATTCTCTTAGAAAACCTTGTAATGTCAGAATGTTAAATTCGTGTAATAGTTATAAAATGCCTTAAATGTAACTTTACATATGCTATGTAGAATTATAATGCAGATATCAAATATTTATTGATTGTTTTCAGTTTTAAATTTAATTTGAGACTTTTAAAGAGTTTGAAAATTAAAAGAATTAAGAAATGGAAAACTGCAATGATTAAGTACACATCAAAATTTATTTTGCATTGCATGTTTTATACTGAAAATACTGATTGTTAAAATGATAGTAGTGAAATATTCCGTCTTTCAATCCAAAATATTTAAACTGTTGTCTTAATTATTGATCTCAAAAGGATATTTATATTGCATTCTATAAAACAATAAATGTTATGATGCTTGATATATTTAATTTTCAATTACGCCGATCCGGTGGTCGAGCGGTCAGGGTCATGCGCTTCCTCCTGATCGCTGGATTGCCGGGTTGCAGGTTCGAATCCCGCCAGCGGGCATAGATGTTGTCATCTCGAAGCCAAGTCAGACTTCCGCCCTTTGGGGAGTCTCTCAAAAGTGAAGCTGCAAATATCCTCCCCTTCGCTATGGAATACCCTGGGGGGTCTTGTGGACGTGTTGCGTAGGCGCTCCTTCACCAAGGCGGAATTAAAAATCTGATGAGGGCAGCACATGACTTTCCCTGCAGACTTATATTCACGTTCTCTTTATTTTAATTAAATTTAATTCACTTTAAATTCAATTTTCGGTCTCATTGGATAACTGGACTTATTTTCAAATGTGGCGTAGCGAAAATACGAAAAACTAAAGTATCTGGAGAACGGCTAGTCCTAATCTAATGGGGTTGGTCTTATTCTTTTCTTCGTTAAAAATTACGTATTAAACAAGCATTTAATGGATATATTTGAGCATACGTAGTTCCTTAGTTTAAATTTTGACGATTTTTGCGGGCCATTTTGCCAAAAAAGGGCAGGTTATTTTTTTTCGAATCATACCAAAATCTAATCAGCACCAGGGTAACCCACAAGTGACTCATCTACCGAATTTTGCGAAATTCGGTCCTGTAGTTTTTTAGTTAGTGGGGATACAACCTTTTGCGGGTCATTTCGCAAAAAAAGGCGGGTTCTTTTATTTCGAATCGTACCCAAAACTAATCAACACCAGACTCGCCCACAAGTGACTTACCTATCAAATTTTGTGAAATTCGGTCCATTAGTTTTTTAGTTAGAGTGGATACAATATCTGCACAGAGAGACAGACACACAGACACACACACAGACGTCACGCTAAAAATGTTTTTTTCGTAATCTAGAGGTCTTGAAACGTGTAGATCCGTCGAAAACTCGAGATGCGATTTTCGACATGATTCTAATACTTTCCCGATACATTACCATGTATTGCAGGGAAAGTAATAACGAACGAAAGAATTTCCAATTACTAATTGACGCGGAAATACGATTAACAAGTTTTCATATTATGTGGCAAACGTAATTTCCATGAAGTTAAATGTCAGATATCCTTAATCACTTCAGATATTCATATGTATAGGCGTTGATCAATTTGTTTACAATCATGTATTCTTGCACAGTTAATAGGTTATTGATTTATTCGTTTAGCAATTTTGTCCCGTAAGAACCAAATAATAATATGTCTACTCTACCAACGGAATACAAAATGAAGACTATGCAGCTCTATCCAATTACCTTATAAATATATATATCCCAGATTAGTTACTGATATGTGTGTTAGTCCATTTTAATATGCACAAACTGCAGGGCAAATGATGTAAATGTGTTAATTTAATAAGAGGTTAATTATAGATAAGATTGTTAATTTGAGAGTTTGATAAATCATACATGTGGAAGGAAAACATGATATGACTCATCATGATGAAATTTAATAATGCCCATTTGAAAATATATATAAACAAATTCACACACACACACACACACACACACACATATATATATATATATATATTATATATATATGTGTGCGTGCGTGTGGTTGGGAGGGTGTGTAAAGAACCTTACTGCCCCACCCGGGAATCGAACTCTGGAACTCCGAACTGGCCAGCCGACCGTTGAGCTACTGGTTCGAAACTGAAAGCTGTTATCGTTGAAGTGGACTCTGAATTCCCCCCCTCTAATGTCAGATTGGCGGTCAATTGACAACCTGACTGACCATCCCCTGCTTTCTTATCTCAGGTTAGCCTCCTGCAACTGCTATTTTTACCCAAGATAGTATCTTGCTTGGTCGTTATTCTTTTAATTTGAAATCGGCGCTCAATCCTTCAGAGTCAACTGAATTCATACTAGTCGTTCGAGGGTCAGTTTCAGATCTCCGACATCTTTGCACTAACCTACAGAGTTGATTTTTTCGGGCGCCATTGTAAAAAACCTTGCTGTCCCAACCGGGAATCGGATCCCGAACCCTGGATCTCCGAACTGGCCAACCGAAGCTCTACTGTTGAGCTATTAAGACGACATTATAAGCTCTTATCGTCGAAGTTAATTCTGCATATATATATATATATATATATATATGTACATATATATATATATATATATATGTATATATATATATATATATATATATTATATATATATATATATATATATATATATATACACATACATACATATATATATATATATATATATATATATATATATATATATATATATATACACATACATACATACATATATATATATATATATATATATATATATATATATGTGTGTGTGTGTGTTTATCTTGATATTGGTGTAAGATATTTGATATTTACAATGCATTTTGAATTTCTGTTTGGATGTTGTAAATCTCGTTGTTTAGGTTTAGGTGTAAAGTCAGTATTGGTCTTTCAACTTTTATACATTTTTAGTGTTAGTATCTGTACTAGGTTTGCGACATTGTGTCCGCTTCCGGGAGTGTCGTCATAACATGAAGCTGGCTAAACCGGGAAGTGGGGGTCACAATCCCCCCCGGCGAAATTTTGATACATTGTCATTCTTCAATTTTCTATATCTTTTGTAGTATATAAATGTACTTGTTTGAGCAGCTTAGCGCCTTTGGGTATATTTTCAGTAGATTGTTTTAGATGAGGTTAATAGTTATATCTATATGAATATATATAGATATATACACATATATATATATATATTTATATATATATACATACATATATATATATATATATATATATATATATATATATATATATATACATACATATATATATATATATATATATATATATATATATATATATATATATATATATATATATATATTATGATCTGGGTGTGTATGTATATATTACATATAATATATAAACATAGCTTATTGCTAAGTTTTAAATTTCTACAGCTCCTGCAAGCGAAACGTATATTAAAAGAACTATATTCAGTAAACAGTATTCAGCATATAGCTTAGTGTAATTTAATTACTGGAATTTCATTTAATCGCTAGCTGGCACCGCTTAAATTTGATGAAGAGAGATTTCGCGAATTACTAATCAAACTAAGGGACAGAATTAAGTGCGAAAATCTTTTCTTTGTGACGTGTCACCGGAAATTACTGTACTTAGTGATCAAGTTAAGCAAGTTTGAAGTAATGCGCTGAATTTAATGTTTTCTAAGCTTTAATCAAATAGTCACTGTGCTTGCATGAATGTTAAAGGAACTTCTGCATAAAAATAACATTTTATTAATATATGTTAAAGATACTTTTAATTTATATTCGTGAATAGAAGGGACAAAAATAAAGCTTACGTATGAAGTATATGGATTCTTAACACAATTAGGAGTTTCCTACAAAGTTGTTTAATTTTTTATTTTCTCACATTACTATACGTTGAAACAATTAAACTTATTTTTTGACAATTTTAGAAGTATAGGTTTATGTTTTCAAATGTAGTGTACACTTCATTTTGAACAAAACTATCAAGAATTCGTATTCTGTTTTTGCATAATTGTTTCGTACAGTCATGCAAATTTTCAGAATATCTGGATGTGGCAGCTCTAAAACTTGAAATGGAAATCCTTTGTGATGCCCCATTAACCCATTTCAGAATTCAATTCTGATTCCAAATCAATCATAAACGGAACGCTATCTATAGCTAAGTTTAAGAAATACATGTTTCCTCTCGAATACTAGAAGGCGACGCAAGAAATTTGGGGGGATTTGGGGCGTAATGTATGATATTATTTGGACTAGGCGAAAGGGGGAAGTAAAGTGAAAGCAATGCTTTTCACAACCCAAACAATCTCCACAACGGTTTATCTTAGAATATCGGAATTGATTGCTAAGTTTTATTGGAACTGATCGGAATGCAATTGGAATTGATTGCTAAGTATTATTGGAACTGATCGGAATATAATTGGAATTGATTGCTAAGTATTATTGGAACTGATAAGAATATAATTGGAATTGATTGCTAAGTATTATTGGAACTGATCGTAATAGAATTGGAAATTATTGCTAAGTATTATTGGGACTGATCGGAATATAATTGGAAATGATTGCTAAGTATAATTCGAACTGATAGGAATATAATTGAAATTGATTTATTGTGCGAAATTTTCCAAAAGGGAATAATTTGCTAAATATAAATGTGCATATTTTATCTTTCTTTTAACTTTTCAATATTTTGCATAATATGTAAAAATTAGATCCATAATATATAAAATTTGATCATCAAACTTTGATTATGTCTACAACGAAGTCTAATTTTAGCGTATACATAATGTAAACAAATCATGCTGTAAGGTGAGTTGTATAAGAATTGCGGATTTTTTTAACGTAAAATTATATATCTCTGGAGTCTGGAATATAGGTGGTATGAATGAAATAGTCATTGAATTTACATACAGAAGCAGACGATTTTATGGCATTGGTTTTTTCGATGAATTTTTAAGCATGAGTTAAAAAGTATGGAGTATTAAGCATGGAGTATTTTTACCTCTATGGTTTTAAATTCACAAGTAAAATAAATTATTGTAGTACTTTGATAATTTAAAAAATATCACTGCTGAATGTATCGCATTTTAGAGAAGTTTAAATAAAATTGAATTGCGGTTGGAAAGATTTTCATAATTAATGCTTTATGCATGATTGGTCTTCCTTGTCATAATTTATGTGTTAGAACTCAATACTGAAATTGTAGAAAATTCATATAATTGAATTTGTATAACATGTTTTATTAAAAAATGTGTTTACAATATTATTTCCCACTCTGCAAATGATTCGCAGCTTGGTTCGCAGCTTTCAACAATGTAGCATGACAGCCCTAAAAATGTACAGACATATAATATATGCAGCATATATAATATTTAAAGGTATTTGCAGCATCAATTCATTGCTCTAAATTAACATCGACTACATTTTAAGCAACCCTATACAGGGGATTTTCACGCATCGCAACACCAATGTGTATACATTTCCTCATAGCCAAGAGTGTCGATCACCCATATCACTCGACTGAGCTGAGGGCTTACAGTTGCAGTTTAAGTGACCGGGAACGGCATAGCCAAGATTGTGTCGGATTTGCCAATAATTAGAGTTACTTTACGGCTAAATTAATAGAGGAACATGACTAGATTTCCACAGGCATACGGAGTGTACGATCACGTTAAACATGTTGGTCCGTAAGTCCTTCCGAGATGTTGGTGGTAGGGGAAGGAGGGTACGGTCCTTGTGGATGCCTCCCCCACTGGGTTCCGGTATAAATTGGGTGGCACTTCCCGGCCGTCCAAACTGTTACCTTACACCTTTCTGGTAAGGTAACAGTTTGGACGGAATGCCGGGCGAGGAATGCCGGGCGAGATCACCCATATGTATAAACTGCACCACATCGAATGACGATCATCCTGAACTGAACTATAGAACAGACCATTCAGCATATGATCGTAAAAACTGTCGTACCTTTCAGGTCGAACTGGAAAAAAATCAAAAGACTCCAAAAAGAAGCATAGTATGTCAACTGTCGTTTATTGCTCTATTTCTTTGTTGTTTATGATATATTTGCTTATATGTTTATGATATATTTGTTTATATGTTTATGTCTAGGCTTACATGTTCCCCATTAATTTGTTAAAATTGTTATTGCATATAATTATTTCAGCTTCTGAATGTTGTAGACTTAGTTCCTTTCCCCATCCGGGCTTTGGCATTATTGTCGATTTCCTTCCTTATGTCTTTAACTTGCATTCAAATTAACACCAATCACTCCCTGGTCGCCCACTCTAATTCAATAAAATTTGCAATTGATAATAATATAGACATAATCTGCCTTCAAGAACCATATGTTGCACAGGAAAAAATTTTATCTACCCCCCCTGGTACCCTTCAATTTTCTTCCCTTTCTCAAAAAGCAGTTATATTAATTTTTAATACCTCATTAACGGTTAATTTTAAATTTAAAACTACCTCGTCAATTTTTATAGATGTTCTGCTCCCTTCTGGTAAATTTTTATCTATTGGAAGTCTTTATTTCCCTCCCCGTGATGATTTTTCAACATTACTTTCTGAACTATCCCCCTATGACTTTTATAATTCTGATACCCTTCTCCTGGGGGACTTCAATGCCAGAGCAAGGATGTGGGGTTATAGTTTTACCGACCAAAGGGGTCTAGATCTCATCGATTTCTGCTTGAAAAATAATCTACTGTTATGTAATGATCCTAGCTGTGGTCCAACATTCGTTTCCCATACCGGTGTAGGTTATCCTGATTTAACTTTATTAAATTTCTCTCTTTATGACTCTCTTCAGTGCTGGGAAGTCCTCTCGAGTGATTCACACAGTGATCATAAATTTATCCAAATAACTTTAAATGTAGCTCCCCTTTTAAAAGATTCCTTTTTTCTTAAAACTAAATACGGGATTGGCAAATTTATTTATAACTTTAAATCTCACCTTAAATTTTTACTTTCTCTTCTAGACAAAATAACTGATATTCCCTCTCTTGACAACTATTTTAAAACCTTTATTGATCTAACTCAAAATTGTGCCCTCTCTTTCATTAGAAAGAAAAAATCAAAAATTTCAAATTTCTCCTGGTGGAACAAAGACTTGTCCAAATTTCGTAATTTTGTTACCGCCCTCTCTAAAAGAATCAAATCACTCGAGGGGAATTCTGCCCCCCCAGATGAAATTTCAGCGGCTAAACTACTATTTAAACGTAACAGGGCGAAGTATAAGCAACTAATTAAAAAATCTCGTTTGGATTCCTGGAAAAAGTATTGTTCCAGCTGTAATCAAACTTTTGGCTCACATTTCAAATTTTCATTTCAAAAATATAAAAAATTCAAAAATTTAAATCTTCACTTTCCTGACTCCCCCTCTCTCAATCATAATGACAAACTTAAACGTCTTTTGGATCACCATTTTAAAGAAGATTCAGACTTCCTCGGATTCCCTTCTCTTTCCGTGCCAGATGCTGGCTTGGGAACTGTCTCTGATGTAGAGCTCCTCTTGGTCTTTAACAATTTAAAAATGGGCAAAGCTCCAGGACTTGATTTCCTTGACTTTGCCATTTGGAAACAACTTTTTAAAAATTTCCCCTCACTCATTTCAAAGTCTATTAACTTATGTTTTAAATTTTGTCATTTCCCCTCCTGCCTCAAAAATGCAAATATTTTATTTTTTAATAAACCGGGTAAAAACCCTTCCCTTTGTTCCTCCTTTCGGCCTATTTCCCTCCTCCCAACTTTTGGTAAAATACTTGAAAAATTTTTTATACATAAACTCAACTTCTGGTTGTCGACTGAGGGGACTCTGCATCCCCTTCAGTTCGGATTTAGAGAACTCACCTGTTGTGAAGATGCTGCTCACAGGCTGATTGAATCTATAACAGTACACAAATCAAAAAATTTTGTTTCGTTAACCACCGTGGACATCTGCGGGGCTTTTGATAGCCTTAACTGGAGTATCTTACCTCAAACTTTATCAAACATAAACCTACCGCCAACTTTTCAATCTTTTATATATTCCTACTTAAGCAACAGACAAATTTCTTTTACCGATAATTCTATTACATTTAATAAAACAATATCTATGGGAGCTCCACAGGGTTCGGTTATCTCCCCTACCCTGTGGAGCATTTATTTTAATGACATCCTCAAACTTAATAATAACCTTTTTCATATCCAAGCCTTCGCAGATGATCTTAAGGTGGTTACTTACGGTGTCAATCTGATGACCCTTCGTAACAATACAAATAACCTGCTAAATCTTGTTTCCTCCTCCCTTTCAAATCTTAAACTTACGATCTCTCCTGATAAATGTAGAGCCATAATCTTTAACAAAAACAGATCTAAAATTCGTAATAGGCCCTCTTTTAAAATTTTGAACTATAAAATTCCTACCTTCCGTTCTCTTATCTTCCTAGGAATAACAATAGATGATAATCTCAAATGGAGTACACATATATTTAACCTAAAGGAGAAATGTTATAAGATCGCCAACACCTTTGGGCGGGTGTCTGGCAATAATTGGGGGGTAGACAAATCCTTTTTAAAAATCTGGTACCTATCGGTAATAGAAAAGTCTTTAATTTATGGTGCGGGAATCTGGGGTCAAGCATTGACGGGGGATCAGGTCAAAAAACTTCTCTCCCTTCAAAGGATTTTTCTTTTAAAAATTTCTTCTGGTTTTCGGACCACTTCTAACATTTCTCTTTACTCCATTACTGGTATTCCCCCTATCCATATAGTAATTAACACCAACTATATAAAATATGCTTTTTGGAAACATCGTTTAAATCTCTTCTCTAATTTGCCCGTCCCGGACCCTTCCCTTTTCGACTCAAACTGCCCGGTTTCTACTATCCCTCCTTCTAATCGTATTGCTAATCTTGTCCCCCTCCCTCCCTCCTCTTTTTCTAAATTCAATGTTTATACAGATGGCTCTTCCATTGATGGAAACACTGGTTTTGCTGTCTGTATATTCAATCATGATACGCTTCAAGAAACATTCACTTTTAAACTAGCTAATGGGAACACGGTTTTTCAGGCAGAAATTGCCGCCATTAATTTTGCTATTAATTGGGCCTCAACTAATAATACTAAAATTAATATTTTCACAGATAGTTTTTCTTCTCTTTCGGCTCTAAATTCCATTAAAAATAAATCCTCTTATCTTTCAAAAATTAAACTTAATGCTTTAGCAAACAAAAATCTTATTAATATTCGTTGGGTTAAGGCCCACTCTGATATCTCGGGAAATGAGACTGCGGATAAGTACGCCAAACTTGCTACCTCCTCGGGTTCTCCCTTTTCCCTTCCCTTCCCGTTTTCCCTCCTTAAAAAATTTTGTAAACAAAATATTTCTCATCATTGGCAAATCTTTCTTAACTCTTATATTTCCCCCCGGACTCATGATCCGGCCCGGATTTCTTCCTTCCTCCCTCTGGTCAATCCCTCTCTCCAAATTACTAACAAATATTTAATATATTTTTTAACTGGGCATGGCCCATTTCTAGATTATCTCCATTATTTTAAACATAAATCCACCTCTTGTTGCACCTGCGGTTCTTTCGGCGATGCCGACCATTTTGTTTTTTCTTGTCCCCATACAAAAAATTTTCATCTTACAAAACCCTCCCCTGCCAATTGCGCAGCCTGGTTCTCGAGAGTCAGTTCAAATAAATCTTCTATAGATAAAATTAAAAACTGTGTTCTCATTGCTAGAGACATCTCTTATCAAATTTCCTGATCAGCTTGTGAGCCTCTCCCTTTTCGCCCTTTTGGTCGGTGGTCCCCTGTTGTCCTTTTCCCTGGAGGTGTTACCCTCTCTTTGTTTGGTTGCCTTGTTTTGTCTGTGTTTTGTTTTTGTCTTTGTTTTGTCTGTGTTTTGCTGTGTTTTGATTGTGCCCCGTTTGTTGCTGTTTGTCTTGGTTTAGTTTTTGTTTTTGGTTGGTTTAGTTTTAGTTGGTTTGGTTTAGTTTTTGTTTTTGTCTTCGTTGTTGTTTTTGTTGTATTATTTCTCATTGTGCACCAGTTGAAGTAACAATTGTTCAAGAATTATTGTAATCCGTTTTAATGTGTCTTTCACTGTTTAAACTTTATATTGTTTCAAAATGTGAAACATATTATGTAAACTCTCCTGTAAATTTTTGATTCTCAAAATAAACGTTGCTGGACCGTCGGACGAAAGCCATGGAAGTTGGGAGTTGGTTTCGGCTAACTCCTTCCCGGCCGTCCAAATGGATGCTCAAGTCCTTGTTGACGAGCCGGACGGCCTGGGTTTTCAACACCTTTCTGGTAGGTCGGACGTTCTGGGTCTCAACAACAACAGTCATACGGAGTAGCCAACGGCCCTACCATGCTGAAAACACCGGTTCTCGTTAGATCACTTAAGTCAAGCAGCACCGGGCGCGGTTAGTACTTGGGTGGGTGACCACCAGGTAACACCGTTGCAGCGTGATGTTGGCACATTTTCGGGCGCGGTAGCCCGGTGGTTTGCGCGCTGGATTTGCACGCTGCCACAACTGCCGCCGTGTTCATGTGGAGTACGATCACGTTAAACATGCGGATTCGTAAGTCATTCCAAGAGGTTGGTGGTTAGGGGAAGAAGGGTACGGTCCCTGTGGATGCCTCTCCCACTGGGTTCCGTTCTAAATTGTGTGGCATTTCCCGGCCGTCCAAACGGTTACTTTACACCTTTCTGGTAGGTCGGACGGTCTGGGTCTCAACAACAACACTTATACAGGGTGGCAACTGAAAGACTGGAGGATTTGAAAAAATCACAACTTGTTCATTTTCATTCTTTTCTATTTTCTTCTTTTGCAGGTTATAAAGCATCCCTTGGAGATTAAAATCGCTACATATGATATCCAGCAAGGGGGAAACTCATTGGGTGATTCTATTCCAGTGAAAGATCAATTATTGAATTTCAGAGAAAATCCCGGCAACATTTTAATGTCAGAGTATCTGAGCGATACCATAAATCGAAACATATCGCCCGGTTTGGAAGAACTGGATCAGTCGGCGATCTACAGAGACCGCCCATTAAGGCCCATTAATTTTCTCTGAGTTTCAAAGATCAAACTTTCACTTGAACAGAAAAACCCAATGAGTTTTACTCGTTGTTGGACATAACTAAATCAGAATTTTAATTTCAATAGAGGAAATAAACTGTAGGTGGTTCCATATACAATTTATTTTCGACTCAATGTGGATAGAATCACTAGCACGAAGGTTACATCACCTAGCGAACCCAGATATAGGGTACAAAATACCATATACGCCCATATACGAAATCTTAATTTTCCACAATTTTAATTGAATCATAATTTGTTTTTCCTTAGCTGTCACATAAAATATAAATATAGATTTTATTACATTTGTTATTGCAGTTTTACCATTTCAGTTTTGACATTTCTCAAGTAAAACAAAATGTATTACAATGAATGTCACGAGAGGCAACGAGACCGTTTTCACCCCAGTTTACAAATAAATTGTAGCCATTCATTATTTATTGCAGATAAGCAACTACATAAAAACAAGGGAATATATATATTTTTTTACATTAAAAAGCGCGGCTTAGACTTCTTTTTTGTTGTTATTTTTTTTTATCTAACAATGGTCTGGCACTTGATATACTATCATTCGCCTCTACATCGGCCAGAATCGTGAACCGCTTAGCCTCCATATGACGTTGTCGCGACGCACCAGTGGGGGCGGAAAGCACTGTGCTCAACAACACAACATCCATGCCCGCAGGTGGGACTCGAACTCACAACCCGGCAGCACAAGGAAACGTTTGAGTTTGACCGCTTAGCCACCGCTTCGGCATTTTGTCATTAGATTTACAATATTTCAAACTTTTCCAACAGAAGGATCGGTTACTCTCTACCCATTCTATGGGTTTCAAAATACAGCATAATGTTTCTCAAAAGTTTTAAATTTTTCCTTGCTTTCCTGTTAAATTTTTACTTGGTTTTTGTAGTCCAGCTTAATGTAGTGATTGCAAATGGCATCATTTACACCATTATTTACAAAGTATTACAACAAATTGGAATTTAGCAGTCAGATCAAACAGAATATATAAGGAAATATCTATAACCTATGATTTTAAATAAACGTGCGTGGATTGTCACTGGACATACTTTTTACCTAGTAACTAAGTTTTCTTTATACTTTTTTCCCTCTCTGCTCATGAACTTAGCTATACTGTAATAAAGTATAATAATCAAGTAGCGTTAAAATAAAAAAAACTAATATTATAATAATGATTATTTATGATTTTCAAGTTCCAAAAAACTCAAATAGTCAGATCTATACATAATTTTAAAATGACAAAAATTTAGAATGATCCAATATTTTAAGTATTATTGGGAAACAGGGAAATTATATTAAAATGCTTTATTAAATATAATTAAGATTTTAACTGTGATCTCAAGATCTGAAGGACGGGGTTAAAAGAAGTGCCCAAGAGAAAATAAAATCCCTCCCTTTAAACTTCTAGCGAAAAGAAAAAGATAGGAGAAATATACGTTTCATAAATAGGATGGAATTAACATCGAAGTTCTGGTTTTAGGCGAAGGGCGACAACCGAAGTCGTGCTCTTCTCCAAGTCTTCAACAAGAAAGATCAATCATGCTTAAAGCATTGATTATGAACACTTTCCAACTTCAATGCAATTTTATTTAAAAAAGTCGAAAATGCAATACATTCCTCGGTAATATTTTAAAACTTATCACAATACTACATTGACTTATTATATTTGAAAACTTAAACCTTCATTGAAAAAAATGAACTTCATTCAAATGACGGCATTGAAATATAAATTACCTGGTTTAAATATCTCTAAATTGCAATACATTCCACGGTAATATTTTTAAAACTATCATAATACTAAGATAATTTATTATATTTGAAAACTTCATCGAAAACAACTGAAATAAATTCAAATGACGTCATAGAAAAAATAACACGCCTGGATCTCTCTATAAAAGCAGGATTTCATTCATAACTTTCTCCATTTTATTCATCACAATACTATAATAATTTATTTTATTTAAAAATTAAGACCATGGAGCTACAATTCATGAACTTTATGCTTAAAACTTCATCGAAAAAAATCGTCCTTCTGTTTATAAAATCAATTAATATTTCATTCATATCAGCCATGCAGACTCCATGGACTGAATTATTTTGTGTTAAAGAAATACAGTAATTCTAATACAACTCATTCTACATATTTTGCTGTTTACATTTTACATAGGTGAAAAATAGGCTTAGTTGTAGAAATAATAAAATTTGAATGAGAATTTAAACTCAAATATATTGTCATTGTGTTGTTTTAGTATGTAGATGCACAGAATTTAAGCAAAAATAAAGTAGTTTTAGGACGGATACAACACTCAATATGAATTAAAAAGAACTTTAAAAAATCACGATTTTGAAGCAAGATGGATGCCATATATCATTTTGAAGTGGGTCATGTGATCGTTTCATATCATGGCCACGTGATCGTTTCATATAAGATGTGTAATTATTATTTTAATTTTTATTTAAAAAACTGCCGAATATATTTCGCTGAATTTTTTTTTATATATTTTATGGAACAATTTGATTATTACCTAAAATTTTCGAAGCAATTTGTGAATTTTAAATCCGCTTAAAAAATGTTTGACAAATTAGGTCCCATAGGGCTCAATGTATTTCATTTTTTCAACCCGGGTTCAATCCAAAACTAATTGGGTGATATTATTCATTTATATTCCCATAGGTCCTACAGACCGTCTGAACAACATACTAAAATTTCATTTTGATTAAGTCATTTTTACGGCAGTTATCGTGCTAACGGACAGACAGACAGACAGACAGAATGAACAAAGTCATAAACACTTTTCAACTTTGTTGTAAAGTTTTAAAAATAAGTAAAGTGGTACCCAATAAGGCTTCCAGTAGAATTAGAGAAATATACAACGGGAAGATAGGCGAAAGTCTTTCAGCCAAAGAGTCGCGAGTTATAAATACAATTATGTAAAATTAAATACAAATTTTATAGTTTGTTATGTTTTAGAAAATCTCAAAAATGATTTATATAGGTATTAAATTACTGATTTGCTTCCACTTTAAGAATTTCCCAAGTTTTTATTTTGAGGTATTGAATGAAAATAAAAATTATTGCACTTAACGTAATGGGTAGATTTATTGCTAAATGGCTAAACAGTAATCTTTATGTTTAAATATTTCGAATACTGGTTAGATTAACTCACGAAAAGGTTAAGTTGACAGACCCTCCAGCAATCCGTGGATATTTGTTTTACCTATTAAATATTGGATGCTACCTTATTGAAAGCAGCTATTTTAGTCACTTTGCAGATTGTAATTTTATTAAGAAAAATAAATTACGTTTTATAAAATCTATATTTTTAAAATATTATCGGTAGATATGGGCTGTACGCAAAGTATTTAACTTTTAATTATTTGCTATTGAACACTGTTTAGGGGAAAAGTTTAATAGCAAAATTAAACACACATCCATAACAGAAGGTCTTTTTTTCACTTCCTTAAGACGTACAAAAGTTTAAAATAGGCCATAGCGCTTCATCAGTGGCTACACGGAAATAAAGTTTGAATCGTTCATATATAGACCAGATATAGCGACAAAATTTGCATAAATACAATCCACAAAAGAATCTACGTCTAGACAAGGATAAACCGTAAACAATTTTTCAAAAATTTTAACAGCAAAAGAACAGCATATTAAATTACAATTTAATTACAGAAAAAGAAAAAAAAAGGGGGGGGGGCAATCAAGCATAATCCCAAAGAGGAAGAATTCAAAGATAACTTTGCAGAGACTTGAATTGCATGGAGTCGAGAATGAGTCGCCAAGCGTAACTCAAATTCATAACAGGGTCAAAATTACAAACGGACTCGCGGTAAATATAAATAAAAAGGGGATTCAAAAAGGAGAATATCGCGAGGGTAATTACAACGCATCAAAAGGAAAGTCTTTTAAAAAAGAGGCTGAAAATTATCTTTAACAACAAATTGAGCAAGAGCCGTAGATAGTTTACTATCCCTGACATCCCGAGCATGTTCTTCTAAACGGATGCCAAAGGTGCGTTTAGTACTTCCAATATAAAATTTAAAATTACCATCGGTGGACAACAGGGGAGCAACATACACCCCAGCAAAGCTTTTAAAGTCATCCCTATCACCCAGTTTATCAGACCGAATACGGTTAAATAAAGAAGAAATATTAGAATGTGCAGGTCTGAAACCAAACTCTGAACAAAATTGGATAAAGGGGCGAAAAATCGTAGGATTGTACGGAAAACTAGACCTATAAGTCTAGTTTTATAAGAAAAGTTTAATGTTATCAGTTTGGGGCTGTCCAATAAGATGAGTCAATATTTCTTTTTTCTATTCTTTGATTCTAACAGCGATGAAAATGTGCTAAATGATATATGACTTAAACTCGCGTATGAAATTTTGTAACATTTGGATATCATATTTTGCAACCGATTTGAACTTAAAATGTAATAAAAGTGACAAAAATCGTTTGTCGACCACGATTGTATGAGGAATAGTGATAATTTGTAATAGTTATAATTTAGTGATAAATGATGTCTTATAGTTACATATTAAAATTTTGTAACAATTGCATACCTTCTTCTGCCTCCGATGACCTTGAAATTTCATAAAATTGATAATATTCGTCTGTTGGATACTAATGTATGAGAACAATCGTTGCCTAATATCGGTTTGTAATAGAATTGGAATAGGTCTGGCTAAACATAAAACAATTATTCAATGAAAAAAAAAACTAAAATTCAGGGGGGAAAAAAAGCATTTCAAATTAATATTTCTGAATTTAAAACTTCCTCATGAAATATTTTTTAATAAAATTTGATCGGCTCATAGATCTTAATAAACATATTATAAAGAGTCCAACCGCTTTGGTCCCTGATAAAAATATGTAATGAGAACAACTAAAATTCAGGGAAAAATAATTTCAGTTTATCTCATTAAATATATTTATTAATAAAGTTTGATAGGTTCGAATAAGTCCGACTAAACATATTTTATTTATTCTATTCGCTTTGACTCTCCTCTAAAATGTATTTATTCAATGTTTTTTTTCCCTCAATGGCCAGGCTTTAACTCTGCAATCTTCGCCTATACATCGGCCAGAATCGTGAACCTCTTAGCCGTCATATGACGTTGCTACAGCGCACCAGTGGGGGTGGGGACACATTGCGCCCAACAACACAAACATCCATGTCTGAAGTGGGACTCGAACCCACAACCCGGCAACCAAGCGATCGCTCGGAAACGCTTGCCTTGACCGCTCAATTACCGCGTCGACTTATTTTGCCAACAGCACACGGTGTTCTCAGGTGATCACCCACCCAAGTACTAACCGCGCCGATGCTGCTTAACTTCGGTGATCTAACGGGAACCGGTGTTTTCAGCACGGTAGAGCCGTTGGCTTATTTGTTCGATGTATTTATTCAATTTTTTTACCCTATTTTAAGTTCAGGGTAAAAAAAATGCAAATATTTATTTTCTAAATTTTAGTTTCTTTTATTAAATATATTTCCAATAAAGTTTGATCGGTTCCAATAGGTCTGATTAAATATATTCCCTCAAATCCAGTGAAACAAATTCGAAATTTTCTTTCTTAAATTTCAAGGCCAATCTGAAGGCGGAAAAATATATCCAACTGTTGCAAAATTCTATACGTGATTCTAGTACATCCTTTAACACTCTTTTAGTACTATTATAAACCGATGTTGGTACAAAACCAATTAAAAACCGCATCAAACATCGTTTCAAATTCGGTATTTGTCCTTGGTTATTACCGACCACTGATTAAGAATAAACAGCGCCTGCTTATAATAGCCTCTCCCATATTTTATAATAAATAAAATAGCACTGTTTCAAAGAATAACCCAAGAAAACCCCTAATGAATGCTGAAAATGTGAGTGGACAAATGTGGGTGTGGCCATATTCAAAATCCGATTATTCACAATTAAAATCTTGTAGATGTTTTCTAAATAATGCATATTTTCTATAATTAAGCTTTAATTGTTAGAATTTTTCATTTTTTCCCTTATAGGAGGTAGGGATACCGTAGCCATTATCTGTACAAAGCGCCATTTATAATTAGAGAGTATATATGCCTTGTCATCCAAAAATTAAATATGGAAAAGTAAATCGGACATAATTTATAAAGTTCTGTATCTATGACTTCTAATTGCAGAGAAAAATTCTGTAATAAATCTTTTAATCATCTAAAATTTAGGGAATGTCACTTCCTCCCCCGGAGATACATTGTCAAGTAGGATATGAAATGAAAGAATTTTTCATGCCCTTTAAAGGGCACACATTGCACACAAGCAAGGACATGCTACAATTGTGATCATTTAGATTAGACCAATGATACATATATTTCAATATGTGTCTTACAAAATTTGCAGAAAAAAATGTCACAGTTACTTAAAGTTCACTATAAGAATAACTAATTTTTCTGTCCATCACTTTAACTTTTGGCAAAACCTTTTGCTGGCGTATTTAGTAGGTTATCGCCGACTTGGCTACTTTTTCGATGTTTCAGGATTGATGAAAACATCTCCAAATCGTTAGAAGTGTCCCTTTATCGTTAAAAAATGCCACCAAGTTGATAAAATTACGCTAAATCTATTAAATTAAATGTGTTTTGTTCGGAGATAATACTGTAGTAATGTTTCAGTAGCGTTTGTCTGTCAATCCAACCGTGCCACTTTGCGACAAATTTAGCGATGTCTTCAAAATGGAAGAAATTATCGCCAAATAAACGAAAATGTCTCCAAATTTATAAAATTATATATAATTTATGAAAATTCAATATTTTGCAAAATTATTAATTTAATAACTTCTATTATTCCATCCATCTGTCCAAAACGCTCTGCAAAACATATGGCGACGAATTTGAATGGCTATTGTCAACACAACGAGTTATTTAAATGTTTCTAAATTGTCAAAATATCGCCAAGTTGATAAACAAGACGGCAATTCAATCAAATTAATTGTCTGTTGTTAGGAGATAGTATTAATGATGTATTTGTAGCGCTTGTCTGCCAGTCTAACCGTATAAGGAAAAACAAATGTTCAAAATGACCACAATAAATCACAAGCTATTTAAAAATGGATTCTGGTATGAGTCACACTCTAGCTATTTTTTTATTTAAATCCAAATATTTAAAAATGAACGCCATTTCGGCAGCAGAGTCAGTTTTTTTACTGAGGTTATCCTCAATAACCTTTAGCACCCTCAAGATATAAACAAAGTTGTTTTCGTAGGATCTGGGACTAGGAACGGATAGATACTATGATTCCCTTACTACTTGTGTCAGTCATTGGACGATGTTTGGATCCTAGGACGTTCCAAAATAGGTATTTTAGTGACAGTTTCACTTGTTCAAAATTGTGTCCATAAAAGAAAAAGGATGGATAGTATACACAAAAAAAATTGCTTCCTCAAAGTGGAATATTCAGCCTCATGGGTGATGTTAATGCATATGGCGCTCCACAGAAAATAGTCTTGTTACAATAAAAGCCATAGAAGCAAATTTATCGTTTTACAGAACATCTAATTTATTTGGAGCAAAGATAATCAACTTTTTGCGCGTGTTTCGATATGTGCATATTTTTCTCAAGCACCACAGTAAGTTTCACGCAATAAATTCCAAATATGATGTGCTTGCATACCTGAGTATTTGCATTTGGAATTTAACTTTTGAAGCGACAGTGTATATAAATGTATTAACAATATTAATAGATAGGTGAGTAAAGCTTATGAGTTTCTTGTCACTAAGTTTTAATTTCATCTACGTACACATGAATACTGTATATGTTCAAATTAGGTCTCTATTTATTCTTATACCATACAAGATACACTTGAAAAATTAAAGTTAACATTTTAAAATTTATTAGGCCCGAACAGCTGCATTTTTTTTTTATTTTCCGAGTTTTTATCTTTGACTTCAATGTACTAGCGTAACTAAACCTCATCAAAAGATGACATAAGTCTAACATCATGTATATTTAAATAATCTTCCAATTAAAGGTTGATGTTTTCATATAACTTATAGTTTAAAATATTATATTACCAGAATATTTTCATAATTTATCTCAAATGTTGTTCTGAGACTTTTGTGCCTAGACTTTAGTGTGCTAGCATGAATAGGTCTTATCAAACAACAACAGGTGTTTAATAAATTAAATGTATATTGCATTGTCATTCACATTCTTATACTACGCTGTTTAGTTTATCTAACTTTTCATTTATGAACTATCCTTATTCCTAATTCCTTTTGTATGCTTCGTATTAAAGAAACATTCTATTTGCTATCTATTCAAATTTATGCTGCATTTGCGCTAAATTTAGTAATAGAATTTATTTTAATTCATTTTAATTTTTTATTATGTATTACTTTCTCTACTTTCATCCATTGTTAATTGTAGTTTATTGTGGCTCATTCTCCTATTTTATTCTTTTCTTTTATTTGCATAGGTTACTTATTATATTTTTGCTTAAAGTATTATTAATTATTGTCTTCCTTTCTGTTTTATTATTTGGTAAATATTTGTATTGCAATTATTCTTTAGCTATTAGTAAATTAATATTAGAATTTCCTTAATCTAGTGCTGCCATCTATCGTTTTTTAAATCTAACTTCAAATTTTCTTCGCTATTAGTAATTAAATATTAGAAGTATCTTATTCTAGTGCTGCCATCTATCGTTATTATTTCTTACTAATTTATTGGTTTTGTGTTTTTATGACTGGGTTACTGCAATTGGGATTTTTGTATTGATGTTATAGATACCTTTTATAAACTGTACTTTTTAGTGCAATCTTTTTATTACTTTTTTGGACAGGATTCTATGTGAATTCCAGATTTACACAGTATATATTTTATTATACCTTGTGTTTTAATTAATCTAGTTTAGAACTGATTATATTTATATTGTTAATCAATTCTTTTTATCTTGTAATATCCTACTTATTACATTTTATTAGGTTTTACATGGACTTAGTTGTATATATTTTTATATATAAGCAATTATTTTATTTTTATTTATATTATTTATAAATGTTAATGCTATTCTCTTTATATTACTTTAACTCTTATGAATTACACATCTTATTTGATTTAGTGACTGGCAAATATATTTATTCTTGTTATTATATAATTTGATAAATATTGCCCGGTATTTACAATTTAGTTGGGAATTGTTTAGACTGTTATCATTTTACCAACAGTGTGCCATGGATTGTTTTGGATATAATAATTGCCCAGCTAAAAATTATAACTTCAATAAATGTAAGAATAAAAATTGTAAAACCTGCCCATATGCTTCTAACTCACAAATTACTAATCTAAATAGTCATAAGACTTTCTGTAAAATTTTTAATTGCATCTACAAATTATCTTGTAATATATGTAATATATCTTATATAGGACAAACCAGTAATCCTATTCATCTACGTATGAATGTACATAGAGATCATGTTAAAAAATATATCCACAATAATAATTTTCTTCCTACTTCTAATAAAATCGAATATAAACACTTTGCTCATCATGGTTTTGAAAATATAACTATACATATTTTGGACATTAAAATAAATACTGCTGATAGATTATTCTTTGAAAACTTCTATATTAAATCACATTGTACTCTGTTTCCATATGGATTAAATCAGTTATATCTCAATGGTAATATTGTTAAGAATAATTTTGTAGATAATAAATATTCTATTTTTAATCACCTTTTTTTTAAACCTCTTTTACATAATAGTAAATTGGCTAAACTCAAAAGATTTAAACGCGGTAAAGGAAGCTCCTCCCAATATGATATTAAAGCGGAGATTAAAAGTATGCATCAACAATTCAATAACACATATCAATGGAAATTTATTAAATCATGGGTATTTGCAGTTAAGAAAAAACAATTAAACACAGTTTATGCTATTTTCTTAAAGTTAAATCTTACTAATGAACATTTTAATCATATTTTCTATGATTTGCTCATTACTAGATCAAAATATTTAAAAATAAAACTTAATCAATTTCATCATAATAACTGTTCCAATTCTTATTGTGTAATATCATTTAAGCATCCTATTTATAATTCCATAAACTTTAAGAATTTATTTAATCAATTTCATCATTTATTGCCTGTAAAGGATTTGAATGTTACAAAAACTTTTAAATATAACAAGCCTATTGGAAGAACCATTTTTAATTACAATGCAATTTCAAAATCTCTCTCAGTCGACATAGATTCCTCAACAAATTTAGATGGTGAATGTATTTGTAGTGCTGATAATTATGCTGAATTTATAAATCCACAATTGGGTCATATAGTTACTGGAGACTTAGCCATTGTAAAAGATAAATCTTTAAGAACTATAATGTCATTTGGCACTAAATTCAGGTTACCTTCATGTAATAATTCTAAACAAGTGTTAAAGTCAATCAATCTGGACCTTGATAAATTTATTTATGGATTAGCTTCTAAATATGCTCAGCCTTTAGAGGCATTTAATATGTGGAAATTTACTATTTTAAGATCTATTAAAAATACCATTTGTAGTATTAATTTATCTAGATCCATATATAATATGGATAATATAAAGCATTCTGTTAATGATTTACATAGATCTTTTGTTATTACTTATGTAGATAAAGCCTCTAATAATTATGCTATTATTTGTAAAAAATTCTATATTCAATATCTGCTAGATTATTTAAAAAATAATAGTCTATTTAAAATTGATTCACACTCTCTTAATAGTATCAAATTGAAAATTATCAATATGTATAGTGATTTAGATATTAATAATAAATTTTTGACATTTCCATATATTGTGCTTATACCTAAATTTCATAAAAATCCTATTAAATTTAGAACTGTTACTAGTGGTCATAATTCATACTCTACCACTGCTAGTAAATTATTACTAAATTATTTAAATGTACTAAATAGCAATTTACGAGATTCTGGTGATAGCTACATTATTCTAAATAACAGTAAGGAATTAAAAAATAAATTAAAAACGCATGGTAAAATAATAGGATTTCAAACTTTTGATTTTAAAGATCTATTTAATAATATTAAGATCACTGATCTATATGATGTCATTTTAGCTTTATATAATGCTTATATTACTAAACATTTTAATCTTACAAAATTTACCAATTTTCCTAAGCTTCTCCATTTTGTTCTTTTCAATAATTATATCTTTCAAGGTAATAAATTATACTTACAAGTCTCAGGTGTTCCACAAGGTGGCTGTAGAGGCCAACGGCCGTACCGTGCTGAAAACACCGGTTCTCGTTAGATCACCGAAGTCAAGCAGCATCGGGCGCGGTTAGTACTTGGTGGGTGACCACCTCGGAACACCGCGTGCTGTTGGCCATCTCGGGTGCGGTATCCCCGTGGTTTGTGCGCTAGATTTGCACGCTGCCACATATGCCGCCGTGTTCATGCGGAGTACGATCACGTTAAACATGTGGGTCCGTAAGTCCTTCCGAGAGGTTGGTGGTAGGGGAAGGAGGGTACGGTCCCTGTGGATGCCTCCCCCACTGGGTTCCGGTCTAAATTGGGTGGCACTTCCCGGCCGTCCATACAGTTACCTTACACCTTTCTGGTAGGTCGGACGGTCTGGGTCATCAACATCAACAAGGTGGCTGTAGTAGCAGTATGTTAGCTAATTTATACCTATATCATTATGAAAAATTCTTTACTTCAACTGATTATAAAATTTATAGATATGTAGATGATCTGATTTGTCTTGTATTTACTGATAACTATGTCATAGATATAGATTTCTATCCGGATAATTTGGAATTAATACCTAATGAAACTTCTATTAGTAATAATGTTTATTATTTGGATTTAAATCTAATTATAGAACCTGCTCATGGGATAGTTACTAAATTATATGATAAAAAAGATTTTTTTAAATTTAATATTAATAAATTATTACCTTTTAATTCCTGCAACTCGATTCAATTGTTTAGAAATATTATACTTAATCAACTTTTTAGAATTTATAGATTATCAGATAAAAAATTTCATGCTTTGCACATTAATAACCTCAAAATTACCAGTAAAATGTATCAATATCCTGCATATTTAGTCAATAGTATAGTTAATAAGTTTCGATTAGCCTAAAATTCTCATATTCTCCCCTTATTATCTTATTTTAGCCGTACTTCTTCATTCTCCTGCAATTATATTTTCATCTTTTTATCTCGAAGCTTTAACAGTTGAATAACTCATTTTATTGCTTTTGCGCAGTACTGTTTTTATTACTCTCTTTGGCAACAGCAAATCACATCTTTTCATTTTGGCATATGGCAACGATGATCCAGTCATATTTTGCTCGTCATGGTTGCACTGAAGAGGTGCGTTTTGAGGTATTTATGTTTCCTTTATTGTTCCAATCTTTATGCTTGTCGTCCATATAACACAAGTTTATAGATAAAATCTATCTTGTGTTTCAGAAACAAGCATTTTTGTGTTCATTTCGAAAAGATATATGGACCCGATGAGAATTTTTTCGAAATGAACTTTTCGTAAGCCTAATCTCGTAAGCCTAAATCTCCTCCATGTGCAAGCTTTTTTGCTTGATTTTTTTGTTTTCTTATTTGCATTCCTCATTTTTGAAATTTGTTGATTGTCTTTGTCCTTATGACTTGCATTATGTTTTATTATTTCCTCTTTTTGTCTTAATTTCTTTGTATTTGTAGAAAATTTTGGAATAGTGTATTATGAGTTACTACATACATTCTAACTTTGGATTTAATAATTTATTTTTATATTTATATATATATATATATATATATATATTATATATATATATATATATATATATATATATATATATATATATATATATATATATATATATATATATATATAATATGCTATACTATTTAAAACAAACTGCTAAGTAAATTAATGCGTCTACCCGAGAAAACGGTATCTTTTGCTTAATTGAAACATAGCCGCAAGCCCCCTTCACCCCAGACATCTGGGCTGAAAATGTTTCGCAAATCTAGTCTTTTGTCACCCCTATCTCTCTAGCTTGTTTCTATTGATTTGTCACCATTGTATTCTAGTGTTCTATGAAAAATGTGTTTCGTAAGGCGTCTGCAGTGAGTGGGTCATTAATCTGCCTCTGGAGTCATAAAATAGAGATTGTAGAACCACTTGGAGATGGGAGGGTGAGGAGTATGTGGATACGCTTGGAGCTGGGAATTTTCTTAATTATTTAAAGTATGACTCTAAATACGAGATTGTTAGACAAATTTGGTCCATACTTTTTAATATGGTTAAGAAGTTCTGAATATGATTAATTCTGAATTTAAAATACCATAAATTGAAAATAACAACTATTCTCATTTCGAAATGTTTATTCTTTTTTTTTTTTTTTTTTTTTTTTGTGGTTACAGTAGCTGAACGAAACCTACTATTTAAAAAAAAATGAATTCTTAATCGCATTGCAGAAGATTGATAGACCCTGACATTTTCCCTACTTAATTAAAATCGGGAATAGGATATAATTTAAAACAACAGTTTTCAATGAAGCGTAACCTTCAAGAAGTCGTTTTATATTCTAAATTTGGAGACATTTCTCTTGCTTACTGTTCGCTGGTATTTAGATAATAAAACAAAATCCAACAAGACAATTTTTGTTACTCGCGACGAAAATCGTGCATATTATACTTTTCCACAGTATTTAACATTCCAATGCTTAACTGGATTGTGGGAGTTCAAATGTTTAGTGAATATTGTGGTTTTAACCTTTAAAAACTATTTAGTATAAATTCAATTAAATAAGATGTATTACATATTTTAGATTAATTTAAAGTAAATAGTATTTAAATCGTACAGAAATTAAGAATACGGAGGCTAAATGAGGATTTACCACCATTGTAAATTATCCTTGTTTGATTTTTCTTTAAATGCATTTTTTCAGTTTAAAATTTTTGTATGTCGGCATTATTAAAAAATAATTATTATTATATTTGCTTTGAAAGAATGTTGAACTAATAAAGTATGTACGGAACCTAAAATTTTCAATTTTTGTAAAAACAAAAATATTTTTGTCTTATTTAAAAAAAAATATGAGTATTGACATTTGTGATTTTTTAAAAATTATTTTTTGTGAAATATTTTCTCGTATTTTACGTTTACTGCGTAAAATTAAATAGTTTCACTTTAATAACAAAAAATGATTTTGGTGACAGTAAAAACGTAATCTTACCGATAGTGAACTTCTATTGCATTTTTTAAAAACTTTGGCATATCTTGAAAATCATATTTTAAATATCAGCCAAGTAATTAATCTATTATTAAAACACCAATATTTTCTCATTAACAATTCACAATTGTTGAAGTATAAAAATGCCAATTTAGAAACATGACGAACCTTTATTAAAAATCAAATTAATAGCAAAATATATGTCATTTACACTGTCGAACACAACTATATCTCCTCTTTAATTATTAAAGAATTTATCATGCAAGTAACTGTCAGAACGCAGCTGATTCATTTTGTTGCAGTCCTCATGTCAACGAGTTTCATCGAATTAAACGGTGTCACAAGCCTCATCATATAATTAAGATTCTGTTTAATGTAGAAGCACTTATTCCAATTTGGTTTATGCACATAATTGCTTATTAGGATTTATGCAGACACACACTCAGTGAACTGAATCGCTTCAATTAAAATTGACTTTGTCTACAACTTCCAACTTATCATCTGTCCAACTTAGCATTTGTAATTCCAGTTTTATCTGATTTCTTCTCATAACATCTCCCTTCATTCTTCTGCTTTAATTCAGACCGTTCGACCTACATAAATGTGTAAGGCATCTTTTTGGACGGCCGGGAAGGTTGCCCCAATTTAGACAGTAACCCAATTGTGTTGTCTTTCAATCCCAGGGACCAAACCATCTTTTCTCTAAGTTAAATTGACTTCCTGAATGGACTTTGAGACCTACAAATTTGTTTTTCCCATACCATATTCCGCGTAGATGTGGGGGATAGTTTTGTGTAGCAATAACGAACGAATATGGAACTACCGCGTAAGATATTCCAATCATAGCCACTTGGCAATCCCAGCCCATCATTCTGTATTCACAAGCCATCACCATTTTTGTTGAGAAAGACGTATTTTATAATACAGTTTTCAGATAGCTTTACTAAGTGCTTTCAACTGGAGACGTCTTGATGGAACCACGGCACCATCATTACAAGAAAACAGTGGTATTCAGAGGAAAAAAATCTATTGCGAAACAGTACTCACATCTGCGACCTCTTAATCTTGCGGGAACATATCAATCAACTAAACTAATCGTGTTGAGAAATTATTCCCTTGCTAATATTAGTGACTAACAACTGCTTTTCCATTATTCTTGTAAAAATATATTATTTGCTTTAATATTTTAAGCTGTACAACATCAGTTTTAACGTTAAATGCACTAAAATATATTACATTCACTTAATATATTCATGATAGACAATGTTGAACAAAATCTTCAGGACTATATATATATATATATATATATATATATATATATATATACATCAAAAATTTTTTACAAATTTTAATACAGATTATTATATAGCAAATCTAGAAACCATCTATTTAAATTTGAAGCATCAAAAATATTGAAAAAAAATATCATTTTTATTTTAAATTTTAACCAAAACCCAAAAAACCAAAACCAAAACCCAATGGGTTTTGGTTAAAATAGACCTATATCAGATCATTATGGATCTTCATCATACATATAGTTTGCAGAAATTTATTGAAATGAATAAATAAAGGGCACTATTTGGACTGGTTCTAAATGAAACAGTGCTATACAATGGAGTGGAATTTTATAAACAAATTAGAGGAATACCGATGGGCGGTAATTATTCATCGGCATTGGCAGATTTATATTTGGACTGTTATGAGAATGGAACTCATTTGTTGAATGAGATGTTGTATTTAAGATTCGTTAATGATATCGTTTAAGATATCGTTGGCACAAAAGATCATAAATACGTATTGGATTTTGGTTTCTATCCGTGTTCACTTAAATTGGTTGAAAAACCTATGAATGAAGACGGGAGCCTGAATTTTTTGGACGTATGTATTATGTCAAACGAAAATAAAACTTCCTTCTGTATATATGATAAGCGTACAGCCATCAACTTTGACGTAAACTTTATCACTTCTTGGGAAACTTGTTTAAGTAGGGCTGTCTTCCGTAATATAATTTTCAATCAACTTTTAAGAAACAAAAGGTTAAACTCTCAAAGTAGCGATAGAATTCAACAGGATGAAAGGTATTTGAAGGAGGCACGGAAAAGGGTTAGCCGGTTGGCTTTCTGAACGTAATTGAGTCATCTTTTTACGGCAAACTGTAACCGGTGGTTATTTCGATCACGGACATATTAAGTTGATGACATGGTGCTATATATATTGGGGATATGTGTTGTATAAGGCATGATCTCTTTAGGGAGTAACTTGAGGTCTTGTTTGTACGAATTCTAGTGTTGTGTTTGGCTTCAACGATCATGGTATTTTCGTTTCCGAATAGATTTTCATAGGTATAATGGCCTAGATGCGGAATGGTACTGGCATCCGGGAGTGTGGCCATGGCGTAAAGCACGCTGAACCGGGGTGAGGGGGTCACAATCCCCCCTCTGCCAACTTTTGGTACTTTTCTTTTTCTTCTTTCTTTCATGTATCATATTTGATTTTCAGATTTGGAAATTTCCTTTTGGATATATATATATATATATATATATATATATATATATATATATATATATATATATATATATATATATATATATATATATATACATAGAGAGAGAGAGAGAGAGGGAGAGATTCAGATAGATAGATATAGCACTTTCATAGTATTTATATCAATAATTCATATTGCAACATATATTTCTGCTGGAACACAGTTCGCCAAACTCTCAGCAATCAGTCCACCTAGTTACGACTAACCACTGATTACATTAACACATCTACATCAAGAGGCCTACGGCTTGCGTTTAATTGAAACTCAGTTCCTCTACTCTCCGTCGTTTCTGTGTTTTAAGTTTAAAATATTTCACTAGGTCTATCGTATGTAACTCACATCTGCCTCGATCCCACATTTCTTTTGATTTGTTATTATTATATTCTCTAGTGTGTTGAATAAAATATGTACTTCACAAGATATCTATAGCAAGTTGGATACTTACAAAATTATCTTTGGAGTTTAGAATAAAGCAGTATAGATCTGCCTGAGAGGCATGACTATTTAAACAGTGGGCACAAAATATTTCAGAGATTAGTAGAAGTGCAATTAATTTGTAAGTGCTTTGAGTGATGTTAGATATTTTATTATGTAATACAAATAATGTACATACTTTTAAAAAATACCAAATGTCAATTTCCAAAAATTGTGTTTTTTCAGATTTATAGTTCATCATTTCCTGATTTAATGTTAAAATAGTATTAAAGTCATCCATTAATATATATATATGAAATTTTTAAAAAATACCTTGTTCATATATTATTGTCATGAATTGAATACCATAACTAATAGGATATTTGTATTATTTCTTAAATATCTGGGGCATATTAAATTACATTTACAACATTGATAAATCTTTTAATTTAAAATTAAAATGATGTTAAAAATCTCAATGTGTTTTATAACAGTCAGACATTATATACTCGTATATTTTTCTTAAGAATATGCTAACATATCTTTCTTCAAGTGTGCTATATCTGTATTTGAGAATTAAATCACCGATTTTTACGCAAGATTAAACTTAATTTTTGGTAAAAAGATAAAAAAAATTATTTTCCACCCCGTAGTTAAATTTACTTTTTCTAATTTCAATAATAATTGATTGGTAATAATAAATGTGTATTGATGTAAGACAAATGAAGTTAAACACCTGTTGTTGTTTGATAAGACCTATTCATGCTAGCACACTAAAGTCTAGGCACAAAAGTCTCAGAACAACATTTGAGATAAATTATGAAAATATTCTGGTAATATAATATTTTAAACTATAAGTTATATGAAAACATCAACCTTTAATTGGAAGATTATTTAAATATACATGATGTTAGACTTATGTCATTTTTTGATGAGGTTTAGTTACGCTAGTACATTGAAGTCAAAGATAAAAACTCGGAAAATAAAAAAAAAAAATAAAAAAAAAATGCAGCTGTTCGGGCCTAATAAATTTTAAAATGTTAACTTTAATTTTTCAAGTGTATCTTGTATGGTATAAGAATAAATAGAGACCTAATTTGAACATATACAGTATTCATGTGTACGTAGATGAAATTAAAACTTAGTGACAAGAAACTCATAAGCTTTACTCACCTATCTATTAATATTGTTAATACATTTATATACACTGTCGCTTCAAAAGTTAAATTCCAAATGCAAATACTCAGGTATGCAAGCACATCATATTTGGAATTTATTGCGTGAAACTTACTGTGGTGCTTGAGAAAAATATGCACATATCGAAACACGCGCAAAAAGTTGATTATCTTTGCTCCAAATAAATTAGATGTTCTGTAAAACGATAAATTTGCTTCTATGGCTTTTATTGTAACAAGACTATTTTCTGTGGAGCGCCATATGCATTAACATCACCCATGAGGCTGAATATTCCACTTTGAGGAAGCAATTTTTTTTGTGTATACTATCCATCCTTTTTCTTTTATGGACACAATTTTGAACAAGTGAAACTGTCACTAAAATACCTATTTTGGAACGTCCTAGGATCCAAGCATCGTCCAATGACTGACACAAGTAGTAAGGGAATCATAGTATCTATCCGTTCCTAGTCCCAGATCCTACGAAAACAACTTTGTTTATATCTTGAGGGTGCTAAAGGTTATTGAGGATAACCTCAGTAAAAAAACTGACTCTGCTGCCGAAATGGCGTTCATTTTTAAATATTTGGATTTAAATAAAAAAATAGCTAGAGTGTGACTCATACCAGAATCCATTTTTAAATAGCTTGTGATTTATTGTGGTCATTTTGAACATTTGTTTTTCCTTATACGGTTAGACTGGCAGACAAGCGCTACAAATACATCATTAATACTATCTCCTAACAACAGACAATTAATTTGATTGAATTGCCGTCTTGTTTATCAACTTGGCGATATTTTGACAATTTAGAAACATTTAAATAACTCGTTGTGTTGACAATAGCCATTCAAATTCGTCGCCATATGTTTTGCAGAGCGTTTTGGACAGATGGATGGAATAATAGAAGTTATTAAATTAATAATTTTGCAAAATATTGAATTTTCATAAATTATATATAATTTTATAAATTTGGAGACATTTTCGTTTATTTGGCGATAATTTCTTCCATTTTGAAGACATCGCTAAATTTGTCGCAAAGTGGCACGGTTGGATTGACAGACAAACGCTACTGAAACATTACTACAGTATTATCTCCGAACAAAACACATTTAATTTAATAGATTTAGCGTAATTTTATCAACTTGGTGGCATTTTTTAACGATAAAGGGACACTTCTAACGATTTGGAGATGTTTTCATCAATCCTGAAACATCGAAAAAGTAGCCAAGTCGGCGATAACCTACTAAATACGCCAGCAAAAGGTTTTGCCAAAAGTTAAAGTGATGGACAGAAAAATTAGTTATTCTTATAGTGAACTTTAAGTAACTGTGACATTTTTTTCTGCAAATTTTGTAAGACACATATTGAAATATATGTATCATTGGTTTAATCTAAATGATCACAATTGTAGCATGTCCTTGCTTGTGTGCAATGTGTGCCCTTTAAAGGGCATGAAAAATTCTTTCATTTCATATCCTACTTGACAATGTATCTCCGGGGGAGGAAGTGACATTCCCTAAATTTTAGATGATTAAAAGATTTATTACAGAATTTTTCTCTGCAATTAGAAGTCATAGATACAGAACTTTATAAATTATGTCCGATTTACTTTTCCATATTTAATTTTTGGATGACAAGGCATATATACTCTCTAATTATAAATGGCGCTTTGTACAGATAATGGCTACGGTATCCCTACCTCCTATAAGGGAAAAAATGAAAAATTCTAACAATTAAAGCTTAATTATAGAAAATATGCATTATTTAGAAAACATCTACAAGATTTTAATTGTGAATAATCGGATTTTGAATATGGCCACACCCACATTTGTCCACTCACATTTTCAGCATTCATTAGGGGTTTTCTTGGGTTATTCTTTGAAACAGTGCTATTTTATTTATTATAAAATATGGGAGAGGCTATTATAAGCAGGCGCTGTTTATTCTTAATCAGTGGTCGGTAATAACCAAGGACAAATACCGAATTTGAAACGATGTTTGATGCGGTTTTTAATTGGTTTTGTACCAACATCGGTTTATAATAGTACTAAAAGAGTGTTAAAGGATGTACTAGAATCACGTATAGAATTTTGCAACAGTTGGATATATTTTTCCGCCTTCAGATTGGCCTTGAAATTTAAGAAAGAAAATTTCGAATTTGTTTCACTGGATTTGAGGGAATATATTTAATCAGACCTATTGGAACCGATCAAACTTTATTGGAAATATATTTAATAAAAGAAACTAAAATTTAGAAAATAAATATTTGCATTTTTTTTACCCTGAACTTAAAATAGGGTAAAAAAATTGAATAAATACATCGAACAAATAAGCCAACGGCTCTACCGTGCTGAAAACACCGGTTCCCGTTAGATCACCGAAGTTAAGCAGCATCGGCGCGGTTAGTACTTGGGTGGGTGATCACCTGAGAACACCGTGTGCTGTTGGCAAAATAAGTCGACGCGGTAATTGAGCGGTCAAGGCAAGCGTTTCCGAGCGATCGCTTGGTTGCCGGGTTGTGGGTTCGAGTCCCACTTCAGACATGGATGTTTGTGTTGTTGGGCGCAATGTGTCCCCACCCCCACTGGTGCGCTGTAGCAACGTCATATGACGGCTAAGAGGTTCACGATTCTGGCCGATGTATAGGCGAAGATTGCAGAGTTAAAGCCTGGCCATTGAGGGAAAAAAAACATTGAATAAATACATTTTAGAGGAGAGTCAAAGCGAATAGAATAAATAAAATATGTTTAGTCGGACTTATTCGAACCTATCAAACTTTATTAATAAATATATTTAATGAGATAAACTGAAATTATTTTTCCCTGAATTTTAGTTGTTCTCATTACATATTTTTATCAGGGACCAAAGCGGTTGGACTCTTTATAATATGTTTATTAAGATCTATGAGCCGATCAAATTTTATTAAAAAATATTTCATGAGGAAGTTTTAAATTCAGAAATATTAATTTGAAATGCTTTTTTTCCCCCCTGAATTTTAGTTTTTTTTTTCATTGAATAATTGTTTTATGTTTAGCCAGACCTATTCCAATTCTATTACAAACCGATATTAGGCAACGATTGTTCTCATACATTAGTATCCAACAGACGAATATTATCAATTTTATGAAATTTCAAGGTCATCGGAGGCAGAAGAAGGTATGCAATTGTTACAAAATTTTAATATGTAACTATAAGACATCATTTATCACTAAATTATAACTATTACAAATTATCACTATTCCTCATACAATCGTGGTCGACAAACGATTTTTGTCACTTTTATTACATTTTAAGTTCAAATCGGTTGCAAAATATGATATCCAAATGTTACAAAATTTCATACGCGAGTTTAAGTCATATATCATTTAGCACATTTTCATCGCTGTTAGAATCAAAGAATAGAAAAAAGAAATATTGACTCATCTTATTGGACAGCCCCAAACTGATAACATTAAACTTTTCTTATAAAACTAGACTTATAGGTCTAGTTTTCCGTACAATCCTACGATTTTTCGCCCCTTTATCCAATTTTGTTCAGAGTTTGGTTTCAGACCTGCACATTCTAATATTTCTTCTTTATTTAACCGTATTCGGTCTGATAAACTGGGTGATAGGGATGACTTTAAAAGCTTTGCTGGGGTGTATGTTGTTCCCCTGTTGTCCACCGATGGTAATTTTAAATTTTATATTGGAAGTACTAAACGCTCCTTTGGCATCCGTTTAGAAGAAAATGATCGGGATGTCAGGGATAGTAAACTATCTACGGCTCTTGCTCAATTTGTTGTTAAAGATAATTTTCAGTCACTTTTTGAAAAGACTCTTCTTTTGATGCGTTGTAATAACCCTCGCGATATTCTCCTTTTTAAATCCCCTTTTCATTTATTTTTACCGCGAGTCCGTTTGTAATTTTGACCCTGCTATGAATTTGAGTTACGCTTGGCGACTCATTCTCGACTCCATGCAATTCAAGTCTCTGCAAAGTTATCTTTGACTTCTTCCTCTTTGGGATTATGCTTGATTGCCCCCGCCCCTTTTTTTTCTTTTTCTGTAATTAAATTGTAATTTAATATGCTGTTCTTTTGTTGTTAAAATTTTTGAAAAATTGTTTACGGTTTATCCTTGTCTAGACGTAGATTCTTTTGTGGATTGTATTTATGCAAATTTTGTCGCTATATCTGGTCTATATATGAACGATTCAAACATTATTTCCGTGTAGCCACTGATGAAGAGCATACTTATGCTCGAAAGCGCTATGACCTGTTTTAAATTTTGTACGTCTTAAGGAAGAGAAATACAGACCTTCTGTTATAGATGTGTGTTTAATTTTGCTATTAAACTTTTCCCCTAAATAGTATTCAATAGCAAATAATTAAAAGTTAAATACTTTGCGCACTGCCCATATCTACCGATAATATTTTAAAAATATAGATTTTATAAAACATAATTTAATTTTCTTACTAAAATTACAATCTGCAAAGTGACTAAAAAAGCTTCTCTCAATAAGGTAGCATCCAAGTTTTAATAGGCAAAACAAATATCCACGGATTGCTGGAGGGTCTGTCAACTTAACCTTTTCGTGAGTTAATCTAACCAGTATTCGAAATATTTAACCATAAAGATTACTGCTAAGCCATTTAGCAATAAATCTACCCATTACGTTTAGTGCAATAATTTTTATTTTCATTCAATACCTCAAAATAAAAACTTGGGAAATTCTTAAAGTGGAAGCAAATCAGTAATTTAATACCTATATAAATCATTTTTGAGATTTTCTGAAACATAACAAACTATAAAATTTGTATTTAATTTTACATAATTGTATTTATAACTCGCCACTCTTTGGCTGAAAGACTTTCGCCTATCTTCCCGTTGTATATTTCTCTAATTCTACTGGAAGCCTTATTGGGTACCACATTACTTCTTTTTGAAGACTTGGAGAAGAGCACGACTTCGGTCGTCGCCCTTCGTCTAAAACCAGAACTTCGATGTTTAATTCCATCCTATGTATGAAACGTTTTTTTCTCCTATCTTTTTCTTTTCGCTAGAAGTTTAAAGGGAGGGATTTTATTTTCTCTTGGGCACTTCTTTTAACCCCGTCCTTGAGATTACAGTTAAAATCTTAGTTATATTTAATAAAGCATTTTAATATAATTTCCCTGTTTCCCAATAATACTTAAAATATTGGATCATTCTAATTTTTTTGCCATTTTAAGATTATGTATAGATCTGACTATTTGAGTTTTTTGGAATTTGAAAATCATAAATAATCATTATAATAATATTATTTTTTTTTTATTTTAACACTACTTGATTATTATAGTATAGCTAAGTTCATGAGCAAAGAGGGAAAAAAGTATAGAGAAAACTTAGTTACTAGGTAAAAAGTATGTCCAGTGACAAATCACGCACACAGCTGGACTACGGACGTTTATTTAAAATCATAGATTATAGATATCTCCTTATATATTCTGTGTGATCTGACTGATAAATTCTAATTTGTTGTAATACTTTGTAAATAATGGTGTAAAAGATGCCATTTTAAACCACTCCATTAAGCTGGACTACAAAAACCAAGTAAAAATTTATCAGAAAAGCAAGGCAAAATTTAAAACTTTTGAGAAACATTATGCTGTATTTTGAAACCCATAACATAGCTAGAGAATAACCAATCCTTCTGTTGGAAAAGTTTGAAATATTGTTGATCTAATGACAAAATGCCGAAGCTGTGGCTAAGCGGTCAAACTTAAAAGTTTCCTTGTGCTGTCGGGTTGTGAGTTCGAGTCCCATCTGCGGGCATGGATGTTGTGTTGTTGAGCACAGTGCTTTCCGCCCCCACTGGTGCGAAGCGACAACGTCATATGGAGGCTAAGCGGTTCACGATTCTGGCCGATGTAGAGGCGAATGATAGTATATCAAGTGCCAGACCATTGTTAGATAAAAGAATGATAACAAAAAAGAAGTCTAAGCCGGGCTTTTCAATGTAAAAAAAATATATATTTCCTTGTTTTTATGTAGTTGCTTATCTGCAATAAATAATGAATGGCTGCAATTTATTTGTAAAGTGGGGTGAAAACGGTCTCGTTCCCTATCGTGACATTCATTGTAATACATTTTGTTTTACTTGAGAAATGTCAAAACTGAAATGGTAAAACTGCAATAACAAATGTAATAAAATCTATATTTATATTTTATGTGACAGCTAAGGAATAACAAATTATGATTCAATTAAAATTGTGGAAAATTAAGATTTCGTATATTGGCGTATATGGTATTTTGTACCCTATATCTGGGTTCGCTAGGTGATGTAACCTTCGTGCTAGTGATTCTATCCACATTGAGTCGAAAATAAATTGTATATGGAACCACCTACAGTTTATTTCCTCTATTGAAATTAAAATTCTGATTTAGTTATGTCCAACAACGAGTAAAACTCATTGGGTTTTTCTATTCAAGTGAAAGTTTGATCTTTGAAACTCAGAGAAAATTAATGGGCCTTAATGGGCATTTTAATGGGCCTTCTCTGAAGATCGCCGACTGATCCAGTTCTTCCAAACCGGGCGATATGTTTCGATTTATGGTATCGCTCAGATACTCTGACATTAAAATGTTGCCGGGATTTTCTCTGAGATTCAATAATTGATCTTTCACTGGAATAGAATCACCCAATGAGTTTTCCTCCTTGCTGGATATCATATGTAGCGATTTTAATCTCCAAGGGATGCTTTATAACCTGTAAAAGAAGAAAACAGAAAAGAATGAAAATGAACAAGTTGTGACTTTTTCAAATCCTCCTGTCTTTCAGTTGCCACCCCGTATAAGTGTTCTTGTTGAGACCCAGACCGTCCGACCTACCAGAAAGGTGTAAAGTAACCGTTTGGACGGCCGGGAAGTGCCACCCAATTTAGAACGGAACCCAGTGGGAGAGGCATCCACAGGGACCGTACCCTCCTTCCCCTAACCACCAACCTCTCGGAATGACTTACGAATCCGCATGTTTAACGTGATCGTACTCCACATGAACACGGCGGCAGTTGTGGCAGCGTGCAAATCCAGCGCGCAAACCACCGGGCTACCGCGCCCGAAAATGTGCCAACAACACGCTGTAACGGTGTTACCTGGTGGTCACCAACCCAAGTACTAACCGCGCCCGATGCTGCTTGACTTAAGTGATCTAACGAGAATCGGTGTTTTCAGCATGGTAGGGCCGTTGGCTACTCCGTATGACTGTTGTTGTTGAGATCCAGACCGTCCGACCTACCAGAAAGGTGTAAGGTAACAGTTTGGACGGCCGGGAAGTGCCACCCAATTTATACCGGAACCCTGTGGGGCAGGCATCCACAAGGACCGTCCCTCCTTCCTCTACCACCAACCTCTCGGAATGACTTACGGACCCACATGTTTAACGTGATCGTACACTCCGTATGACTGGAAATCTAGTCATGTTCCTCTATTAATTTAGCCGTAAAGTAACTCTAACTATTGGCAAATCTGACACAATCATGGCTATGACGTTCCCGGTCACGTAAACTGCAACTGTAAGCCCTCAGGTCAGTCGAGTGATATGGCTGATCGACACTCTTGGCTATGAGGAAATGTATACACATTGGTGTTGCGATGCGTGAAAATCCCCTGTATAGGGTTGCTTAAAATGTAGTCGATGTTAATTTAGAGCAATGAATTGATGCTGCAAATACCTTTAAATATTATATATGCTGCATATATTTTATGTCTGTACTTTTTTAGGGCTGTCATGCTACATTGCAAGCTGCGAACCATTTGCAGAGTGAGAAATAATATTGGAAACACATTTTTTAATAAAACATGTTATACAAATTTAATTATATGAATTTTCTACAATTTCAGTATTAAGTTCTAACACATAAATTATGACAAGGAAGATCAATCGTGCATAAAGTATTAATTATGAAAATCTTTCCAACCGCAATTCAATTTTATTTAAACTTCTCTAAAATGCGATACATTCAGCAGTGATATTTTTTAAATTATCAAAGTACTACAATAATTTATTTTACTTGTGAATTTAAAACCATAGAGGTAAAAATACTCCATGCTTAATACTCCATACTTTCTAACTCATGCTTAAAAATTCATCGAAAAAGCCAATGCCATAAAATCGACTGCTTCTGTATGTAAAATCAATGACTGTTTCATTCATACCACCTATATTCCAGACTCCAGAGCTATATAATTTTGCGTTAAAAAAATCCGCAATTCTTATACAACTCACCTTACAGCTTGATTTGTTTATATTCTGTATACATTAAAATTAGACTTCGCGTTGTAGACATAATCAAAGTTTGATGATCAAATTTTATATATTATGGATCTAATTTTTACATATTATGCAAAATATTAAAAATTTAAAAGAAAGATAAAATATGCACATTTATATTTAGCAAATTATTCCCTTTTGGTAAATTTCGCACAATAAATCAATTTCAATTATATTCCGATCAGTTCGAATTATACTTAGTAATCATTTCCAATTACTTTCCGATCAGTCCCGATAATACTTAGCAATCATTTCCAATTCTATTACGATCAGTTCCAATAATACTTAGCAATCAATTCCAATTATATTCTAATCAGTTCCAATAATACTTAGCAATCAATTCCAATTATATTCCGATCAGTCCCAATAATACTTAGCAATCATTTCCAATTCTATTAGGATCAGTTCCAATAATACTTAGCAATCAATTCCAATTATATTCTAATCAGTTCCAATAATACTTAGCGATCAATTCCAATTATATTACGATCAGTTCCAATAATACTTAGCAATCAATTCCAATTACATTCCGATCAGTTCCAATAAAACTTAGCAATCAATTCCGATATTCTAAGATAAACCGTTGTGGAGATTGTTTGGGTTGTGAAAAGTATTGCTTTCACTTTACTTCCCCCTTTCGCTTAGTCCAAATATTATCATACATTAGGCCCCAAATCCCCCCAAATTTCTTGCGTCGCCTTCCAGTATTCGAGAGGAAACATGTATTTCTTAAACTTAGCTATAGATAGCGTTCCGTTTATGATTGATTTGGAATCAGAATTGAATTCTGAAATGGGTTGATGGGGCATCACAAATTATTTCCATTTCAAGTTTTAGAGCTGCCACATCCAGATATTCTGAAAATTTGTATGACTGTACGAAACAATTATGCAAAAACAGAATAAGAATTCTTGATAGTTTTGTTCAAAATGAAGTGTACACTCCATTTGCAAACATAAAGCTATACTTCCAAAATTGTCAAAAAATAAGTTTAATTGTTTCAACATATAGTAATGTGGGAAAATAAAAAATTAAACAACTTTGTAGGAAACTCCTAATTGTGTTAAGAATCCATATACTTCATACGTAAGCTTTATTTTTGTCCCTTCTGTTCGCGAATAAAAATTAAAAGTCTCTTTAACATATATTAATAAAATGTTATTTTTATGCAGAAGTTCCTTTAACATTCATGCAAGCACAGTGACTATTTGATTAAAGCTTAGAAAACATTAAATTCAGCGCATTACTTCAAACTTGCTTAACTTGATCACTAAGTACAGTAATTTCCGGTGACACGTCACAAAGAAAAGATTTTCGCACTTAATTCTGTCCCTTAGTTTGATTAGTAATTCGCGAAATCTCTCTTCATCAAATTTAAGCGGTGCCAGCTAGCGATTAAATGAAATTCCAGTAATTAAATTACACTAAGCTATATGCTGAATATTGTTTACTGAATATAGTTCTTTTAATATACGTTTCGCTTGCAGGAGCTGTAGAAATTTAATAATTTATTTAGCAATAAGCTAAGTTTATATATTATATGTAATATATACATACACACCCCGATCATAATATATATATATATATATATATATATATATATATATATATATCGCCTTTGGTGGGACAAAAACATAATACTATTTATCCATATGGATTAAATTCTATGTTATATAACGTGAAATACAACTTTGAATATATACAAAATCCTGTTTCTTCAGTTGTAATAGAGAATTATGACAATACAGTAAGACATAATATTACTAGACGTCATAAAAGGGTTGGAAGAAAGGTAAAGCTGAAACTTAATGATTCTATTACTGAACTCGTGTCTTTTGTAAAAAATATTACAGAAATGAACGATGTTCCACAATCATGGATTAAAAACTTCACTTATGGAATTAGAAAACGTTATCTTGTGGATCTGTGGAAATACTGTTCAGAAGTTGATTTTAAACATCGTTTCGTGAATGATTCAACACTTCCTGCTATTTTTCTTGATCTTATAAAATTACGTGCCAAAAGATTAAATATTTCTTTACAAGATAATAAAACTATTAAAGTAAATCAAGAATATCTAATAATCACATACAAAATAAAAAAATTCGATAGTGTATATTTTTCAAATATTTTAAGTAAAAATCATTTTAAATTACCAGTCAATATTAACATAAAAATTGCATATAAATATGCTAAACCTCTTTGTAGAAGCCTTTTTAATTATAATACTGTATGCAGAGGTATTAATGATAACGATCATGCATGTGATTGTCAGCGGTATACACCATATGTAAACGAGAAATTTGGTCACGTAATCACTGGAGACTTGGAAATACTGTCCGGATCAATACTTAAACCTATACTTGAACTAGGTACTAAATACAGAATGCATGACTATCGATCTATAGACAAATCTTTTGAAGCTAATATCAATGCATTTGTTTATAATATGGCTGTGAAATACAGTATCCCTATTGAAACCTTCGAAGAATGGAGTAGTGCTATTCGGAAGGCATTTAAGTCAAAATATCATAATGCTGTGGCCCCTACTATAATACATAGATATAGCAAAGATGCATTGTCAACTTTACACAAAAAATTTGTAATCACATACGTCGACAAAGTAACGACAAAGAACAGTTACATCGACAGTTATTATACAAAAATTTTCACGATCCATGTGTATACCTACCTTTACAGCAATCTAAGTCAGAAATTGAGAATCGCATTAAATCGAAATACATTAAATTGGGATACAGAATGGGGCAAATCCGTTTTCCATATATAATTTTAATACCTAAGCTTCATAAAGATCCTGTTAAATTTCTTCCCTTTACAAATGGTTTTCAATCATATTTGACAACAGCTAACAAAAAACCCTTATCTATTTTAAAAATAGTAATGATTAAGATTAAAAATAAATGTGCATATTTTATTAGTAATAGTATAGAAGCTATTAAAAAAATAAATGTAATTACTGAATATTTGTATTTTAAAAGTTTCGATTTTAATGATTTGTTTTCAAATATAAACATCAAGGACTTATACGATATTGTCATGGAGATGTACGAAAAATACAATCTGAAGTCGATTATTAATAAATAGATTTAAAACATTGGTGGAAATGGTTTTATTCGAAACTGTACTGTTTGATGGCACATCTTATTTTAAACAATTACATGGTATACCCATGGGGGGTGGTTGTTCATCAATACTTGCTGAAATATATATGAATAAATATGAAGATGGAACACATATATTAAACGAAATTCTGTTCATTCGCTACGTTGATGACATTTTGATAGCGTATCCATGTGAAGCATATCAGATGGATTTTACTTTCTATCCACAACATTTAAAACTTACTGAAACTCTATATAATGTCAACAAAAGTCTAAATTTTCTGGATTTGACAATATACAAGCAACCAGGTGGTTCTACTGGTTTCTGTTTGTACGATAAACGCAACGACTTCCACTTCAAAATCAATTATATCATAAACTGGAACTCATGTATGCACAAAAATGTTTTTAGAAATATTATACTGGGACAATTAATACGTAGTCAAAGAATAAACAGTAAAATGGAAGATCGATATTTATGCGATTTTCGTTTCCTACAAAACACCATCTCACAGGGTTTTCCCAAGTATTTTTTATGTGACATTATCTGCAAATTTTATAAAATGACTGTAACCGATAGTTACCGTTTATATTTAAATAAAACTGATGGCAATACACATACTGGATTGTCACAGGTAAAGCGTGTGATAACTGATACGGGACCTCTTGAATAGGGTCTATTGTATAATACGTTATGGAAGATTTGCTTCATCTTGTATGAAGCGGTATGGGGATGTACATCTACATGTATGATGCTATTAATTGTCATTCAGGCAAATGGTTTTAGAGATAGACTTTGTTATAATTGTTCTATTAAGTGTCAATATTTAAAGTCTTCTTTAAGTAGAAGCTATGTAATTTTGATAATTTATACTTGTGAACATATTTCAAACATATTTCAAACATTTACTGTTAGTGATTTTTGATAAGGCTGGATCTCGACAATTATATCTTATATTTGTTTATGTATGATGTCTGTTTTACATCTTAAAATTTGATACATTCGTTTTCTATTTTGCAATATACCGGCTCTCCGGGAGTGTTGTCGCGACGCAAAGCATGCTGAACCGGGGTGAGGGAGTCACAACTCCCCCCGGCCATCTTTTGGTATATTGTTTCCATCCATACCTCTTTTCATTTTGAATATATACATATATATATATATATATATATATATATATATATATATATATATATATATATATATATATATATATATATATATATATATATATATATATATATATACATATAGATATAACTATTAACCTCATCTAAAACAACCTACTGAAAATATACCCAAAGGCGCTAAGCTGCTCAAACAAGTACATTTATATACTACAAAAGAAATGGAAAATTGACGAATGACAATGTATCAACATTTCGCCGGGGGGGATTTTGACCCACACTTCCCGGTTTAGCCAGCTTCATGTCATAACGACACTCCCGGAGGCGGACACAATGTCGCAAACCTAGTACAGATACTAACACTAAAAATGTATGAAAGTTGAAAGACCAATACTGACTTTACACCTAAACCTAAACTACGAGATTTACAACATCCAAACAGAAATTCAAAATATATTGTAAATATTGAATATCTTACACCAATATCAAGATAAACACACACACATATATATATATATATATATATATATATATACATACATACATACATTCATACATACATATATACATATATATATATACATATATATATATATATACATACATACATACATACGTACATATATATATATGCAGAATTAACTTCGACGATAAGAGCTTATAATGTCGTCTTAATAGCTCAACAGTAGAGCTTCGGTTGGCCAGTTCGGGGATCCAGGGTTCGGGATCAGATTCCCGGTTGGGACAGCAAGGTTTTTTACAATGGCGCCCGAAAAAATCAACTCTGTAGGTTAGTGCAAAGATGTCGGAGATCTGAAACTGACCCTCGAACGACTAGTATGAATTCAGTTGACTCTGAAAGATTGAGCGCCGATTTCAAATTAAAAGGATAACGACCAAGCAAGATACTATCTTGGGCAAAAATAGCAGTTGCAGGAGGCTAACCTGAGATAAAAAAGCAGGGGATGGACAGTCAGGTTGTCAATTGACCGCCAATCTGACATTAGAGGGGGGGAATTCACAGTCCACTTCAACGATGACAGCTTTCAGTTTCGAACCAGTAGCTCAACGGTAGAGCGTCGGCTGGCCAGTTCGGAGTTAAAGAGTTCGATTCCCGGGTGGGGCAGTAAGGTTCTTTACACACCCACCCAACCACACGCACACACACATATATATATAATATATATATATATATATATATATATATATATATATATATATATATATATATATATATATATATATATATATATATATATATATATATATATATATATATATATATATATATATATATATATATGTGTGTGTGTGTGTGAATTTGTTTATATATATTTTCAAATGGGCATTATTAAATTTCATCATGATGGGTCATATCATGTTTTCCTTCCACATGTATGATTTATCAAACTCTCATATTACCAATCTTATCTATAGTTAACCACTTATTAAATTAACACATTTACATCATTTGCCCTGCAGTATGTGCATATTAAAATGGACTAACACACATATCAGTAACTAATCTCGGATATATATTTATAAGGAAATTGGATAGAGCTGCATAGTCTTCATTTTGTATTCCGTTGGTAGAGTAGACATATTATTATTTGGTTCTTACGGGACAAAATGGCTAAACGAATAAATCAATAACCTATTAACTGTGCAAGAATACAAGATTGTACACAAATTGATCAACTCCTATACATATGAATATCTGAAGTGATTAAGGATATCTGACATTTAACTTCTTGGAAATTACGTTTGCCACATAATATGAAAACTTGTTAATCGCATTTCCGCGTCAATTAGTAATTGGAAATTCTTTCGCTCGTTATTACTTTCCCTGCAATACATGGTAATGTATCGGGAAGGTATTAGAATCATGTCGAAAATCGCATCTCGAGTTTTCGACGGATCTACACGTTTCAAAACCTCTAGATTACGAAAAAAACATTTTTAGCGTGACGTCTGTGTGTGTGTCTGTGTGTCTGTGTGTCTGTCTGTCTGTGCAGATATTGTATCCACTCTAACTAAAAAACTGATGGACCGAATTTCACAAAATTTGATAGGAAAGTCACTTGTGAGCGAGTCTGGTGCTGATTAGTTTTGGGTACGATTCGAAATAAAAGAATCCGGCTTTTTTGGCGAAATGGCCCGCAAAAGCTTGTATCCACACTAACTAAAAAACTACTGGACCGAATTTCGCAAAATTCGGTAGATGAGTCACTTGTGGGTTACCCTGATGCTGATCAGATTTTGGTATGATTCGGAAAAAAATAACCTGCCTTTTTTTTTGCAAAATGGCCCGCAAAAATCGTCAAAATTTAAACTAAAGAACTACGTATGCTTAAATATATCCATTAAATGCTTGTTTAATACGTAATTTTTAACGAAGAAAAGAATAAGACCAACCCCATTACATTAGGACTAGCCGTTCTCGAGATACTTTAGTTTTTCGTATTTTCGCTACGCCACGTTTGAAAATAAGTCCAGTTATCCAATGAGAACGAAAATTGAATTAAAAGTGAATTAAATTTAATTAAAATAAAGAGAACGTGAATATAAGTCTGTAGAGAAAGTCATGTGCTGCCCACATCATATTTTTAATTCCGCCTTGGTGAAGGAGGGCATACGCAACACGCCCACAACACCCCCCAGTGTATTCCATAGCGAAGGGGAGGATATTTGCAGCTTCAGTTTTATAGAGACTCCCCAAAGGGCGGAAGTCTGACTTGTCTTCGACATGACAACATATATGCCCGCTGGCGGGATTCGAACCTGCAACCCGGCAATCCAGCGATCAGGAGGAAACGCATGACCCTGACCGCTCGACCACCGGATCGGCGTAATTGAAAATTAAATATATCAAGCATCATAACATTTATTGTTTCATAGAATGCAATATAAATATCCTTTTGAGATCAATAATTAAGACAAAAGTTTAAATATTTTGGATTGAAAGACGGAATATTTCACTACTATGATTTTAACAATCAGTATTTTCAGTATAAAAGATGCAATGCAAAATAAATTTTGATGTGTACTTAACCATCGCATTTTTCCATTTCTTAATTCTTTTAATTTTCAAACTCTTTAAAAGTCTCAAATTAAATTTAAAACTGAAAACAATCAATAAATATTTGATATCTACATTATAATTCTGCATAGCATATGTAAAGTTACATTTAGGGCATTTTATAACTATTACACGAATTTAACATTCTGACATTACAAGGTTTTCTAAGAGAATTAAACTTTTTATTAAGAATTTTTATGATGTTTTAACGATCAAAAGCATTAAAAACCAATCAGTGGTTTCTTACTGGTTTTCAGTATAAAAGCTACGTAACAGAAAAGACATAAATTTTTACAACTTTTCTACTGGGCTGATTCGTAAAGAATATATTTTTACTTTCCCTGGATTACATGGCAATGTATAGGGAAAGTATTGGAATCATGCCGAAAATCGCAACTCCAGCTTTCGACGGATCTTCACGTTTCGAAACCTCTAGAATACGAAAAATCTATTTTTAGCGTGACGTCTGTGTGTGTGTCTGTGTGTCTTTGTATCCACTGTAACTGAAAACTAATGGACCTAATTTCATAAAATTTGGTAGGTAAGTCACTTGTGGGCGAATCTGGTGCTGATCGGTTCGATTCGGGATGATTTTTCGGTACGATTCGGGATAAAAAAAACATCGCCTTTTTACGAGAAATGGCCCGCAAAGGTTTGTATCCACTGTAACTGAAAAACTAATGGACCGAATTTCACAAAATTCGGTAGATAAGTCACTTGTGGGACACCCTGGTGCTGATTATATTTTGGTAAGATTCGGAAAAACTAACCTTGCTTTTTTTTGCAAAATGGCCCGCAAAAACCGCCAAAATCTAAAATATAAAATTACGTATGCTCAAATATATCCATGAAATACTTGTTTAATTTTTAACGAAGAAAAGAATAAGACCAACCCCATTACACAAGGACTAGCCGTTCTCGAGATATTTTAGAATTTTCGTATTTGCTCTACGCCACCTTTGAAAATAAGTCCAGTTATGAAAGGAGAACGAAAATTTAATTAAAAGTGAATTAAATTTAATTAAAATAAAGAGCACATGAATATAAGTCTGCAGGGAAAGCCATGTGCTGCCCACATCAGATTTTTTTAAGGTTATGTACACTAATTCCCAAAATGGACCTTACTTTATACAATATCAACTAACAATGATACTTTTATCTGGATAATACATGACAGTTCATTACATATGAAATCACCCTAAAAATACATATTTGATTGCACGATCATTTCTTAAAACTTTTATATGTTGCGGAAATATTCCTGCAAATTTCAGCAGATGAAATTTATTTTTAAATTTTGATCGTTTAGCTTGTTACTTTCCTTATATACATAATGTATAAGGAAAGTATTGTGACGGGAGAGCACGTTTCAAGCATCCCTGATCATGAATCAAACATTTTTGAAGTGATGTCTGTGTGTGTGTGTGTGTCAGTGGGTCTGTGGAGACGATAACTGACGAACGAATAGACCGATTCGAACCAAATTTGGTACAAAAATCACAATCCGTAAACACTGGAAGCCTGTTATTTTTTATATGCAATCGAAAGTTCAGAACACCCATAAATTTTCGAATGAAATTTTGAAAAAATCGTCAAAAAATCAAATCCACTAATAAAGTTACGCAAATAGACATTTCTTATGTAATTTTTCATTAGAAAACGATTGACATAAATTTTAGATCGCTAACATGAATCGTTCTTGAGATATTGCGCATTTTTCAAAAAAAATATCAAAAAGTCACATAAAATAGAAAAAAAATCCTATTGAGAAACATGTTCACTTTCCATATGTAATATCATGCGATAAATTGGGTGACATCATTCTCGTGGATCTAGCTCGTTTCATTCATGAAAAAAGATACTTTGAGTAATACTTTTGTATTTGAAAGCCAATAACCATTTATCTGCTGTAAGAATAACTTATTTCTTCGTCCATAACGCTTGGCGAGATTTTGGTGACAAAATTGGCGGAATGTCGCCAACTTGGCGACATTTTGAAATGTTGCCAAATTAACGAAAATCTCGCCAAATGGATAAAAATGACGCTAAATCAATGAAAATGACTACTAATTGTCGAAAATTCAATATCTTGGAAAGAATATTAGTATCTACTATAAGAAAAACCTTTTTTTTTTTACTGTAAAAGTAGTAAATTCATTACATTATAAGAGGAAAGTCATGTGTTGCCCACATCAGATTTTTTTTAGGTGTAGTCATTTTTCAGACATGGCGAAATCCAAATTTGAAAATTTTTGATGTTCACGCAATTTTAAATATCTTGGAACTCTAATGCCTTGGAAGAGCACATAAAACTGTCTACATAAAAGTGTTTAACTGATATCCGACGGGCTGAAATTCAGCTTTAAAATTCAGCGCCGGTTTAGCTAAATGTGCAGTTTTTGAGTCTATTAAATGGAATGAAAGAAGCAATTCTAAACCTTCAAATTTTATCATACCTTACCGCGCAATTCTAAATAAACAATCATCATAATTGATAGCATCCTCAATAAGCGATATAGTCCATATTTTAAAATACTGTAATACTTACGTTATCAATTAGACGTAATTTTCATTAATTTAACGTTATTTTTGAAATTTTGACGATGATTTTGTCAATCTGGGGCAAAATATCGCCAAGTTGGTAATACTTAAGTAAAATATTCGTTAAGTTTGCCGAATGCATCACCACGTGATACAGACAAATATAGAGAAAAGTATTTCTTATATACCAGAAGGTGTGCCCGTCATATGACGGAAATTAGAATTTGTGAGATTAGCGTCATTTTTATCAATTTTGCGACATTTTTGTCATATTAGCAACATTTAAAATAGTCGCCAAGTTGGCGACGTCACATTAAATTTCTCTCCAAACGTTACGGACGGACGGAGAAATGTATTATTCTTATAGTCTATGCTTATTTTCGTTCCATGATATTGAAATTTCATCATCTAGCAGTCACCTTCATTGATTTAGCGTCATTTTTAACAATTTGGCGACATTTTAATTAATTTGGCAACATTTAAAAAAGTCGCCAGGTTGGCGCCATTGCTCCAAAATCTCGCCAAGCTTTATTTACGGAGATATAAGTTATTCTTGTAGCAGATAAATAACGATTAGCGTACAAATACAAAAGTATTACATAAAGTATCTTTTCTAATGAATTGGACTAACTAGATCCATGAGTATGTCACCAAATTTATCGCATGATATTTCTTATGAAAGTTCACAATAGGTAATATTGTTTTTTCTTTTATATGATTTTTTGATAATTTTTTTGAAAAATGTGCAATATCTCGAGAGCGGTTCGTTCTAGCTTTCTAAAATTTGACTCAATCGTTTTCTAATAAAAAAAAATTACATAGGACATGACTATTTGCGCAACTCTATTAAAGGTTTTAATGTTTTATGATTTTTTCAAAATTTGACTCGAAAATTTATGGAGACTCTGAACATTCGATTGCGAATAAAAACAATAGGCTTTAACTATTCCCGGATTGCAATTTTTGTATCAAATTTCGTTCGAAGCGATCCCTTCGTTCCTCAGGTATCGTCTCCACAGGCTCACTGACACACACACATACTTTCACGCACGCACACACACACACACACACACGCATACACACAGCCATCACCTCAAAAACGTCTGATTCGTGTTCAGGGATGCCTTTTCACAATATTTTCCCTATACATTACACGTATATAAATAAAGTAAAAAAAAAATTAATCTTATAATAGATACTTATATTCTTTTCAAAATATTGAATTTTCGTCACTTAGTCGTCATTTTCATTGATTTAGCTTCATTTTTATCCATTTGGTGAGATTTTCGTTAATTTGACAATATTTTAAAAAGTCGCAAAGTTGGCGACATTTCTCCACATTTAGCGCCAAAATCTCGCCGAACGTTATGGATGGAGAAATATGTTATTCTTATAGCACATAAATGACTATTGGCGTTCAAATTCAAAAACATTCGTTCCATCCATGAGTATATTTTCTCATGAATGGAACGAGCTAGATGCACGAGAATGATGTCACCAAATTTATCACATGATATTACATATGAAAAGTGGGCATGTTTTCTCAACAGTAAATATTTTCTTTAATTTATGGGATTTTTTTATAAATTTATTTGGAAAATGAGGCAATGTCTCGAGAACGGTTCATGCTCGCCTTAAAGTTTATGTCAATCGTTTTCTAAGGAAGAATTATATAAGAAATATCTATTTGCGTGACTTTATTAATTGTTTTGATTTTCTGATGATTTTTTCAAAATTTCACTCGAAAATTTAGGGGGGTTCTCAACATTCGATTGTGTTGGAAAAAAATTTGATGTGGGCAGCACATGACTTTCCTTATATAATGCAATAAATTTACTGCTCTTACAGTATAAAAAACAATAGGTTATTCTTATAGTAGAAGTAGATACTTATATTCCATCCAAGATATTGAATTTTTGTCAATTAGTCTTCATTTTCATTGATATAGCTTCATTTTTAACCACTTGGCGAGATTTTTGTTAATATGGCAACAATTTAAAAATTGCTAAGTTGGCGACATTCCGCCAAATTCGTCGTTAAAATCTCGCCAAGCATTATGGACGGAGAAATAAGTTATTCTTATAGCAGATACATGACTATTGACGTTCAAATACAAAATTATTACTCAAAGTATCTTTTCTCATAAATGGAACGAGCTAGATTCACGAGAATGATATTGCCAAATTTATCACATGATACACATATCATTATCACATGTATTACTTATGAAAAGTGACCATATTTCACAATAGGTAATATTTTTTTAATTATAAGATTTTTTGATAATTGTTTTGAAAAAATGTGCGATATCTCGAGAACGATTCATGGTAACGTTCTAAAACTTATGTCAATCGTTTTCTAATAAAAAATTACATAAGAAATGCCTATATACTTAACTTTACTAAAGGTTATATTTAACTTTTTTTATGATTTTTTCAAAATTTCACTCGAGAATTTAGGGGGGTTCTGATCATTCCATTGCGTATAAAAACAATAGGCTTATAGTATTCATGGATTGTAATTTTTGTACCAAATTTCGTTCTAATCGCTCCATTCATTCGTCAGTTATCGTCTCCACATTTTCACTGACACACCCACCCACCCACCCACACGCACACACACTCACACCGCACACACACACGCACGCACGCACACACACACACGCACATGCGCATACTTTCACTCTCACACACACACACACGCATACTTTCACTCACACACACCTTCTCACACACACACACACACACACACATACATCATTTCAAAAAACGTTTGATTCGTGTTCAGGGATGCTTGAAACGTGCTCTCCCGTCGAAAACTCTAATTCGAATTGTCGACCCCGTCGCAATAGTTCCTTATGCATTATATGTATATATGGAAAGTAAAATAGGTATCCAGTATTCACGTATTTTAATTTGTGTACCAAATTTCATTCGAATCGCTCCCTTCGTTCGTGAGATATCGTCTCCACAGATTCACTGACACACACACACGCGCACACACACAGATATCACCTCAAAATGTTCGATTCGTGGTCAGGGATACTTGAAACGTGCTCTGCTCGAATTCGAAAGCTCGAATTCGAATTTTCGACCTCTTCGCAATATTTTCTTTATACATTATACTATGCATATAACAAAAGTAATAAAATACTTCGATTTTGCCACCAACATATTTACACTAATTTTGTTTCTGTCATCTGATTGAACACGAATTCATGAATTATTTTAAAAGTTCCATTTCTTTTTTATGCTTTTTACGATCAAATAATATCCTCATATAGGCACATATCAATACAGGCGCGCAAAATACATTTGTTCTTTTGCGTTCAAAGAAGAAAATCCACAATCCACATGTAATCCTTAAACAAAGCATAATTCAGGAAATATTATGAAATCGGTTCAAAGAAATGCAAATATTAAGGAAAAAACAAACTTTGCTGCGAAAGCATTACGTGTATTTAGTTGATTGTTAATTAATATAAATATGTAATGAACGATATGGTTTAACTGTTGGGTAATTGCTCTTTAAGGCACTCTTCAAACATTCCAAAATCTTTAAGATATATACATCTATATAGTGTTTCTGCATGTATGTGTATATATGGGAGGAATAGACATAATAGCATAAGAATGTATCGAATTATTTTATGCCTCAATTATTAGAAAGTTTTGTAATCATAGTTATCTTCTTTATCACATTTCATAGAATTCCAAATTGAATGAAAATACCCAGAGAAACCAATTCATTATGACCGTTTGCATTTTTCCATCTGTAACCAATATAATGTATTGCGCGGCAAAACATACGTTAATAGGTCATCTGCTTTTTCAAAGATTAAAATAATTTTTAGTTATCTACAATTTTATGAACACTTAGTTACCCTTTCCGATATAGGCTAAACATGTCTGACAAGTCTTGTTTGTCAATCACGGTATTGCTTTCCTTATATACAAGAATGTATAAGGAAAGTATTGTGATGGGGTCAAAAATTCGAATTCGAGTTTTCGACGGGAGAGCACGTTTCAAGCATCCCTGATCACGAATCGAATATTTTTGAAGTGATGTCTGTGTGTGTGAAAGTATGTGTGAGTGTGTGTGTGTGTGTGCGTGTGTGTGTCAGTGAGTCTGTGGAGACGATAACTGAAAAACGAATGAACCGATTCGAACAAAATTTGGTACAAAATTAACAATCCATAATACAATTACAAAATTAACAATCCATAATTATACACAATCGAATGTTCAGAACCCCCTCAAATTTTCGAGTGAAATTTTGAAAAAAATCGTCAAAAAACCAAAACCTCTAATAAAGTTATGTAAATAGACATTTCTTAAGTAATTTTTCATTAGAAAACGATTGATATAAATTTTAGAACGCTAGCACGAACTGGTTTCGAAATATTGTACATTTTTCAAGTAAATTTATCAAAAAATCACATAAAATAAAGAAAAATATTAACTATTGTGAAATATGTTCACTTTTTATATGTAATACCTTGCGATAAATTTGGTAACATTCTCGTGGATCTAGCTCGTTTCATTCATGAAAAAAGGTACTTTGAGTAATAGTATTGTATCTGAACGCCAAGCCAATAGTTATTTATCTGTTGTAAGAATTACTTATTTCTCCGTCCATAACGCTTGGCGAGATTTTGGCGACGAATTTGGTGGAATATCGCCAACTTGGCGATTTTTTAATGTTGCTAAATTAACGAAAAACTCGACAAATGGATAAAAATGACGCTGAATCAATGAAAATGACGACTCATTGATGGAAATTCAATATCTTGGAAATAATATAAATATTTACAATAAAAATAATATATTTTTTTACTGTAAAAGTAGTAAATTCATTGCATTATATAAGGAAAGTCATGTGCTGCCCACATCAGATTTTTTTGCAATGTATCCACATTCATTTCTTGTTTCTTTGTACAATATAAGTCAGTAATATCTGCATAACAGCTATTTGCACAACGTGTCTGGTGGTAATCGTTATTTGGTACTCAGTATAAGTAATAGTAAAACTATAAAAAAACTTCACAAAGACAACACACAAAATCAAAAATAATAGTGTCCACCGGTTTCTAAGGCAAGAAATACCTTTCATTGTTAAATCAAGCAAGAAGCACAATCTTTACTCTTCAAAGCAAGGATGTTGTTGGAACAGATGTTGGAATAGCCAACTGGACTGAAGCAGAAGATTCAACTTTTGACTTGACAAAAAATGCTGTTTCTTGCCTTCTAAACTGTTCTAAACTTTTATTTTGCAATGTACTTTGCTTTTAATGAATATTTTTATAATTTTATTACATTAGCAGCAGTTTAAGCTATACGTATAAGTAATATTTTCAAAATTAGCGTGACATTATAATATATTTCACTCTTTCATTGACCTAATTCATATCTATGAATTTATGGGACGGTCTTTTAATTCCCCTTTCCATACTTCCTAAGATCAAGTAAAATCTTCATATTCACAGTTGTATAGTTGTTTAATTTTTTTAATTATATAAAAGATTAAAAAAATCCCTATCGTATAGAATCCATAGCCTTCCATAATCGTAAATCTATAAATTATTGCAGTGTGTCTTCTCAGCGAAATGCAAATATTGAAAGTAAACTTCGGTTATAATTAATTAAAAGACATTTAGTTAAGTGGTAGTTAGGTAATAAACATCAGATGTCCTAGTTAAATATCCAAATTTATGGTATAATAACCTTCTTGTGGAAATAAGAATTTTCTGTAGTTTAAATACAAAGATGCAAACAGGAATAAGTTTTAAATTTTGAAATATCCGTACGCCTATTGACTCCTTAATTTATGCAAGAAATCTTATTTCGCAGATTTTCTATGTTTAATACATTATATATAAAATACACATTATATATAAATTGCATTATATATAAATTACATTATATATAAATAAAAACTGCCTGGGCGGTATACAAAATGGAGGATACTTAAATTGATTATTAAGTGCACGCTTTCTATAAATTGAACAATTCAAAGTACACTTATTTTTTTATCTTTACTACAGAATTCGCGTCTGTTCGCAAAAGCTCATCAACAAATGAGCGAGATTTGCAAATTCTGGGAATCCATTACCTTGTCCTTCTTTGCTAACCCAGACCGCCCTACCTACCCGAATGTGTAAGTCATCTGTCAGGACGGCTAGGAAAGTGCTGCGTAATTTAGACCTTAACCCTGTGTGCGTGATATCCACAGGGACCATACCCTTTTTCCCCTAACAGAAACCTATCGGAAAGACTTTCGTACCTACAGATTTAACGTGCTGGTACTCCACATACACACGGGAATAGTTTGGACAGCTCCAGAAATCAAACTCGAGTGCGATCCCCGTGCTTTAACCACCGAACTATTCCGTCTTCTCCCACTTCCTTGCCTTTCACTGACTACCGTACTTATTTGGCGGGCTCTTTCGATATATCCGATAGGTCTCCGCGCTTTGCTTGCTGGCGCTCATTATCTCCCGGATAACGACCGCTTCCCAAACAATTCCACCGTGCCCGAGTATCCAGCAAGCGTGATTTCAATATTGTATTGAAAATAATGAAATAGCATCTTAAGTCAACTGCAATTTGATAGTGATGGTGTCGGTCGTAATGATCTAACATTATCGTAACCTGTCCACCGATACTGTACTCTACTCTGGGATAATGATTCGAAGCTTTAACGTTTCCTATATCGGAATGTTATGTGGATAAGCTCTAGACTGTGTTTGGATTTCCATGTCTTTACATTTGATACATAATGATCTGTTATATTTTATTTTCTATTTTAATTTTTACTACTGAATCCGCACGAATTTCCCAGTTCGTTTAAAAAGTCAACCGCAGAGCTACTTCTCAATCTAATAACACAATTGTTTCAATTGATTTTAATTCCATGTATTTATAAACACTTATATAAAAGTAATAATTGAAATTTTCATAGCAAAATTCCCATGTAAACATTTACATAAAAATTTATATTCGAAATATTCATAGGGGAATTTTCATATAAACATTTATATAAAACATTATATTTGAAATATGCATAGCAAAATTTTCATGTAAACATTTATATACAAATTTATATTTAAAATATTCAGAGCAAAATTTTCATATAAATATTTATACAAAAATTTATATCTGATATATTCAAGGCAAAAAATGTATGTAAACATTTATATAAACATTTATATCTGAAATATTCAGAGCAACATTTTTATATAAACATTTATATAAAAATTTATATCAGAAATATTCATAGCAAAATTGTCTTATTCTACTGTTCAACGACAATTTTATTGAAACTTAAGTATGAATGGCATTCCATACTTATGTTGTAAAAGAATATAAAACTACAAAATTTCGGGCTTTGGTCGGACTTGTGCATATCAAGTACGCGAGCTGTGAAAGATTTCAAACGAATCTTAATTCAACAAATAACTGTGAAATTTGAAGTAAAAAAAATAATATTAATCTTTGACAATCTTAATTCAAAAGAGCAGATACATTTTGAAAATGTGAATATTAAATTAAACAAATAAAAATATAGAAAACAATCGAATAAAAGTAACACATTTAAATCGCAAAAAAAACGTATTTAATATAAGTTAAACAAGAGCTCGTTTAAATCACAATGCATACAAGTACCCACACTTTAATTAGCTATTTAAAAGTTGTTGTTTACTTGTTATTTGCACGAAACGTAGTGAGCATGCGCTGTTTAAAAATGTGCATTTCACCCTGTTACAGTTCGTTTTAATTATTGAAATTATGATTCTAAACATTTGTGTTGAGACCCAAACCGTCCGACCTACCAGAAAGGTGTAAGGTAACCGTTTGGACGGCCTAGAAGTGCCACCTATTTTTGACCGGAACCCAGTGGGGGAGGCATCCACAGGGGCCGTACCCTCCTTCCCCTACTACCAACCTCTCAGAAGGACTTACGGACCCACATGTTTCACGTGATTGTACTCCGCATGAACACGGCGGCAGTTGTGACAGCGCGCAAACCACCGGGCTACCGCGCCCGAAATGTGCCAACATCACGCGGTGTTCCCAGGTAGTCACCCACCCAAGTACTAACCGCTCCCGATGCTGCTTGACTTCGGTGATATACGAGAACCGGTGTTTTCAGCACGGTAGGGCCGTTGGCTCTTAAAACATTTGTGTGTAATTTTACATATGTGTGCAAATTTTCACATTCCTACCTATTGTAGTTTTCTAGTAAGAATTTAGGCAATTTCATTTCGGTAGGAATAGAGAATGGACTTCGGTTCGTTCATCCATAATAATAATAAAGATACAAATAATTAAAAACGTTAAAATGAAAGTTTATTTTCAGAATGTAGGGCATAAAGTAACAAAAATTCGCCTTAGCGAATCACTCACAGTGGTTTTATAAGGAGATCTATAAATGCGATCATAAAAAAATCTGATGTGGGCAGCACATGACTTTTTCTGAAGAATTAAATTAATTTTCTCTATATGTCATTAACAATTCATTAAAGTGAGTTTAATAGCCCCCTATTAACATTGAGCTCTTTTAATATACTTTTTTTTTTATTTGTTAACTGGCCATATTTTCATATAATAAAATGCGAAAATCTAAAATATCTCGAGAACGGTTAGTCCTAGATTCATAGGATTGATCTTATTCTATTCGTCGTAATATTACGTATAAAACAGGCATTTAAGTGATACATTTGAGTATACGTAAACTTTTAGAGTTTTTTTTTCGGGCCATATCGTAAAAAATGCCGGTTTTTTTCTTTTCCAAATCATGCTAAAATCTAATCAGCATCAGAATATCCCACAATATCTACCAAATTTTGTGATATTTGGTCAATTAGATCGTTTGCTAAAGTGAATACATGAGATTTTTGAGCGCCATTTTGGAAAAAAAAAAGGCAGATCTTTTATCCCAAATTGTACCCAAATCTAAAGTTCTTCTTTATTATAGTGGCTCCGAGGATGAATCGCCAAGCGACCGAGATGTATCGCCAAGGTAGGTTATAAAATCTCGCCAAGCGTTTGCACGAAAAAGCAATTTGACGATAATATAAACACCTGCTTTTTCTTTAGGACAACAAACGTTTGGCGAGATTATAAAACCTACCTTGCAGATACAACTGGGTTCGGGGGCCGCTATAATATGGGAGTACCTAATCCAATCAGCTTCAAGGTCACCCACAAGTGACTTATATATTAGATTTTATGAAATTTTGTCCAATTTGTAATAAGTTAGAGTGAAGACATACATTGTACAGACAGACACACCAGACACACACACACACACATACAAACTCCACGCTAAATATAGTTTTTCGTTTTCTAGAGGTCCCATAACGTATAGATACATCGAAAACTCAATTGCGATTTTCGACACGATTCAATTACTTTCCCTATACATTATCTGGTATTGCAGGGAAAGTAAAAATAACATATATATAATTCACGCAAAATCCTGTCTTTTATCTAATTTTACTTTTGTCTCCACGGTATATACCATCCACTCTGTCTTTTTCACCACCTAATGCAAATGTATCGCTGTGTCAATATTTCATTACTAACTTTCTTCCGTTTCTTTCGCAGAAAAGCCAAATGAATGAAAGAAATACAAATTCATGAATTATTTATACGCGCTTTTTCGCCTATATTTCATGTTTCCGAAGATCAAATAAAATCCATACATAGAGATATGCCAACAAGCCCGTAAAATATTTCCTTCTTTTCCTTCTGTAAACGGATCAAAGGAAATACCGTTGCGTAAGCATAAATATTATTGATTGCTAACATTTTGTTTAGCGAAATATGTATACACCAATGAACAGAGTGTATGGATTTTATTGTGAGTTTTAATAATTAAATTGTATATACGTTTATATCAATATGTTTTTGATAGAAATGGAACCACGTAATCAGTGGTTCAACTCTTTCTAATACCAAAACCTATTTTTAATAACTTTCTAATACCAAAATCTATTTTTAATACCGATTTTTTTTATTGTATTTTTTCAAAACAAAAAAATACAATAAAAAAAATCGGTATTGTGGGTCCAAATGATTACAATTATAGCATATTACCCTTCACGTTAAAGGGCCTGACAAAATATTTTGATTGATACCGTTATTGATAATGTACACCCTGGAGGAGGTGGGAAACTTTCCCCCGAGGTGGCTATTAACGTCATGGACAAAAAATTGTATCACGGGTATTTTTCCCAACAATGATTGAAACTATTAATTATCGTCATCATTGAGCCATAAATAAACCCTTTTATGTATGATTATATCAAATTTTGTCCCATGCAGCCATGTTAAAAAATATATAATTTCGAATAAAGTACAGTAGTTTAAAAAAATATGTATAAAATTTCAAAGTTTTGGCTTGAATTTAAAATTTTTTTATCTAATTCTAGATTTTTTAATAACAATACCGGATATAAAGTTTCGTGAAAATCCATCAATATTTTCGGCCGCTATCGTGTGCACCAAAAGTCGACCACGGTATTACGGATAGACCGAAGAACATAACTCCAATAACAGTCAAAATGTTTCCAGGAGCTCTGAAAACATATATTGGCATTAAAATCTCGAAATCGAAAATTTTTATAAAAAAAATACTTTATAATATAATACATATTACGAGAAAGTAAAAATTTATTATGGTCGACGGAATGAAATTAATATAAAGCTCAACTTTATATATTAACTTCATTATATTAATTATATTAACTTCAATCCGTTGACTATAAAAAATAATTATGGTCAACGGATTGAAGTTAAAATAAAGCTCACCTTTATATTAACTCATTTATATTATTTATATTAACTTCAATCCTTTGACCATAATACCGTTTGAGACAATAATTTAGGTCTCCCTGGGAAAAAATAAATAACTCTGTATGGTGTACATTTCAATGCCGAAAGGCCTAATATCGTTAATTAAACTGTCAGTTTTGTAAAAATAAATTATTAGCGCGATTTAAAATAGAACTGAAACAATAGTTAATATTTTGACGTATTCAAAATTATTTTGTCTTTCAATTCATTTTTACCTCACTATATTCTGTACTCTATCCTACAACTATGAAAATTACTGATTAATTATACTCATAATTAGGAAACCCTTAATTTAAAAATAATCGAAAATACATTTACTAAATATTACGCCTTTCTGCTGTCAACTAACAATAGCGGCTACTTTACTAACATTAGCCACACTTAGATATAATTCTCAAAGTACTATGGCTTTTTCAAGTGTTTCATCCATAGGAGTTTTATTTTCCTCTTTCTAATTCTGTGTTTCCTACTTTTGTTGAGTTTGTTTACCGAGTTAAGTCGTATGTCTCAAATAAAAATTTATAAAATAATAAGAAACAAGAAAGATCAATCATGCATAAAGCATTGATTATGAAACACTTTCCAACTCCAATGCAATTTTATATAAACATCTCTGAAATGCGATACATTCTTCGGTAATATTTTTTAAATTATCACAATACTACATTAATTTATTATATTTTAAAACTTCGTCGAAAACAGATGAACTTTACTCAAATGACGTCATCGAAATATAAATCATCTCTCTATAAAAGCAGCATTTCATTCATAAACAGTTTTCCAATCGTTTCATTCATCACAATACTATAATAATTTATTTTATTTAAAAATTTGAAAAATTGTTATCTACCATATTTATTTTAAAATGTGAAACCTCTCTTACAAATAAATAATTCAACTCTTGGAAAGATATTTATCATATGATATATCTCTTTTTTCTTTCTGGAGGATATAGTAAGAGTCAAAATTTAATTGAATTTGTTTTTCTCCCTATATTAAATAATTTTTATTTAAAAAACTATGTAACATATTTTACTGAAATTTTTTTTATATATTTTATGGGATAATTTGAATATTTCCTAAAATTTTTGAAGCAATTTGTGAATTTTAAATTCGCTTAAATAATGTTTGGAAAATTAGATCCCATAGGGTTCAATGCATTTCATTTTTTCAACCCGGATTCAATCCAAAACTAATTGGGTGATATTATTCATTTATATTCCGATAGGTTTCACAGACCGTCTGAAAAACATACTAAAATTTCATTTTGATTAAGTCATTTTTACGGCAGCTATCGTGCTATCGGACAGACAGACAGACAGACAGAATGAAGTAAGTCATAAACACTTTTCAACCATGTTGTAAAGTGTTAATAAAATAACGTAATGGTTTCACTTTTAGCATTTGATGCCATACGCTATATAAAGGTCCATGGCTACACTGCAGTTTTACGCTGTGAAAGAAGCATATGTGAAGGGAGTTGCATTATGTAGGGAACGGGCTGCCCACATCATGGACTCACTTTCAGTATTTGATGTCATACGGTCATAAAGCTCCATGGTTTCCTCACGGTTTTTTGCTGGGAAAGAAGTATAGTCATTGCATTATGTAGGGAACGTGCCGCCTACATCATGAACTCACTTTCAGTATCTGAAGTCATACGCTCGTAAAGCTCCAGAGTTCATAAAATGTTTATCCGGGATTGAAATACGTTTGGCAACATTTTGTAGCAGAGTTACTTAGAGATAGATAAATCAAGGTGTTTATTCCATTAATTTGCAACGTAAGGGATACATTATTTATGAAATCATTTAAAACTTTCATGTTTGGAAAGTTAAATTATAGAATCAGTATGTTAAAATTGTAAATTATAAGATTACAGTTGAACTGAAACCAACCCATGTTTAACCTTGGATATGAAAAGTACTGTCGCTCGCTTTGTGATGAAAAGTTACAATGAAATTAACTATTAAGATAATTAAGATAATTAAACATATACTTTTCTGCTTTGATACTACAAGCTGTGAGCAAAGATGCCTCTGAGACTTACTCGAGGGTGCTACGAATAATTGTGGGATTGAGAGAGAACTCCCACTCCCCTCAATAAGTGGAGCTGGTTGGTCTAACAGACATATTAGTCGCAATCTTGGTCGGAGCTAAATGGTAGTTGCTTAGTGTTGGCAACGCTGGATCAGAGAAAGTACATTTAATCATCATAGAGGCTTTGGATCCCCCAGGTAGGCAACTGCTCGAGAGGATAATACGTTCAGGAGTGGGGCCACGACCACACCAATGGCGTCGCTGTCAGTCATTCGAAGGCATTTGCCATCCTCCATGTATCCTGGTAGGTGAGATTAGGTACTATCTTCCATTAAGGAACCTATCACTCATATGCAGAGCCGTTTGGATCAGAGTCGAGTTTGGTCAGCCTGGACAGTATCCGATTGGAGACATGTTGTCTTTAGCAACGAATACCTATTATCTTACGGTTTTGACGAGGAAACGAAGAACAACTCTATTACTCAAGGACTAACCGTTGTCGAGAAATTTGAGATTTTTCGCATTTTTTATGCCGCCTTTGGAAAAATGTCCAATTACCAAATAAAAGCAGAAATTGAATTAAAAATGCAAATTTAGTGTCATTTTGTACAATTAAACTCAATTTATTGGACTCTTAAAGAAATAAAGGAAAATTGAATTTGAGTCTGCAGGGAAAGCCATGTGCTGCCCACATCAGACATATTTCTCTTCCATTCATCCTTGCATGATTCCTAGACTGATTGAATTATTGACTTTACAACTTGTTATAAGTTGGGTAACGCAAAATTGTGAAACCTCGACGACATGGAGACTGGTAATAATGTTCCTATTTCTTTACTTGTTCTGCCCACACGTTTTCATTGGGATTTTTATGGCCTGAAATTGTCCTTGTTCTTCTTCAGCACCTGCTGTGATATATCTGATTTGACATATGCCTTTAAAAAAGTATATATGTTATTCATTAAAAGTATATCCTTCATCTGGCTTGAAAATTGCGATCAGGTTTTCAAATTATGTCACTACAGATGTTACAAGGAAAATGTACATTTTTTAATTAGAAGTAAGATCTCGGGAACTGCAAGTGAAAATCCTTAGTGAGGATCTATCTCCTTTGAAATTTAATCCTGTATTCCTATAAGTAATCCTCTAAGCTCTATAAATAGCCAATACTGAGAGACAGATGTTTCAAAGAAAATGTTTGAAATAGAAGTGGAAAAGAAACCGGAAACTGAAATATCTTATTAAGCCAACCTACCTGCTCCAGAAATAATTGATAAATCCATTTTAAACGCCATGTAAGTTCAATCTATGCCAATCTTGAGAAATTGATACTTCAAGTAAAATGCAAAACTAAAAGAGAAAAACAAAAGTGGGAATCCTGAGTGAACTCATAACCCCCCCCCCTCTCCCCAATTTTTTTTATGCTGAATCCATAGGAATCCATATCAACCATCTAAGTTTTATTTATTCCCGATCTTTATAAATAAATGCCTCAAAAAGATTTAGTAAAAATAATAAAATAACAACGTTTTTTTCCACCAAAAAGGTATAATAAAGTTTTCGGTTTAAAAATATTATAAATCAATTAAGTACATTTACATTTTTGTTCATATTAATTTGCATACTAGCATAACCTGCTTATAAAAGGGGCGTTACTAAGTTAGGATTGCATTTCGAAGGTAAGAATGGCCTCATCATTGCACATTGCAGTATTTATGGATTTGTTTCACTCTTTTTATATGCTCGTCAACATAAAATAGCCGATACATGAAACGGCGGCAATAAAACTATCTGTGAGCACAATTTTGCAATCATCTGTGTAGAGACAATCAAATTAAGTCCTCTTACGCAGCTTGTTTAAAATCTGACAAAGAGTGAGCTGATTCTGCAAGTCCATTTGTCCAAAAACTTGTCACCGACAATACGTTGTAGGACTGCATTTGTAACAAGTCTTTTACATGAAATTGAGTGCGATGTTAAAAATAAAAATCATTGCTCCTTCCCAATTTGTTATTAATGATAATTTTACCCCTATCTTTGATAAAACATTTATGTAAATAAGCTGCAATATAGTTGTGTACATGTGCTCATATTCGTCACATCTTCAACAATTTACACTGCCACTCATAAGGGGCGTTGTAGCGTTCGCAAGATCTCTGGATTTTTTGTAATTTAAATGTACTTCATTGAAGGTGTATAACATTAAATATCTTTTACCAAACATTTGGAAGTATTAGCTATTTTAAAGTATTTACTGAATTTGTAGGTTTCTCGTAGTAATAAAGGTTAGAAAAGTACAGTACAGTTGCGAATTTTCTTGCTGACATTTCAGATATCTGCTCCTAAATATTCATGAGCACATATGAAACGCATGCGTGGGTGCTGCTATTTGCAAAGACGGCTCATTCCTATAGTAATTGCTTTTCTGACATGAAAGTAAATTATATACGCGTTTCAACATTTTATCTGTAGCATATTTTCTTCATTTCCAACATATTGCAGAAAATTGTATATGAAACCACATACTATTTAAGTCTTTTTTTTCATTTATTTTTATTTATTACGCTGGCATTCACCGAAATCCTCATACAAATATATTCATCTCTGCGTAAAATATGTTTTCATGTTTTCACGCATAAGCGGATCAGTGAATAATCCATGCATAAGCAAAATCGAGTGAATTTTGGATATATTTGTTGGGAGATACGTTAATACTAATACGGTTCTTTTATGTTGTGACTTGACACGTTTGGAGAATTTCAAAGAAACTGGTATTTTAGAAATGTGATATATATACATATATTCATGCTGGTATTTTATACAGTTTTTATTAAGGTTTACACGTCATTTAATTTAAACAGTTTTTTGAAGTCATACATTATAAAGTTTTTATTTAGCTCTTCATGACATAACCAATGCCTAGTTGTTTGTTTCAGTATAATTGTCCTCTGTTTCACTATAGTTGTTTTCTGTTTTAGTGTAGTTGTCTATCAGTTTCAGTGCAGTTAGTCTGTCTGTTTGAGTGTCATTGTCTGTCTATTTCAGCTTCGTTGATGACAATTTTACGTGCTTTTCTACATTCCTGAGAGCTAAAATTTGATATAAACATCAGTCTAGTAGAACATTTTAATCTAATAACTTTTGACGAATCTTCAAAAAATAGAATCGGCATTTTAATACTTGCAACATAGTTGAAAAGTGTTTATGACTTTGCTTATTCTGTATGTCTGTCTGTGTGTCCGTTAACACGATAACTGCCGTAAAAATGACTTTATCAAAATGAACTTTTAGTATGTTGTTTAGACGGTCTGTGGGACCTATGGGAATATAAATGAATAATATCACCCAATTAGTTTTGGATTGAAAATTCGAGTGACGTGGATTTGACTTTTCACTTTGATGTTTTATACATTGATACTTTTGACTTTTGGATATTTCATGTTCGTTATTCGTGGTCAGTATGAAGTTAACTGCGTATGTGTGCAGGTTTCCGGGAGTGGTGTGTCGGAGTGGTGTGTAACCGGGACATAAATGAGGCCAGAATCCGTCATTGGCCATTTTATTGCACCTAGCCCGTATGTTTTCTTTTCGTACTTGTTTTCATCTCGATCGTAAGGGTTTCAGGGTTATTGTCTTCTGAGTTTATATATATATATATATATATATATATATATATATATATATATATATATATATATATATATATATATATATATATATATATATATATATGTATATATATATATATATATATGTATATATATATATTCTACATTCAGTATTAATATTTTGAATGCGTGCAAAATTTAAGTAAAAACCATTCGCTCTTTCAAAGTGAAAACCTAGTTTTGTCCAAAATCCTCCCTTGATGCTTTATGTCCTTTATTATATTTATTTTTATACTCTGTATCTTATCCTCTGTATCATCTGCACTGGAATTAAAGTAAAATATTTCACAGTTACGGCATGTCAGTTGTAACACGTTTCTTTATTCTCTTTCATTTTGCAAGAAGCTGAATACAAAATCATGAATTTTTATGTGCTTGCTTTATTGCGTTTTTCATGCTGCCCGGGATCAGTAGAAATCCTTTCACAGATATGTTCACGTGTGCGTAAAATATATTTGCCGTTTTTCTTGACATATCTATCAAAGTGTAATCCATGCATAACCATACATCTTAGAAGTAATGCATTTATGTGTGAATAATGCTGAAACGCACAAATCTGGTGTTATGTAATATGATACATTCAGGATATTTTAGACGGCTGATATAAATATTGATTAATGTTAATGTGGTAGGTTAGGCTGTACCATATTGCTTCTTGGATATAGCCCATACTTTGACAAAAAATAAAATTTTACATTTCCGAGATTTATTTTAAATAAATTTATTGACTTTTCTTGGAGAAACTCAATGTTGCATCTTTATCACGAGTATTGCACCCATAATGATATTTAAAGGCAATACTTTGATAATATTGGCAAAATATATTTAACCAATATGTTCTAAAATACTACCTAAAACATTATTTAACATTTTTTACTTCTTCTTACGGCATAGAATAATGACCGGTAATGACCGGTACTACCTAAAACATTATTTAACATTTTTTACTTCTTCTTACGGCATAGAATAATGACCGGTAATTACAGTCTTATGGGCCATCTTGAGATGATTTACATGGTAAATATAAACATACATTCAGAAAACATTTACGGGAAACAATTTTTATCAACATTTATAATGAACATTTAAATATTTATTTTCATCATCAATGTGTACTTAACAACTCCTAATAATTCATTAGTTTAATTACCACATTAACTACATTAATCATCATCTAAGCTGTATTTACAGCCTATCTTGATAAATATATGTTTATAGAAAATATTTGAACCGAAGGAGAAGAACCAGAAGGGGAAATTGCTTGATGAACTATCCTCCGTCCTCCAAAAAAAAAAAAAAAAAAAAAATGCTAAATCCATTTCAGTTATCATCTAAGTTCTTTCTATAGTCGATCCTAAAATCATACGTTGCGAGGAAAATGTAAATGTTTGAATTGAAAGCGACATCTCCAGAACTGGAAAAGAAAATCCTTAATGATTAATCTTATCCCTTCCGGACTTTATGCTAAAATCCCATCCGCAATTGCCTAAGCTCTATCTGTAGCCAATCTTGAGAAATAGATGTGTGAAGTAAAATAAAGATTTTTAAACCGGAAATAAAAAAACCGAAGGTTGAGTTCCTCAGTGATCTTACCTATATCTTCTGATATTTGTTGCTGATTCTATATCAGCAATCATCTATAGTAGATACATCGGAATTGATGCTTCAAATGTATTCTTTGGTGAAAAATGATGGCACATTTGATTGCCACCAATAACCGTTTGCTGAACAACATTGACTATTTTGATTATTTTATAATTATTAAAAAACATTAAGTGATCTGAAGATTTTTCTAATGTTCGATTGATTTGGATAGCATAGGATTCCAGACTTCCCGTATTGCAGTAATTTTTTGTTGTGATCTCTTTCTGCGTTCTTCAGGTATTGTGTCTAGAGTTCACGATCACACAAACATTAAATTCAAAACATTCGATTTGAGATCAGTGACGTTCAAACTTGTTAAATTCTTTAAAACTCGAACTCAAAATTTCGTCCCAATCATTTAATTTATCTATACGTTATAGCATGTTTAGTGGTAAAGCAAAATGATACCCTGACGACATATAATTTGCAATATACGTATTTATTATCTTTTTTCGCAGAGAACTGAATAAAAATATCTATATTTTATAAGTTCATTTTATTGCCTTTTACATGCACTCAGAAATCAATTGAAATCCCCCACACATACATGTTCTTATAAGCATATATAAAATATGTTTCAACTTTTTCATTTGGAAATGGATCAAAAATAATCTATATAGTAGCATAAATCTCGTATGTTATGGTTAAATGCTAAGAGAGAAATGGAAATGTGTGTTGGGATGTCATGAAGAGTGATGCATTCTATACATAAAATTATCACTATTGTTAATTCATGGAAAAAACAAACTGAGCAGTTAGTGACTCGAAAATCGTTGAAGTGTTAACACTAAGGCTATGAGGCAAGATTCCATTGAAGACACACACGGTATTTACAGTAATTGCATGGTAGTTTAGTATATTTATATTTATAACTTCTCCATGAAAGGCTTCCTCTTTTGTAGTATGACCACATTAATCCTTTACCAAACAGTTTTTTTCATAGTATGATCTGCTGTCGAGCGCGATGATGACCAATGTGGATCACTGAATAAGACATAAGGATCACTGAATAATTAATATCTCTGAATAAGACATTTATTTAATAGTCATTTAGCTTTGGTAATTATTAAATTTATCTTAAAGATCCAAAATGCACAATCTTACTTTTCATGGGGCATGCACATTTTGGTAAGCTCACCGAACACCATGGATCAGGAAACGAAGCGAATTATGGCATGGGTGAGCGTAGCGAGACGAAGAACCCGGAGGCCGAGCGGGGTTAAAGAACTGGGGAAGTTGGTGAGCGTTGGCGAATAAAATGTGAAGCCCCAATGGGAGTATTACGACTACGACTGCGGCGAGCTACGATGATTAATGAGCGACAACAATCAGGAGGCGGTCGTGTGAGTTGGTCGGAATGAAAGAGCTTACGAAGCGACCTCAAAAGATTGTTGAGAGTCGGTTAACAGGCGACGGTTCAAAACGCGGCTATTGCGCCTGTATATAATGCGGCACTAAACTGCTCGTAAAGTAAACTCAGCTAGCATTTGCGACGAAGTCTCCAGACTCGCGTTGCGGGGGCTGGCGAGTAGGGTGGATGAGGTCCCTAGTCAGTAAAACAATTCTAATCAGATCTTTCATTAACGAGAAACATATTACCACTCATCTGTCTGTAAAACATCGGATGTACCGAAAACGAACACGGTCCTTAAGTTATATTTACAACTAAGATGGATTTTCACACTTCCTGTTTTAGTTTGAGGCTGGTCTGTCACTGTTTCAATTCAAATCGTCTGATTATTGCAATCACATCATCACTATTTTCTTGCTATTCCCAAAAATGCATTATCATGTGTTTGAATCAGAAAATTAACAGTAAATTTGAGAAAAGCTATGAGTCATCTTGGTTTGGTAGCAATAAAATTTACGAAATTCGAAAACATATTTCTTCTCTTAAATTACAGAATTTGTGACGTTTTATGTACAAAATTCAGATTCATGTTTTTGAAATACAAAAAAAAGTTATAACAAATGACAATTTAGATTTTTAACAGTTATTGTCTTAAGCAAACACTATGGTAAACAAGTCAACCAATAAACTTTAAAATCGAAGACAACCAGATAAATGGTTAAAAAGGCATTTATTAAAATCACCTTATTATGACGTACAAAATCACAGAGCCAAAGAAGCGATTTTGGACATTATCATGCCCTTCATCAGTGGCGAAGTAAAATAATGCGCGAACACGTGCTTAAATATAGGCCATACCCACCAGGCAAAATTTACATATATCAACTACATACAAAATTACACACATCAATTTATATATTTTATCAATTTATATATTTAAATTGCATACATCAATTTATAAACAAAGATATATAAATTGATGTATGTAATTTTCTTTGCACTTGATACATGCAGATTTTGCCTGGCGGGTATGGCCTATATTTAGGCACTTGTTCGCACTTTATTACTTTTCTTATATACATATAATGTATGAGGAAAGTATTGTGACGGGGTCGAAAATTCGAATTCGGATTTTCGACTGTAGAACACGTTTCAAGCATCTCTGAACACGAATCAGGCGTTTTTGAGAAGCTGCCTGTGTGTGTGTATGTGTGTGTGTGTGGGGGGGGTGAAAGTATGTGTGTGTGTGTGTGGGTGGGTGTGGAGACGATAACTGACGAATGGATGGAGCTATACGAACACAATTTGGCACAAAAATTACAATCCATGAATACTGGAAGCCTATTGTTTTCATACGCAATCGAATTTTCAGAATCCCCCCCCCCTAAATTTTCGGGTGAAATTCGGAAAAAAAGTCATAAAAAAATTAAAATCTTTACTAAAGTTACGTTGTCATTTCTTATGTAATATTTCATTAGAAAATGATTGACATAAATTCTAGAACGCTAGCATGAAACGTTCTCGAGATATTGCACATTTTTCAAGTACATTTATCAAAAAATCCCATAAATTAAAAAAAAATATTAACTGTTGAGAAACATGTTCAACTTTCATATGTAATATCTTGCGATAAATTTGGTGACACCACTCTAGTGGATCTAGCTCGTTCCATTCATGAATAAAGATACTTTGAGTAATACTTTTGTATTTGAACATCAATAGTCATTTTTCTGCTATAAGAAAAACTTATTTCTCCTTTCATAACGCTTGGCGAGATTTTGCCGGCGAATTTGGAGGAATGATGCTAACTTTAATGAATGATGCTAAAGATTTTTTAAATGTTGCCAAATTAACGACATTCTCGCCAAATGAGTGAAATTGACGCTAAATCATTGAAAATGACGACTAATTGACGAAAATTCAATGTCTTGGGAATAATATAAGTATATCATATAAGAATAATCTAATTTTTTTACTGTAACAGTAGTAAATTCATTGCATTATATAAGGAAAGTCATGTGCTGCCCACGTAAGATTTTTTTACTTCGCCACTGATGAAGGGCTTGATAATGCCCCAAAGCGCGTTGGCTATGTGATTTTGTACGTCATAATAAGGAGGTTTTAATAAATGACTTTTTAACCTCTTATGATTGTCTTTGATTTTAAACTATTTTCTTAGGGATTGTTCATTCTCTTAAAGATACGTTACTGTAATCATTTTTTGTTCACAAGATTTACTGCCTGGTATGGAAAAGGAGTCCTAAGTTAAGTTCCCAAAAGTTAAAGATAAGTTCCCAAAAGTTAAGGAGTGGGCAAGAGTCTCCCGTAATTTAAAAGATATTTCTTGAATGGGTAAAAATATTAATACATTTTTTGATTTTCACTTTAGCATAAAATGAACAATTTTAAAAAACAAATTTTGAAACCCTAGATGTTATTCTTTAATGAATTATGATTTTTGAAAAGTTGTTAAATAAATAATGTTTTCTATTAACTAATATTCTTCATTATTTGGGTTCCCAAACTAATGTTTTCTCTTTCATCCATTTTCAGGAGCAGCAAAGCTACAAATCATTTTAGGCGGTTTATTATAGAAGTAAATACAAAGCGAATGCATTTTTAGAATGATTAATTGGTGCATTTTTGTTTATCTGAAAGTGTTTCTATTGATACATTTTAGCATTTTATCATCGTTACACCTGATACGGGCTATTCCATGTTAACGAGCGTATACTAACTGCGATACTAGACCGTAGATGCCATTATTTACAACGGGAACGCGATCCTCTTTGAGAATGTTCCCTATAGGCGGGTTGTGTAGTAATTATCCTAAGTGCTCAGTTGTGTAATGTTTACTATAAGTACTGTTCACTGTGTTAATGAATTTACTCCTTTTACAGTAAAAAAATAGGTTTTTCTTATAGTAGATAATTATATTCTTTCAAAGATATTGAATTTTCGACAATAAGATGTTATTTTCATTGATATAGCGTCATTTTATCCATTTGGCGAGATTTTCTTATTCTGGCAACATTTCAAAAAGTCGCGAAGTTGACGACATTCCGCCAAATTGGGCGCCAAAATCTCGTCAAGCGTTATAGACGGAGAAATAAGTAATTCATATAGCAGACAAATGACTATTGGCTTTCAAATGCAAAAGGATTACTCAAAGTATCTTTTCTCATGAATGGAACGAGCTAAATCCACGAGAATGATGTCACCAAATTTATCGCATCGTATTACATATGAAAAGGAAACATGTTTTGCAGCAGTTAATATTTTTTTTTAATTTATGGGATTTTTTGATAAATTTATTTGAAAAATGTGTAATAAAAAGTTTATGTTAATCGTTTTCTAAGGAAAAATTACATAAGAAATGTCTATTTGCGTAACTTTATTAGAGGTTTTGATTTTTTGATGATTTTTTCAAAATTTCACTCGAAAATTTAGGATGGTTCTGAACATTCGATTACGTTTAAAAACAAAATACTTCCAGTATTCATTGATTGTGATTTTTGTACCAAATTTCATTCGAATCACTCCATTCGTTCCTGAGATATTGTCTCCACAGGCTCACTGACACACACACACTCACAACACTTCAAAAATGTTTCATTCGTGATCGGGGATGCTTGAAACGTGCTCTCTCGTCGAAAACTCGAATTTGAATTTTCGACCATGTCGCAATACTTTCCTTATACATTATGTTTATAAGGAAAGTAAAAATATTGCATTGCTACTTTACAAATTTAGAAAATTTAAGGTATCATTTTAAGAGAACTTTCAAATGTAATTAAATATAGGTACATATTTCTGAAAGTTTTGAAACGTTAAACTCTTCACTTTCCTTTTTTAATGAGGAAGTAAATTGAAATTCTCAAGAGTACTAAAGATATGTACTATATTTGGAATTATTGATTTTGTCCTGAAAATCTATTGAAGCTGCTGACAATACTCGTCAGTCTGAAAGTTCAACTAGATATTATTTGTAAGATGTTTGATAAGTCTATATAATATGACTTTATGGGACTTGCTTACAATGAATTAAGATATGTAAGGGATTTAAAAATATATGTTTATAAATATCTTATTTACAACTTCTAATATATTACCTAGAATTTTAAAAATGCCAATACTTTTATCATGAAAGATGTTACAAGCATATTATTCAATATATATATATGTTTATTATACGTGTTGCTAAAGCATAACATTGAAATAGCTTCATTAAAAGCAGGATAAAATAAACAAAAAGAAATCTGATGTGGGCATCACATGCCTTTCCTTATATAATGCAATGGATTTACAACTCTTACAGTACAAAAACTGGTTTATTCTTATAGTAGATACTTGTATTCTACGATATTGAATTTTCTTCAAAAAAGTCGCCAAGTTGGCGACATTCCGCTAAATTCATCGCCAAAATCTCCCCACGCGTTATGGACTGAGAAATAAGTTATTCTTATACCAGGTAAATGACTATTGGCTTTCAAATAAAAAAGGAATATTCAAAGTATATTTTCTCATGAATGGAACGAGCTAGATCCACGAGAATGATGTCAACAAATTTATCGCATGACATTACATATGATAAGTGAACATGTTCCTCAACAGTTAATATTTTTTTTTTAATTTATTGACCTTTTGATAAATTTATTTGAAAAATGTGCAATATCTCGATAACGGTTCATGCTAGTGTTCTAAACTTTATGTCAATCGTTACCTATGGAAAAATTACTCAAGAAATGTCTATTTGCGTACCTTTTTCAAAGGTTTTGATTTTTTGATGATTTTGTTAAAATTTCAGTCGAAAGTTTTGGCGGTTCTGAATTTTCGATTGTGTTTAAAAGCAATAGTTTTCCAGTATTCATGGATTGTAATTTTTGAACCAAATTTCATTCGCATCGCTCTATTCGATCGTGAGAAATCATTTTCACAGAACCACTGACACACACACACACAGGCAGACATCACCCCAAAAATGTTCGATTCGTGATCAGGGATGTTTGAAACGTGCTCTCCCGTCGAAAACTCGAATTCGAATTTTCGATCCCATCACAATACTTTCCCTATACATTATACTATGTATATAAGGAAAGTAATAATTATTATAATGTTTTATTGTATGCTGCTTTAAACGATGTTATTTTAATTTTGTGTGTTTATTACTTAGTTTATAAATTTTATCTGAAGAATTTAATAACACCAATTAATGTTTCTTATATGGAAGTAAAAGCAGTTAAAACTTTATTCTAAGAAAACGCCAATATCGTTTGAGGCAATAATTCAGATGGCGCTGGTATAAGTATCATTCATTTTATGCATTTCTAAAGGCGAAAGGCATAAAATATTTATTTAAACTGTCAATTTTGCAAAACTAAACTATCAGCGCAATGCAAAGTAGAACTGAAGCAATAAAGAATATTCCTACGTGTTCAAAATTATTTTACTTTTCAATTAATTTTTATCTCCATAAATTCTGTATTTTATCCGACAACTATGAAAAACTTCTGGTTAATTACACTCATAATTAAGGAACCCTTAATTTAAATATAATCAAAAATACATATACTAAATACCCTTTCTGTTGTATCACTAACGATAGCGTATAATTTATTAACAGTAACCACATCTAGATATAACTCTCAAAGAATGAAGACGTTTTCAAGCCGTCCATCCATAGAAGTTTTATCTCCTTCTTTCGAACTCCATAGTTTCTTAGCTTCCATATTAAATGAAAATTCCTCCATGGAGTTAGAGAGAAGGAGATAAAACTCCTATGGATAAAAATACCATAAGTCTGATAAATAGAACAACAGTACAGTATAACACAGAATGAAGGAAAAAACGGTTTCAGAAACTACATAAGCTAACTTCATCAACTAAATGGCAGTAAAAATTGATAAAAAATTTATGGAATGTAAGTCAATTAGACTGGAATTAAGGACATCACAAAATTAAAGGAAAAACAACGATTTCTGAAGCTATAAAGCTATATGAATCTCATATTCGCAGCTTACGACACCTGTTGTTTTCCAGTAGTTCCAAAACCAGTTCTTTTATATTTGAAGCGGACTGACTGATAAAATGCATTTCCCAGATCATTATTTTGAATGTCATGTTAGATTCAGAAAATTATGTTGCTGTATATCAAATATTTAGTTATGTACACTGTAAAACATTTTACAACCTTTGCTCATTTTTTTCAGCTACTTTGTTGAAAAAACTAATAGGGAAAGCCGTAATTACAGGCGTTCATGAAAATTCCAGCTTAATTTCTGAATTTCTGAAGTACTCAGCTAATTATCGTCTGCCAAAGCGTTATATATATATATATATATATATATATATATATATATATATATATATATATATATATATATATATACACTCTTTTGGAAAAAAAAAAAGAATCCCCTCTAAAAATAATTAGATCATCTCGAAATTTCACATGCAAATTCCATTATACCAAGTATGCAAATGATTATATTCGCAAGGCCAATGAGTGTTAACTTGGGTCATGGAGCGCGTTTCTACAGCGTAACTAGCATCCTATAAAACAGATTGAAAATGTGGACGGTTTAACATACGACTCGTTATCGGCGTTGCAGTTCCATGGACACACAACGAATAATGCCATTATGACGCTGCCGAAAACCTTATAAGCAATTAGACGTGTTCGAACATGGTCATATAATCGGGATGCGATAAGCTAGTTGGCCATACCGAGCAATAGGCCGTCAATTGTACCGACAGGATACTGTTGTGCAAACGTGCTGGCAGCAATTGCTGCAGGAACTCATCGGCGGAATGAAAGCTCTAGAAGGCCAAAGTGCATGAATGCGAGGCAAGATCGGCTGATTGTGCGACAATCCCGAAACTGGCCCAAGCGTCATCAATGTCCGCCATCCAACGAGCTACAGGCTCTTCCATGCCACCCGTGCTACCTTCCACAAGCTCACGGCGCTTGTCTGTGGTGGGGTCACAGCGACCTTTAAGACGTCTTTCCATAACCCCACAACATCGACAGAGTCGTTTGGTGTGATGTCATAGCCGAGATTCATGGCTACCAGAAGACTGGCATCGCATAGTGTTCAGCGATGAATCACGCTTCAGTCTTTCAGCAGATGGCCATCGAATAATTGTGTGGAGGCGTCAGAGCCAGCGGTGACAATCAGCCTTTGCGTTACACAGGCACACAGCCATTATCCCTGGTGCGATGGTGTGGGGGTGCTATCTCTTACGACAGCAGGTCGCCCCTAGTCATCCTGCGTACAATTACAACAGCTCAACGATATGTTGATGAAATTCTGCGGCCGTTTGCGTTACCCTTCATGGCATGTTATTCTGGGGCCACTTTCCAACAAGATAATGCCACAACACATACGTCAGGCATATCTATGAACCTTCTCCTTGCTGTTGATACTGTTCCTTGGCCAGCAAATTCATTAGACCTTTCGCCAATCGAGCATGCTTGGGACATGTTAGGTCCCCAGATTCGGGCATCCCGAAATGTAGCAGATTTGGAGCTACAATTGAGGAATGCCTGTTAGAACGTATCGAATGATGACATTAGAGCACTTTATCACTCCTTACCTAGACGTATACAAGCATGCAATGCCGTTAAGTGGAGTTTTACCAATTACTGATTTGAAAATTCAATGTGCAACTGCTAACCATTGATGGGTCCTATCGCCTTGATTTTGGGATCATTTCATTACCAGTGCATGAGTTGTACGCATATTTAATTTCAACAAAAACAGTCACTTTCTTCATGGTGCTTCGTTTTTTTTTTTTTTGCAAAAGAATGTAAATTACCATAAATATCAGGAACCGTACTCTCCATTGTGGACAGCTAATTCCCCTGAAACTTTCAGTAACATGTTTGAACATGTTTTAAGTGTATAATGGAGCCATTTTTATATACATGGCAAAATTATTACTATAGCCACTTAAGTAATAAATTTTAAAAGATTATACAGGTGCGGAAATAATTGTATATTTAATCCTAATATAGCAGTTACACAGAAAGTATTCACAAGTTCGTATTCCCTAATTTCATTAAGATGAAAAGGATGTCAGATATTCAAAACATAAATTAAAATATATCTCTCATTAGGATAAGTTTCTAATTTAAGCAAAACACTTTGAAAGTGCTGTAGGTAATATTTAATCCGTGTGAACTTAATTACATAATTTTTCGACTCCGGCTGTTTTCCCAGTTGCTTCAAAATCATTTCTCTTATATTTGATGTGGACTCAACTTATGCATTTCCGAGATCAGTGTTTTCCATTTTATGTCAGAAACAGAAAATTACGTGAAGATGTATATCAAATATTTAGTTATGTATCATAGAACCGTTTTCAATATATGTGGTAAAATGTTTATTAAGACCACTTATTGATGTTAAAATATTATACAGCCGGGGAAATAATAGAATATTTAATCATAATATAGCAGTTTCTCAGAAAATATTCACAAGTTCGTATTCGCTAATTCCATTAAGATGAAAAGGGATGTCATATATTCAAAACATAAATCAAAATATATCTTTCATTAGTAAACGTTTCTGACTCAGGCAAAATAATTTGAAAGTGCTGTAAGTATAATTTAATCCGTTTGAACTCGATTACATAATAACGCGTGATATATACTTTTGTTGCGTTTATGCCTTTACAATTTAATGCATCTAAAATCCATATTTCCTGTTGTGCTGTCATTTCAAATGCACGGTATTTTCTGTTGAAAGTTTTTTTTTAAATTATGAATAAAAGGTATGAAAGGAAAATCATAATACATTGCAATATAAAACGATTCAAGTTGAAAATTATAAATAAAATTGGAGTAAAATTATACATTTCTACTTTCCTCACCATATATGATAATGTATAGGGGGAGTATTGGAATCATGCCGAAAATCGCAACCCGAGTTTTTGTTGGATCTACACGTTTTGGAACCTCTAGAATATGAAAAAGTTATTTTTAGCGTAACGCTTGTGTGTGTACGTGAAAGATATGTATATGTTACTGTCAAAGATTGATATCTGGTAAATTCCGATATTCTCCGGTGAAACTCACCATTCACATAGTCTCTTATTGTATGTCTGAAATATTTCCTAAATATCATTATTTCTCACACCGGCAAATATCGACATTCAGCGCATGCACTGATAGTGAATGTTGAATAAAAAATATGTTTGTTACATTAAGACAAAAATTTATTAAAACATATTATGATATATGTAAAAAAAAAATATCTGATGTGGGCAGCACATGACTTTCCTTATATAATGCAATGAATTTACTACTTTTACAATAAAAGAAAATACAGTTTATTTTCATAATAGTTATTTATATTCTTTCCATAATATTGAATTTTCGTCAATGAGTCGTCATTTTCTATGTCGTCATCATCAATGAGTCGTCATTGATTTAGTGTCATTTTTATCCATTTGGCGAGTTTTTCATTAATTTAGCAACATTTTAAAAACTCGCCAAGTTGGCGACATTCCACCAAATTCGTCGCCAAAATCACGCCAAGCGTTATGAACGAAGAAATAAGTTATTCTTACAGCAGATAAATGACTATTGGCTTTCAAATACAAAAGTATTACTCAAAGTATCTTTTTTCATGAATGGAACGAGCTGGATCCACGAGAATGATGTCACCAAATTCATCGCATGGTATTACATATGAAAAGTGAACATGTTTCTCAATGGGAAATATTTTTTTCTTATTTTATATGACTTTGTGATACTTTTTTTGAAAAATGGGCAATATCTCGAGAACGGTTCATGTTAGCGTTCTAAAATTTTTGTTGATCGTTTTCTAATAAAAAATTACGTAAGAAATTTCTATTTGGGTAACTTTATTAGCGGTTTTGACTTTTTGACGATTTTTTTAAAAAATTCACTCGAAAATTTAGGGTGGTTCTGAACATTCGATTGCATATAAAACCAATAGACTTCCAGTGTTTACGGATTGTGATTTTTGTACCAAATTTCGTTCAAATCGGTCCATTCGTTGGTCAGTTATCGTCTCCAAAGGCTCACTGACACACACACATATTTTCCCACACACATATACTTTCACACACACACAGACATCATTTCAAGAATGTTTGATTCGTGATCAGGGATGCTTGAAACGTGCTCTCCCGTCGAATTTTCGACCCCCGTCACAATACTTTCCTTATTCATTATGTATATAAGGAAAGTAATTGGTGAAATCTTAAGTAACAGCACATGTTAATAAACTATTGAACCTGAAACGGACTGTACATTCTAAATGAGAAAAGAAAATAATACCAATTATAAAGTTACACATAAATTATGTGATTAAAATTATACAATCTTCCCTCACAGCAAAGATCGTCACAGGTGTTGCAGTTACGTGACACCTGGGTCACAATGTGACATCATATTTGTGAGTTCTATGCGACGTTACGTATTAGTAACTTTGTAACTTCATTGTGACTATATTCTGTGGCGTTTCCACAAGTAAATTAACACGTAGCAATGTTACGACATTACAATGGCAATTGCAATGTGACGTCACTAACAAGTTAATATGCGACGTCACAAACGGCCATGAAAATGACCAAAATGATTTCGCTGTGTCCTCAATATGACATTGCCGAGACGTACTGCGAAGTCCTGTGACGTCCCAAAGTCACAGTGCGACGTAAATCTTACGTCACTGTGAAAAAAGAATGCTGTTAGGGTTATTTATTCCAACAACTTAAACTGTTATGGCTCTTTGAATTGCACTAGAGTTCGACCCTCACCGGAGTTTATCTGTGCTTGTCGACATGCACAGCCGATAGTCCGAATGTATAAGAATATAACAAAATTTTCGGTCTTTCTCCGACGTATATGGTATGTGTCGACATTCATCGGAAAATATTGGCGTTCTCTAATTTCGGTCTTCTACTGTAGCATATACACTCTAACTCAAAAACTAATTGACAAATTTTCATAAAATTTTATATGCAAGTCACTTGTGGGTGATCTTTGTGCTGAGTAGGTATTGGTATGATTCGGGATAAACTATCCAGTCTTTTTTTGTGAAATGGCCAAATAAAGTCGCATGTATTCACACTAGATAACAGAATAATTTACCACATTTCCCAAAATTTCGTAGATAAGTCACCTGTAGGTTAACTGGGGGTGATTAAATTTTGGAATGTTTCGGAAGAAAAGAACCTGCCTTTTTTACTTTCCCTGCAATACATGGTAATGTACAGGGAAAGTTTTGGAATCATACCGAAAATCGCAACTCGAGTTTTCGACGGATCTACACGTTTCGAGACCCCCTAGAATACGAAACACTATTTTTAGCGTGACGTCTTTGTGTCTGTGCAGGTTTTGTATCCACCCTAACTAAAAAACTAATGGACCGAATTTCATAAAATTTGGAAAGCCACTTGTGGTTGAATCTGGTGCTGATTAGTTTTGGGTACGATTCGGAATAAAAGAACCCGTCTTTTTTTGCGAATAGGTCCGCAGAATCTTATATTCACTCTAGCTGACAAAATAATGGACCGAATTACACACAATTTGATAGAAAAATCGCTTGTCGGCTACTCTGGTGCTGATTAGATTTTGATACGCTTCGGAAAAAAATAACATGCCTTATTTTGCAAATTGGCCAGTATAAATCATATAAATCTAAAATAAAAAACTGCGTATGCTCAAATATGTCCATTGAATGCTTGTTTTATACGTAATTTTTAACGATGAAAAGAATAAGACCAACTCCATTACATTCGTTCTAGCCGTTCTCGAGATATTTATGTTTTTTCATATTTTCTCTATGCCGCCTTTGAAAATAAGTCCAGTTACCAAATGAGAGCGAAAATTGAATTAAAAGTGAATTAAATTGAATTAAAATTAAAAAAAAGCGTGGATATAAATAAGTCTGCAAGGAAAGTCATGTGCTGTTCACATCAGATTTTTATGATAAGGCCCGCAAAAAATCGACAAAATCTAAAATAAAAGACAACGTATACTCAAATGTAGTAATTAAATGCTTGTTTTTTAAGTAATTTTTGACGATGTAAAGAATAAAACTAATCCTATCCCTCTAGAACTATTTTCAAGATATTTTGCTACGCTGCATGTGAAAATAAAAATACGTCCAATTACCAAATGAAAATGAAAATTGAATTAAAAGTGCAAATTTAGTGTCGTTTTAAATAATTATGCATGATATTTTGTGCAATTAAACTCAATTTGATGGATTATTAAAGAATTAATGAGAAAATAAATTTGAATCTGTAGTGAAGGTTACATGCCGCCCACATCAAATTTTTATCACTTTTTGTACCACACAAAGTAAGAATATAGGAACATATGAAACAAGTATTAGAATTAGGCCGAAAATTGAAATTCGAAAATTCTTTCGTTTTACAAGTTTTGAACATTCTAGAACGCGAATTATCTATTTTTGGTGTGATGTCTTTATGAAATGTATGTATCTACTCTAACTCAAAACTGCCCAAATATATTTTATAAAACCTATATAGTAGTTAAGTTACATATGCTTTACCATGGTGCTGATTATGTTTTAGAGAGATTGGGGAAAATATTACTGGCGTTTTTACAAAATCGCTCATAAAAAGCCACAAATTTTAAAATAAGAGATAAAAAATTAAAAATCTGATGTGGGCAACACATGACTTTCCTTATATAATGCTATGAATTTACTACTTTTACAGTTAAAAAGTGTTATTCTTATAGTAGTATATTCTTCCCAAGATATTGAATTTTCTTCAAATAGTCGTCATTTTCATTGATTTACCGTTATTTTTATCCATTTGGCAAGATTTTCGTTATTTTAGCAACATTTAAAAATGTCTTCAACTTGGCGACATTCTGCTAAATTCTTAGCCAATATCTCGCCAAACGTTACGAATGGAGAAATAAATCATTCTTACAGCAGATAAATGACTATTGGCATTCAAATACAAAAGTATTACTCAAAGTATCTTTCCTCGTGAATGGAACGAGTTAGATACATGAGAATGATGTCACCCAATTTATCGCTTGATATTACATATGGAAAGTAAACATGTTTCACAACAGTTAATATTTTTTTTTAGTTTATGGGATTTTTTGATAAATTTCATTGAAAAATGTACAATATCTCGAGAACGGTTCATGTTAGCGTGCTAAAATTTATGTCAATCGTTTTCTAAGGAAAAATTACATAAGAAATATCTATTTGCGTAACTTTATTAAAGGTTTTGATTTCACTCGAAAATTTAGGGGTGTTTTGGACATTCGATTGTGTTTTAAAACAATAGACTTCCAGTATTCATAGATTGTGATTTTTGTACTAAATTTCATTCGGATCGCTCCATTCGTTCGTGAGATATCGTCTCCACAGGGTCACTGACACACACACATACACAGACATCACCTCAAAAATGTTCGATTCGTGATCGGGAATGCTTGAAACGTGCTCTCCCGCCGGAAATTCGAATTCGAATTTTCGACCTCGTCACAATACTTTCCTTATACATTATGTATATAAGGAAAGTACAAAAATCGCATTAATTATTTTTTCATACGTAACGTTCGATTTCCAAACGAATTGTCACTTACTCTGGTAAAGGTCACAAAAATAAGGAATGATTTAAGATAAAATACTTTATTAGGATAAAATAATATAAGTTCGGCAGGTTCGCTTCAGTGGAGAATTTTAACAATACTACAATACTCGTTTACAGTCTTATTTAAATGATACACTTCCCAACCTCATTAGCTTTTGGATATGTATCTTGTAATAGTTTCTTCTAATAACACGGTAATAGTTTCTTTAAGTCTTGAGGTCTGATGCAGACGACGATCTTTGAGGATCACAGTCGGCGCACTTTAAAATGATTCTGTCTTAAATTTGCCCTATGCATTTGGAATGCTGACGCATCGAGTAGTTGGTTGGTTGGTTGATTGATTAGGGTTTTTTGGCACAAGATCCAAAGAGAATAGGCTGTGCCAAACGTATGGTATCACACTAAAAATATAAGTGAATTAAAAACAAAAATAATTGTATAAACTAAAAGAGTGATAATGTAGGATTGAAACATGTCAATGAAATGTGCACAACATTGGAAAAAAGATGAGGCAGGATTAACAGTTTATTAAGAAGAAAGTTAGATATGATGGGAAAGTTCCGATACCCATTTAGAAAGGGAAAATCCCCAAATGGGGATTTTCTCCAATCAAATCTCCCAAAGTGATAGTTAAGTCTTGAAATGTTTAAAACGAAGTTATTTAGTACAACTAATTAAAATATGTTGACACACATTGAGGTTTGCCAACCATAACAAAAGAGTTTAATTTCTCTTAAAAGCAAGTGCCTATGGGTAAAACATGTGACACACCGACCGAAACATCGTAAGTGATTTTATACTAGGATGAAATTCATGAGAGATTATAAGCATGTAAACTCAGGCCAATTCAAGAGAATTCAAGCAGTTTAAAAGCTTCCAGAGCAGGACAAGAAAATGATCAAAATATAACAACACAAAATGTACCGTTTAAATATTATCCCGTTGCCGTTCGGATTCTCTGGACGTGATGGTAGTTAATTAGAGGTTTCCTAATTGCGAGAAAAATGTATCACATATACGAGGTCTCATTCCAATGATACTTTCATATGCACGAAACTGCTTGTAACATATGCCCTATTACTGACTCTCCCGATTGGATTAAATCATTCCATAACCAGGGATATCGCAAAACAAGTAGAATCCCATTTTTTCTGTCTGTCTGTTTGTCTGTCTGTCTGTATGTTTGTCTGTCCTTTAGCACGATAACTGCCGTAAAAATGACTTAATCAAAATGAAATTTTAGTATGTTATTCTGACAGTCTGTAGGACCAATGGGAATATAAATGAATAATATCACCCAATTAGTTTCGGATTGAACCCGGGTTGAAAAAATGAAATACATTGAATCCTATGGCACCTCATTTTTCAAACATTTTTTAAGCGGATTTAAAATTCACAAATTGCTTCGGAAATTTTAGGTAATATTCAAATTATTCAATGAAACATATAATAAAAATTTCAGCAAAATATATTCAGTAGTTTTTTAAATAAAAATTAAAATAATAATTACACCTCTTATATGAAGCGATCACGTGACCATGATCTGAAAAGATCACGTGACCCACTTCAAAATATAATATGGCATCCAGCTTGTCTCAAAATCGTGATTTTTAAAGCTCCTTTTAATTCATATTGAGTGCTGTATTCGTCCTAAAACCGCTTTATGTTTGCTTAAATTCTGTGCATCTACATACTGAAACAACGCAATCACCATATATTTGAGTTTAAATGATCATCCAAATTTGATTATTTCTACAACGAAGCCTATTTTTCACTTATGCAAAAATGTTTTTTTTTCCAATGGCCAGGCACTAGACTCTAGTACTCCCTATGTAAAATATAAACAGCAAGATATGTAGGATGAGTTGTATAAGAATTGCTATATTTTTTTAACGCAAAAGTATTTAGCTCATGGAGTCTGCATAGCTGATGTGAATGAAATATTCATTGATTTTACAGAGAAAGACGATTTTTTTCGATGATGTTTTAAGCATAGAGTTTAATTACTTGTAGCTCCATGATCTTAAGTTTTTAAATAAAATAAATTATTTTAGTACTGAGATGAATGAAATGATTAGGAAAATGTTATGAATGAAATGCTGCTTTTATAGAGAGAGCCAGGCGTATTATTTTTTCTATAACGTCATTTGAATGAATGTCAGTTGTTTTCGTTGAAGTTTTCAAATATAATAAATTATTGTAGCATTATGATGATTTTTAAAATACTACCGAGGAATGTAGAGGAATTTAGAGATGTTTAAACCAGACAATTTATATCTCAATGCCGTCATTTGAATGAAGTTCATTTTTTTCGATGAAGGTTTAAGTTTTTAAATATAATAGATTAATGTAGTGTTGTGATAAGTTTTAAAATATTACTTAGGAATGTATTGCATTTTAGTGATGTTTAAATAAAATTGCATTGAAGTTGGTAAGTGTATCATAATCAATGCTTTAAGCATGATTGATCTTCCTTGTTTTGGAATAAACCGCTTTAGAGATATAATAATTTTGTAAGTCTAGACGATGTTTCGGAATGCGCCATGCCAAAGGAAAAATAAAAGTTGTTTAAACTAAAGCGTGGGTGTTATTTCAAATAACCATCCATCTCATGCTATTCAGGTAGATAAAACTAAATTTTATGTATATAGAAAAAGAAAGAAAAGCCATAAAGTTTATATGATACTCAAAATTTTTATGTTATCTGAACATACGCTGTCTTTATATGCAATCCTCAAAAATTAAATATATATTTATATATTCATGAATACAACGCCATTCCTTCAAATGAAATAAAGAACGTGATGAAAATGGAGAATAATATACATTTATCAAACTAACAGAAATCTCAATATATATTTGTATATGTAAATTACTGGATAATATTCATTAGTGGTAATAGTTCTATAATTTACCCTGCAGTATAATACAGTAGACATGCAATTGATACTTGTCTTACTTCACCAGCTTAATAAGTTCATTCATTGAACAGTGTCAAGACACAATAAATATTACATTCTCTTTTATTATTACTTTCCTTATATACATAATGTATAAGGAAAGTATTGTGACGGGGTAGAAAATTCGAATTCGAGTTTTCGACGGGAGAGCACGTTTCAAGCATCCCTGATCAAGAATCAAACATTTTTGAAGTGATGTCTGTGTGTGTGTGTGTGTGTGTCAGTGAGTCTGTGGAGACGATAGCTGACCAACGAGTGAACCGAATGAACGAGTGAACATTTGGACCGATTCGAAACAAATCTGGTACAAAAATCACAATCCGTAAATACTGGAAGCCTATTGTTTTTATACGCAATCGAATGTTCAGAACTTCCCTAAATTTTCGAGTTAAATTTTGAAAAAATCATCAAAAAATCAAAACTGCTAATAAAGTTACGCAAATATTTCGATATATTGCACATTTTGCAAAGAAATATCACAATGTCATGTAAAATTAAAAAAAAAAATCCTATTGAGAAACATGTTCACTTTCATGTAATACCATGCGATAAATTTGATGACATCTTTCTCGTGAATCTAGCTCGTTCCATTCATGAAAAATGTACTTTGAGTAATACTTTTGGATTTCAACGCCAATAGTCATTTATCTACTGTAAGAATAACTTATTTTTTCATCCTTAACGCTAGGCGAGATTTTGGCAAGGAATTTGGTGGAATGTCACCAACTTGGCGACTTTTTAAATGTTGCTAAATTAACGAAAAACCCGCCAAATGGACAAAAATGACGCGAAATCAGTGACGAGTCATTGATGATGACAATATGGAAAATGACGACTCATTGACGAAAATTCATTATCTTGGAAAGAATATAAATAACTACGATAAAAATAATCTATTTTTTTACTGTAAAAGTAGTAAATTTATTGCATTATATAAGGAAAGTCATGTGCTGCCCACATCAGATTATTTTTTATTTAAGATGTTATTGCTTTTGACACCAACTCTGAACAGTTCTCAAAAGAAATGTTTCCCTATGAATCTGAAAAAAAGAGATGACATGATGCCACCAGATAAATAAAATATTTATAATTTAAAACGTGTGCTACTTTCTATGTATTTATTTCTTTATGTTTCTATTATTGATCTTTCTTCTATGTTCCTTCGTATCCAGTATTTTTATTCGATATTTCCGGGTTTTTTAAATACGCGAACAGTGGCAAATGAAAAACGTTTCCTACAGAAAATTATTAATTATTTAAACACTCAAAGTATTTAATATATTTTTATTATTTGCAAAAAAATTACTGAAAATCGGGCCAAAAAAGCGTCTTGTTTAAATATAGTTCATATTTTGCAAATTTTTTAAAGGGTAGATGAATTTGATTGTTGTAAATTAATTGGATTGTTGTAAATTAATTGCATATTATAAAATAAAATTCAAAATAGATTCTAAATTAGTCGTTTTTATTTATGTAGTGTTCAGAGATCGACCAAACAGAGATGCGGCGTAACCGGTTCATTTCCCTTATCGAGTGCTTTCCGTAGAAGAAATGATTTTGAAATGAAATGGAGTGTTAAATTTGTTTTTTTTTTATTTTCAGAATTCTTGGCTTTACATTTTAAACAAAACTTATTTGATTATTATAAAGGTATAGGCGAAGAATTCAAGTGGCTATCTCAAAAAGTTTTTACTTTCCTTATATACACAGTATAATGTATAATGGATGGATTTTGACATTGTGACGGAGTCGAAAACTCGAATTCGAGTTTTCGACGGGTGAATGCGTTTCAAGTATCCCTGAATCCCTGAACACTATTCGAACGTTTTTGAGGTGATGTTTGCATGTATGTGTGTGTGTGGGGGGGGGGAGTCCGTGAGTCTGTGGTAACTATATCTCTCAAAGGAATGGAGAGATTCGAAAGAAATTTGGTACAGAAATTAAAACACTAGAACTCTATTGTTTTTAAACGCAAACGAATGCTCAGAACACCCTTCAGTTTTCGAAAGAAATTTTGAAAAATTCGTCAAAAAATCTAAATATTCAATAAAGTTAGGTAAATAATTATTTCTTATGTGCTTTTTCATTATAAAACGATTGACACAGAAATTAGAACAGTAGTATGAACCTTTCTCGAGATATTAAATATTTTTCAAATAAATTGATCAAAACATTACATAAAATTAAAAAAATAGCTATTGTATAATATGTTCACTTTTCACATGCAATATTCTACGATAAATTTGATAACATCGTTCACGTTGATCTAGCACTTTCCATTCACGAGAGGAGATACTTCGTCAGAAGTCATTTTCCTACTAGACATTTTTTAAATGTTGCCAAATTGTCAAAAATATCGCCAAATAGTTAAAAATTTTGCTAAATCTATGAAAATGACGACTTATTGATGAAAATTCAATATCTGGGAAAGAACATAAGAATGGAGTACAAGGATGACCCATTTCTACGACCTGTCATCCACCCGTACGTAGCACTAGGCAAATATTTTGGCAGGATATCGCTATTTTTTTTAAATGTTGCCGAAGTGAGAGAAATACTTCTAAAATGATAAAAATGTGGCCAAATTGATAAAATTGACACCAAATGTTAGGCAACGATTTGTAAGCTTTTAATTTTGTCGTATGATGGACATACATTCCATAGAATAAGAAATGCTTTTCTCTCCGTGTATCTGTAACATTTGACGATGCATTTGAGGAATTTGGCAAATAATCTAGCGGAATATCTCCTTCTCGGCGATATTATGCTCCAGATTGAAGAAAATATCAAGTTAAAGAAAATGACGCCAAATTGATGTGTTAATTATTAAAATATTTTGATATATAGTCTATATTGCTTATTGAGGATGCTATCAATATTAATAATTGTTAATTTAGAGTAAGCTGAAATATTGGTTAATTGGGAACTTTGAAATAGTATTCTATCAGGAAAAGCGCCAAATGTACAATTCAATATTTAACACACTGTACCGTGGATCGTTTCATCATTTTTTCATTATGAAAGAAGTAAATTCATTGAATTACATAAGGAAAGTCATGTGCTGCCCACATCAAATTATTTAAATAAGGGTTGAGTTATTACAGCTATATTGCGTATCAGATACCATTCGTGTAAATGTGCTCGCCATTGAAGTAACACATTCAGACGATAACTGACTGGACCAGTTAGAATCAAAATGTCGGTTGCGTTGACCTGTATATATAAGAACCTTAAGATAACCCACAAACACCCGTGAAGTATCTGGTCATAACCATGATGACCAGTCAGCTGACTTTTCAAACGCGGCCATATTGCATTCAATGTCTGGACATATCTCCAGAGCTTCTGCTTTAGACATATTTAATATTTGAACATAGTCTCCTTGTTGAATGCAACTATAATATAAAATGTTTCTTTTGTAAGAAAAGGAAATTTTAATATGTTTTATAATTTTTTGCAAATAAAAGTGGTCATTTTTACTTACACTTCACCTTTTTCTGCTTATTAGACAAAATTGATAAGCAATTCCTCTACAAGTCTCATTTGCATGCTAAATTGAGTTATTGAAGTAACTAGAAACTATATTAATTATTTTGCATCAACTGTAAACAGTTTGCTTTCCTGTTTAGCTATTTATATACTTATTTATTTTTAATCCTCACAACTGTTTGAAAATTATTAGAGTGATCTTCTACATACTTAATGTTCTAAGAATTTCTAAAAATAGCTCAAACATGTTTTTATTCATTCTAAAATCAAATATAATGCAAACATAATTGACTATTTTGCCGTCTCATGCGCTCTATAAGTTCAATGACTGGATCGAATACTTCAAAAAGAAAATAAAAAAATAATAGATTCCTTTTGACTTTTTCCGCCAAAAGCCTTTATTCCTTTTAGTACCTACTGTGAAATAAATACAAATGAAATATACTATCATGAATCTGTCAACAGAGATGGAGCGATGCCAGACGAAAAATCAAAATATTCTTATAAATATTCAGAAAGAATTGGTTTCAGACATTTTTATTTTCAGGAAATAAAGGAGGAAAACAGACATAAAAAATAAACTTTTTCTCAGAGTTGTATGTTTGAATATATGATCCTACGCAATTATATAAAATAAAGAAATTTAATGTAGAAATATGATGCTAAAATATTGAGTAATAAACCGCAAAAATCAATTGTTTCTCTCAAATAATAACAGAATGTCATATATCCGAAACCAGATGAAACGTACAAAACTTCCTAGAAGAAAGCAAACGAAAGTCAGTTAGATAACCGTAATTGTTGAGAGAGCGTTATAAGTCACTTCTTCAGGACGAAAGAACATTATGCGCTATTAATAACCGTTAAGAACGAACTACAGACGGTTTCTAAGGAAATAAGAATCAAAATTAGTAAAGAAAGCAAGTTTTATTTCCAGTTTCATATCCGCTTTTATTATATCAGGGTAATTAGTGGTTTATTGGTGATAATGAGCACTAATAAGTAAAAAAAAATGTATGAGGGAGAGTGATGTGGGCAGCAAATGACTTTCCCTGTAGACTTATATTCACGTTCACTTTATTTTAATTAAATTTAATTCACTTTTAATTCAATTTTCGTTCTCATTTGGTAGCTGGACTTATTTTCAAAGGTGGCGCAGAGAAAATACGCAAAAAACTAAAATATCTCGAGAACGACTAGTCCTAGTGTAATGGGGTTGGTCTTATTCTTTTTTTAGTTAAAAATTACGTATAAAACAAGTATTTAATGGATATATTTGAGCATAAGTAAATTTTTATTTTAGGTTTTTATGATTTTTGCGGACCATTTAGCAAAAAAATACAGGTTATTTTTTTTCCGAATCATACCAAAATCTAATCAGCACCAGGGTGACCCACAAGCGAGTTATCTATCGAATTTTGCGAAATTTGGTCCATTAATGTTTCAACTAGAGTGGATACACGCTAGCTTCTGCCTTGGAAGCATGATTCCAATACTTGGAACACATCCAATCAGTGACTATTATTATTTTTAACCTAAAGTTAGTTATTTTAAAGTATTATTAATTGACATAGATTGTTTTCTTGTCTTTGGACTTCTTATTTTCTTTAGCATGTAAAGTATTCGCATTAAAAGAAAATAAAATTTATTCGAGAACTATGCCATGGCTTGCAGATCTTCTTTAAACATACCCAATTTATTCAGACTTGTGTGATAGTTCTCTGTTTCCGATTGGTTCGAATAGTTATATATTTCGGATAGTAATGTCTCGGTAGCATTTATTTGTTAAGTACAACCGTCCCACTTGGCGACATCTTTGGTGACTCTTAAAATGTCACACAATTGATTAAATTTAGCAAAATTAACGAATCGGTCGATTAATCGATAAAATGATGCCAAAACTTTGTGTTCTGAATCGGTATATAATTGTAATTATGATTCGGTGGAGTATGTCTGTTAGTCCAGCCATTCTACTTGGCGACAAATTTAGCGATTTTTTAAAATGTCGCAAAATTAACAAAGAGATTCCAAATCCATAAAAATGTCACGAAATTGATAAAAATAACGCCAAATCATTGACATTAATTGTGTATTGAAATGGGATAGAATTGTGATAATGTTTCGGTACCATATATCTGTCAGCACAACTCACTTGGATACAAATGTAGCGATTTTTTAAATGCCACCAAATTGATCAAAATATCGCCAAATTAACGAAAATGTCGCCGAATCGATAAAAATGTCTTCAAATGAATACAAATGGCGCTAAAACAGTGAAGGTAAATGTGCTTTGAAAGGGGTAGTGATGGAATTATGTTTCGGTAGCGTTTGTCTGTCAGTCCAACCATCATTTTTCAAATATTGAATGAGGATGTCGAATCGAATAATATGTTCAAATTAACGAAAATGCAACCCAATAGATAAAATGATATTAAATTAAGGAGAATAAAACGTAATTGTTTAAAATTCAATATTTTGAATAATTAAATTTCATTTCATTAATAATCACTGTCGTTTGGGGGGAAATTGAATAATATTTTTTGTAAATTTGTTTACAGACGGGATCAGGATGTGGTTTTCTTCAGATCTACCTATGAAGATAATGTTTGATAGCGACAAAATATATTCTTATACACTTTTTTATAAAAATATGATTAAATATATTTTAATAAAATATTTCTAATAAAAATGTCATTTAAAATATTATGGGAATTTGCATTTAATTGCGAATTTTAAATTTCTTTATATTATATATTCTGTACAAAGAACAGACGTACTGCTGGTAATAAAATAATAACATTACAGTTAGTAGTAAAAAAATTTCACTACTACCCCGCATTTTATTTAACCAATTGTTAAACTGCCTTCGTAGCTCTTAGATGGAATACAATGAATATATTTAATCACCTACATCATTGAAAAGAACTTTTTTCTTAAGGATGCAATTAAGCAATTCCAAGACTCCTTATTTCCTATACTCGTGACTTATATTGCTCTATCACATTTGCTGGAGGAATGAAATTGATCTGAGAATGTTATTTGAATTTGTAGCCCAAAATAAGATTATACTCGGTTTTTATCTTAAGTAGAAAATTATAGAAGTTATTTTGAGTAATTATTTTACAGTTATATTAATAATTATTAATTATTCGACAACATTAAATTATACAATACAAGAATAAATAGCGCGGCGTTAACCAGGCCCTAAATAAGAACCCTCTACTAAAAAGTATATTTACAGATAATACCACTCACTTTCTAAATCGCTAAATCAATTTTTATCAGCTTTCCTACGAAATGCGAAATCTTGAGTTTAAGCGCTATGAAAGTACTACGTTATGAAGATATTAATTACATTTTTGCTTTCTGCGATTTAGATATGTACTGTGTTGGAAAAATATATATGCATTCATGAAAATTGAGCTACAGTAGTGAAACTCGGTATACAAATACATTTTTAAGAGTTATGCAAATGATCAAACTGTTAGCGGCAATGATGTTATAGGGCTCATACAACGCGCATAAAGATCGATCAATTAAAACCACTTACGGACAATTGGAACTGGATTTTCTGCTTTGATGCTATAAGTTGTGTACAAGGTGCCTTTAAGATGTTTTCGACAACTCTGCAAACAATTGTAGGATTTAGAGAGAATTAGTATCATATAAGCTGGTTGTTAAATAGATGTATCAGTCATCATCTTAGCTGAGGCGATATTGCAGTTACTCGGTTTTGGTGATAGTAGATCAGAGAAGGCACATATAACCGACACAGGAGTTCATAAAGCCCAGACAGATAACTGCTCGAGTAGATCGTACAGTCAGGTGATAACCAACGTCCACACCAATGGCGTTGCTACTGGTCATTTGATGGCATTTGTCATCTTCTAAGCACCCTGTATCGAGGGATACTATTCGGAAACTATTTGCAGAAAGATGGGGGTAAGTGTCGACGTCCATTAAGTATGGTGGGGGATCAATAGTGTCGCCTACCACTAACCTTTTAACGTAGGCAGAATTTGTTCCAGCCAGGGCAGTGTCCGATTGGAGGCATCCTGGCTTTAGCGACGAATCACGCTTCTCTTTCAGTGCTGATGACCACCGCATACGTGTGGGGAGGAGGACAATCCAGCGTTTCCGTCCCGTATTAGTTTTCGAACGACAAACGGATATCATACGTTGTGTGACAGTCTGCTAAGCCTTCTCGTGGGACAGACGCTCTCCTCTATTTGTGCTACAAGCCAATCTGAATATCTGCTTGAACGTCGACGATTCTCTGCAGCCGATTATTCTCCCTATGCTGTAAAGCCGCCCAAGTTACATTTACCAGCAAGTCAGCTCTCGACCACATACACATTTTTCTCAATGTCTTCGGAAATTTCATACTCGCCCTTGACCAGCCATATCCCCCAGACCTTTCACCAATATAACACATTTGAGGCATGCGCGGATGTCAACCGCAGCCTTCTTAGAATACCACGGAATTAGTTACAGTTTCAACATTTGGGGCAGTATATTCCGCAGAGGGGCATAAGCAAATTAATAGACTCTGTGTTGCCCGAATATCAGATTGCATAACTGCCAGAGGAGGGTTTTCTACACACTAAAATCTCATTTTCTTGTTGCCATCATTTCTTAAACCCCTTTTGCTTCCACATTCATATCAGTTACATATCTCATCATACAGAGTTTCGCGGCTGTAGCTTTATTACGTATAGCTGCATATATTTTTTGCAACATATAGTGTATTATCTTTAATTCTAAGTAAGTCATATTATTTAGCAGTCGTTATACTGCGTAGTTGTGTAAATGTAGCATGGTCCAAAACATTAAAGCTCATAATAAATAAAATATTCGTATAATTGTCAAGTGATGTGATGCTATAGACATATTTTCTATAAAAGAAATCAAATGACACTAAAACTTTTGCTGATATTTGTTTTGAAATATCGGTGTTGTTAGAAATATACAGTCTGAATGCTAAATGTAATCTATGAGATTTGTTTTCCATACTTGTGCAATCATTGGAGATTTTGGTGGCAGCCCGATCACAGGTGGCAACAAGAAAACAATTTTACATTTTACGTTCAGGAGAAATGACAATTTTATTTTGTGCGCTCTTTGGATATTTACATTTTTACTTTCTAAGTAATCAAAATATTAATTATAATGGTGTATCAAATTAAAAGATCCCTTTCAGCTGTTTTTATTTTCATTCCAAAACAAACGTCAGCTTTTATGACCATTTATCTATCAGAAACAAGTTTCATATTTTTATTTCTGTGTGAAAATACTGTGTTTAAAACAGTATCTCATATATACATATTTTTGCATGTAAATATACAAAATCAATGATTAAAAATTATTGCTTATTATGCTATGAAATACCAGTGTTAATTAAAAGATACAGCTTTAATTCTAAATGCAATCTATCAAATTCGTTTTGCATACTGCATGCGATCACTGGAGATACAAAATTGAAAGTGCCTACTCGAAGGTAATACCTTCACATTTATTTAACTATTTGTTTTGCTGCAACCAGCTAATTTACTCCATTGACTAATTAACTTTAAGGTGGAACAATCGGGATAAATCTTACCTCTTACGCAAGCACGGTAACTTCTGCACTTACTGGTGTAATTAAACAATTCTAATCTAAAGCAAATAGTTTAATGTTTTCTATACTACAACGATCTGCGCCGTCATAATTGCTTAGAAAAGTAATTTCTTGAAATTAGGAAGCTCATCATAATTAATGAAAATTGGAAATAATTAAATATTTAGCTCTTGTAGCAATAAAAAAAGAACGCATATTCTTTGAATTTGCATTATGCTGTAATTACTAAAGGAAAACTAATTTTGATCAGTTTCCATATAGATTGTTTGTAAATTTAAAAAGAAAAATATATGGTTAATTTTATTCAGAAACTAGCAGTCAATAACTGTTCTTCACATGTTAATTAGAAAAAGGAAATTATAAATCCTAGACATTTGACAAACGAATTCACACATCACATATTAAAAAAATATGTGGGCAAACATTTTTTAATCTTTTAGAACATCAATAAATAACTAATAACGCCTTCGATCTCTCACTGTCGCACATGCGTCTGTGCAGATGCGTTAACAATACGGCATGCAGCTGTTTCGAAGATGCACTGGATTCCCTTCATTAGTGATAAACAAATGGTCCCATTTCGGCTTTTTGATGTAAAGTATGTTGGTTTGTTAGCACTGTCGAAGGGAATAATGGAATCCAGAATATTCTCAAAACAGTTATATGTTGCATTATTATTGGATATGAGTTTAGGTTTGTTATTGTATATGTGTTTAGGTTTGTTATTGTACGTATATGTGTTTAGGTATTGCATATGTGTTCAGATTTATGTTTTTAGAAGCATATATTTTAAAGCAAAATTATAGTATGGCTAAAACCAAAGAAATTATATAATTATTGAAATGCCCGAAATTGAACAGAAGAGATGGCCATTGAATCTCTCAGTGTGATTAATTGTAAGATTTAAAATGCAATTAAAATAAGAAAAAGTAGTAGAACAGAACTAGTACGATTAAATGTATAGCCTAGTACTATTAAATTTATTTACATATTAAATACAAATTTGAAATACCAATTTGTAATTTCGCGAACTGAAATATAATAGGACGTTTTGCCTGTGCAAATTATTTTCAATGCAATTACCAATCGCTCTGTTTAATTCATTCTAATGGGGTTTATTTATTTCTAATAAATTTAATTTCTGTCCTCTCTAGATGTACTACAGTATTATTTGGTTCATTAGATGAGCTTTAATATTTAATATATCATTCTACTCTCCCATATTTGAAGTATTATTATTGTTTGCTATAATTATTTTTTTAAATTATTATAGTTTTAATGCATTTGTGTGCAATTTTCAAATTGTAGGGTGTGTTTTTATCCCCTCTCTTACTCTCCTATGATCCCCCTTCAACTCTCTTCGCTTCAAATTTTTTGATAATTTTGAATGCGCATTACTGTTATTCTTGAACATCTGTAGAAGGTAATTAATTTTTAAGAACATCGGGATGTCTAAATGTGCATGTGCACCTTGATGTTATTTCCTCCTTCCCCCTAACAAACTTCTCTTCATGTGTTCTATCCTATTTTCCTTCATCTCAATTGACTTTCTTGATTCCTATCTTGATTATAATTCATTCATTTTTTCAAAATGCTTCTTGACTATTCAATATTTTTTTTGTCACATCATATATATATATATATATATATATATATATATATATATATATATATGTATATATATATATGAGTTTAAGCATTTATAGTGATGTGCTATTGCTTAATCTGAAACAGGCATTTGTTTGGGTTAATTAGAATTAAATACTCAGACCTGAAGATGAATTTAGTTCTGATTAATCATCGAATTTGGGACGGTGCTGTTCTTTTCTCTTATCGGCATTGTGGCCGTGAATTTGCTTCTATGGTGATGTTAATATTACTTGAATTGTTTTTTTAATATATATATTTTTTAATTTTATTTTTACATAATTCTTATTATTACATATTTCAAATATATATATATATATATATATATATATATATATATATATATATATATATATATATATATATATATATATATATATATATATATATATATAATACTCATCTAAAGTATTTTTGACCTGAATTTAAAAATAACTTCCGCAGGTGATTAACAAGACGTTTTTACAAAGTAACTAATTAAAATATGAAATATCTCCTAACGTATAAAATACTATGATTACTATTACTTCATTTTTGTAAAATGTTTGATAGCCTTATTAACGTCCCACGCTCTAATTTTCACGGAATATAAAGACTATGTTAATGACATCCCAATTGATGATAAAATATTATTTTTCATAATGAGAACTTGTATTTTAAATTTTTAAATGCAGCACTTAATGTTTCACTAAATTAGCTTTAAATTCAAACCATGCAGGTTTTTACATTACTTGGAATCGTTTTGCATGAAATAATATATTTTTGTTTTTAATTTTTATTTAGAAATATGAAAAGCAATTTTCTTAGCATTTTTACCGATATAATCTTAATTGGAGTTTTGGGCTATGCATTTATTAAAGATTATTTCATGTAAATACATTTCTAAATTTAATCAATATGCGAGAAATATATATATACACACTCATGTCCAAACGTTAAGCATAGTTGCTGTTTATGTGAAAATTTCAGGAAATCTACATCGGAATGGAAGGCAACGCAGTAGGCGGGTGTAATAGGGTTATACAAGAAGAAAACAATGCAAAACAAGTATAATAATGACTTTTATTATAAAAAGAAAAGGGTTGAAAGAAAAAGGGTCACAATACGAGTGTTAACTTCAGTGAAACAGAATGATTAAAACAATGTGTTGCTGCTGTTTAATACGGTGTTTGGGAACCTCGGGTAGCCACGCATGCTGCAGGATTTCCCATACTTTCGATGGGGATTTAGATGAGTTGTTTGCTCCAAGAGTTTCAAGCCTCACGGAGAGCAGTTTTCAATCTCGGAACGGAGCTTGGTGTATAGCGGAAGGCTGCAAGATGCCTCCCGAGCATATCTCACACATGCTCTGTTGGATTCAGATCAGGAGAGTTGGCAGGCCACTGCATGTGCTGGGTATCTTCAGTTCATCTTTGTGGCGAAAGTGACATCTTTCGTCCTTTTTGATTTTAAAAACATTCTGTACCACAGCAATTACGAAATTCTGCCTCAACTGGCCATGCAGATCGAGGCCGTTTTATACTCGTTCTAAAGTGCGCCTTTGCTTTTTGCAGTGTGCGCCTAAAGTGCGCCTTTGCACTGTTTTGCATATGCACAATGATTTGTATTTAAACTGATGGTCAGAACCGTAAGGCGTTGTAAAACTCACCAAAACGAACAAATTTCACAACACAATATGGGGTCGGAAAGCAACCTGCGAACATTCTCTTGGCTGGCGCTTTCTCTGGGAGTGGATGAAACTTCGTTTCAAAATAGAGTGAAGTGAAGACCAATATAGTGAAGACGAATAATCGAAATGTATTAGCAAAATCTTTAGAACCAATGCTCAAGTGAACGAACACCAACTGCGAGACAGGCGTCACAACGGCGACAGAGTGAATCGTGTACACTTTGGAAGATTCCTAACATTTCACGAACGTCTGCAGCTGCGACTCTTATTCGGGAGGCAAAGTCCTCTGGTGACTCGATGGGCGTCCCGTAAACGGCGGTTTTTAGCTGTCCCCAGAGGAAAAAATCCAGGCAAGATAGCTCGGGAGATCTAGGAGGCCATGCGACGGAATCACCACGGCCAAGCCAATCCATTTCTTCGGAAAGGCAATGTCCAGCTAGTTCCGTACAATCCTGGTGTAATGTGCTGGCGCTTCGTATTGCTGGAAAAACGTAATCACTCGATAATTTACTGGTACAACACGAAGTAAATCTGGCAGCACCTGCTGGAGGAAGGTGAGTTACTTCTGTTCGTCTAGGCGATCTGGTAACAGATACGGGCCAATTAATTGTTCATGGATAATATTTGCCCAGAGAATTTTTGCTGGTCGCATCTGGAACGGGCAGCATGCGGATTTACTGTGTTCTCCATTTATGAGCGACGTTTCATCGATTCCAGAGAAAGCGCCCTCTCACGGCTCGCTGTTTGCTTTCCGACCCCTCATTGTATTATCAAAGTTGTTTGTTTTGGTGAGTTCTATAACACCTTATAGTTCTGACCATCAATTTATATACACCCTATATATATAATATATATATATATATATATGTGTATATAATATATATATATATGTGTATATATATATATATATATATATATATATATATATATATATATATATATATATATATATATATATATATATATATATATATATATATATATATATATATATATATATATATATAGAGGCTTGCAAACAACTGTAAATCACTTTTAACCAACGTAATTTGTCCCAAAGGGCTTAATTGTCTGTTCTGGTTCACCCCTTGGTCGCTAACGTTCAGCAACGATCGATTGACGCACAGAAACGATAAATTTGTTTTTTTAACTCGATCAATCCACACAATTTCCCTCACTGATGTTCTCTAACCACCTGAACTCAAGATTTCCATCCTTTGTTCCCTGACCATTATTAATTGAGAGAGCGTGCTTCACGGAGTTCTTTCAAGCACCAGCTATACAGGTGTAATAAGCAAATTGGGGGTTTAAGTATTTGTTCTCTGAATCTGACTAACCCTCGAAACTAGCAGGTGGGATCGCACCCTCAGACCCCTTTCCCCCGATTTCTTACGCTCGCTAACCCCTGAAACCCCATCTCTACGAAAGGGATATATAAAAAGAATTACAATAATGTATAACTGCAACTTATGTATTGCTAGCTAACATCGCTGGTGAAGTCTAAATACATAATTCTTTACTTGTTGGAGATAAGTGGGCAATGTAAATTGCAAACATGCTTAAAGTAAGGTAAGGAATACAACTACGTTAATGAAATAGTTCTCCCATTAATTTTAAAAAAATTACACTTTTTTAAAGTTTTATACGACCCCCTTAGACAAATTTGGTCAACCAGAAAATTTTTATTTTTATGCAACAAGATCATAGCCGGGAATCGAACTCAGCTCTATCAATTGCGATCTCCGTGAATTAATTCCTGGATTATCCCGTCTTATATACAACATATATATATATATCAACACTAATCTAAATATTAATGACATCCAATACTCTCCAACAAAACCAACGTTACAAATTAACACTCTTACCTAGGAAACCGTAATATATCTTTACTCTACCTGACTATATACCGAACCAAATCTGAACAAAATGCTGCAATTATTTACATTCAAATCGACGAAAGATATCTCTATTTCAAGGTGCGTAGACTATCTTCTATACAGGGTGAGTCAGAACTCTTGGGCCAAACTTTAAGGGGTGATAAATCACATTTAAGCAAGTAATTTCTGTCTTGCAAAGCAGGGTCGTAAAGCAAGAGGTGAACTGCCTAGGTGGTAGCTCATGAAATGAGTAAATGATGACTCTCTCGTGAAAAGAGGAAATACACAAATGACAGAGTAGGTCGAAGTACGTTTTACTGAGAGAAATTGCAGAATGCATGGGCAAAGTTAAGAAACTGCTCAAAAGTGCGACAACCAGCAGCAATGCAGGCTTCATACCTGCGAAGTAGTGAGCGGCGCATGCTAGCTAAAACATCCGACAATTCTTGGATAACGCCGGCAGCAATAGCAATCCTAGCAACAAGGTCCTCATCGGAGTCGATGGGGCTATCGTAGATGAGACTTTTCACATGGCCCCATAAGAAAAAGTCGAGACAGGAGAGATCAGTCGATCGTTAAACCCTGGCTAGTTCTGGTGCAGTCGTCACTGCGTTCAATGTCAAAGACGACTCTTGCGTTAAGACTCTGCTTTGTATGACAAAAATATTGCTTGTTTAGATGTGATTTATCACTTTTTAATGTTTGGCTCAAGAGTTCTGACTCACTCTGTATATGTATATTCTATTAACCTTGCGTCTATCTACTCCTTCCTTTGAAATTAGTCTGGACGTTGCGAATTGTAACATACCAGCCATAATTAGACGTTGCGTATCGTAATTGCACGCTTCTTAAGAAATGAAGGTCAGAAGTATTAGACATAAATTCAAATTTAGAAAAAGAAAAAATAGAATAAAAATAATAAATAGTATCATCCTTACACTTCCTATTTAACAGTTTTGATTAGCCGCTCTTCCCATATGAATAAATTAGAGTGTGGCTTATCTCGACTTTCCTATACTAGAATCCATTTACCTTTTCAAATTTTACAAGGAAAAAATTTGAAAATTCGGTATTGTGGGGCCAAATGATTACAACTATAACGTATTGCCCTTCATTTTAATGGGTTTGGAAAAAAATCTTACGATTTATACCATACTTGACAATGTAGCCCGCCGGGGGACTGGTAACTGCCACCTTAGGCGGGCTAAAGACGACACGAACAAAAACAATGTATCGTGGCTATTTTTCATAACATTTATTGAAACTATTAAGTCTACGGATCATTGAGTTATAAATAAAGACTGTTATGCCTGATTATGTCAAATTTTGTCCTATGCTGCCATGTTAAAACATATAAATTTTCCACTACATTTCAAAGATTTCACTGGAATTAAAAAAAATCTGATGTGAGCAGCACATGGCCTTCCCTGCAGATTTATATCCACGTTATCTTTATTTTAATTAAATTTAATTCACTTATAATTCAGTTTTCGCTCTCATTCGGTAACTGAGCTTTTTTTCAAAGATGACGTGGAGAAAATACGTAAAAACTAAAATATCTCGAGAACGGCTAGTCCTAGTGCAGTGGGGGTTGGTCTTATTCCTTTCATCGTTAAAAATTACGTATAAAACAAGCATATAATGGATATATTTGAGCATACGCAGTTTTTATTTTATATTTTAACGATTTTTGTGTCAATTTTGCAAAAAAGGCAGGTTTTTTTTTACCGAATCGTACCAAAATCTAATCAGTACCAGGGTAACCCACAAAAGAATTATCTATCCAATTTTGTGAAATTCGGTTCATTAGTTTTTCAGCTACAGTGGATAAAGTCTTTTTCAGGCCATTTCACAAAAAAGGGCGCGGGTTCTTTTATCCCGAATCGTACCCAAAACTAATGTACCCAAACTAACGTACCCAAAACTAAGTAACGAGCGAACGAACATACGTTGCACACACAGACACACACACACACAGATACAGACACACACACACACACAGATACAGACACACACACACACACAGACGTCACGCTAAAAATAGTTTTTCGTATTCTAGAGGTCTCGAAACGCGTAGATCCGTCGAAAACTCGAGTTGCGAGTTTCGGATACTTTCCCTATACTTTCCCTATACATTACCATGCATTGCAGGGAAAGTAAAAATGCAATCTTGTTCTGGGTTTTTGATTACAAAGCCGAATATAAAGTCTTGTGAACAGCCGTTTGTGGCTGTTATCCTGTACCCAAAAAATCCACCAGAGGTAGACAGACAGACATCATTCCAAAAATAGTCAAAACGTCTTTAGGAGGTCTTAAAACATATATTGGCATCAAAATCTCGAATTCGAAAATTTTCGCGAAAATAACTCTTTATCTATGCTATATTACGCAGCATGAGAAAGTGAAAATACTTTTCCACTATGAGTAATATATCTCATTAAACGATTTTTTATAAATTTGGTACGTTTATTGTATTCAGTAACGACAGAAAATCGAATAATTTTCAGTGAGATTGAGTTATGAGAAAACTTATTTGTCTTATTATTTTTCCACGTCAAAACTTATTTCTTAAAATCATATGTTGGACAGTATGTAAGCCAAATTATTTGAAATGAGTAACAAAAAATATGATGTGGGCAGCACATGACTTTCCCTGCAGACTTACATCCACGTTCTCTTAATTTTAATTAAATTTAATTCCCTTTTAATTACATTCTCGTTCTCGTTTGGAAGCTGGACTCATTTTCAAAGGTAGTGTAGAGAAAAAACGAATAAACTAAAATATCTGGAGAACGGCTAGTCCTAGTCTAATGCGGTTGATCTTATTGTTTTCTTCGTTAAAAATTACGTACAAAACAAGCATTTAATGGTCATATTTGAGCATACGTACTTTTTTATTTTAGAGTTTGTCAATTTTACGGGCCATTTTACAAAAAAAAGACAGGTTGTTATTTTCCGAATCGTACCAAAATCTAATCAGCACCAGAGTATCCTTGAAGTAACTTATCTACCAAATTTTGTGAAATTCGGTCGATTAGTTTTTCAGCTAGAGTGGATACAAGCTTTTGCGGGCCATTTCGCAAAAAAATTCGGGTTCTTTTATCCCGAATCGTACCCAGAAATAATCAGCACCAGTTTCGCCCACAAGCGAAAAACCCACCAAATTTTATGAAATTCGGTCCATTAGTTTTTTATTTAGAGTGGATACAATATCTGCACAGACAGACACACATACACACAGACACACACACAGACGTCACGCTGAAAATGATTTTTTCATATTCTAGAGGTCTCGAAACGTGTAGATCTGTCGAAAACTCGACTTGCGATTTTTGGCATGATTCCAATACTTTCACTATACATTACCATGTATTGCAGGGAAAGTAAAAAGCCGAACAATACATTTACCCATGATACTGCTCAACATTTTACTGACTTCATTAATCATGTCCATGCCAGTCCGTTAATTTCCTGAAAGATTAACTACTTCAATAACATAATTCACAAGTGTAGAATGAAGGGTTGGAATTAAACAGTCAACAGTTTCAGCTACCTGCAATATCCATTTTAGACATAATTCGAAATATATTCAAAATGGCTGAATATGCAAAAATTATTGAACACCGGTTAATTCTTCAAGGGTGAATGTTTATTTATTGATATTTATGTTTCTCTTAAGAATAAAAAAATCCGATGTGGGCAGTCAGCACATGACTTTCCCTGCAGACTTATATTCACGTTCTCTTTATTACTTTCCCTGCAATACATGGTAATGTATAGGGAAAGTATTGGAATCATGCCGAAAATCACAACTCGAGTTTTTGACGGATCTACACGTTTCGAGACCTCTAGAATACGAAAAAACTATTTTTAGCGTGACGTCTGTGTGTGTGTCTGTGTGTCTGTCTGTGTGTCTGTGTGTGCAGATTTTGTATCCACTCTAACTAAAAAACTAATGGACCGAATTTCACAAAATTTGGTAGGTAAGTCACTTGTGGGCGGGGCTGGTGCTGATTAGTTTTGGGTACGATTCGGAATAAAAGAACCCGCCTTTTTTTGCGAAATGGCCCGCAAAAGCTTGTATCCACTCTAACTGAAAAACTAATGGACCGAATTTCACAAAATTCGGTAGATGAGTCACTTGTGGGTTACCTTGGTGCTGATTTGATTTTGGTATGATTCGGAAAAAAATGACCTGCCTTTTTTTGCAAAATGGCCCGCAAAAATCGTCCAAATCTAAACTAAAGAACTGGGTATACTCAAATATATCCACTAAATGCGGATTTAATACGTAATTTTTAACGACGAAAAGAATAAGACCAACCCCATTATACTAGGACTAGCCGTTCTCGAGATATTTCAGTTTTTCGTACTTTCCCTACGACACCTTTGAAAATAAGCCCGGTTACCGAATGAGAACGAAAATTGAATTAAAAGTGAAATAAATTTAATTAAAATATAGAGAACGTTAATATAAGTCTGCAGGGAAAGTCATGTGCTGCTCACATCAGATTTTTTTAATTCAATTTAATTAACTTTTTATTCAATTTTCGATCTCATTTAGCAATTGGACTTATTTTCAAAGTTGACGTAGCGAAAACACAGAAAACTGAAATATCTCGAGAACGGCTAGTTCTAGTGTAATGGGGTTCGTATTATTATTTTTATCGTTAAAAATTACGTATAAAATAAGCATTTAATAGATATATTTCAGCATACGCAGTTTTTAATTAAGATTTTGACAACTTTTTCTTGTCATTTCGCAAAAAAAGGCAGGTTTTTTTTTTTTAATTATACCGAAATTTAATCAGCACCAGAGAATCCTACATGTAACTTACCTACAAAATTTTGTGAAATTTAAATTTGGTCAATTAATATTTTAGCTAGAGTGGATACATGAAATTTTTACGGGCCATTTCGCAAAAAAAAGGCGAGTTCTGTGTTTTAGAATCATACCCAAAACTAATCAGCACCAGGGTCATACCTAAGTGACTTACCTACCAAATTTTATGAAATTCGGTTCAATAGTTTTTTAGTTAGTGTGGATACATACATTGCAATCCCTCCAGCGGGCATGGATGTTGTCATGTCGAGGCCAAGCCAGACTTCCGACCTTCAGGGAGCCTCTATAAAAGTGAACCTGCAAATCACCTCCCCTTCGCCATGGGATGCCCTAGGCTGTCTTATGGACGTGGTGCGTATTGGCTCCTTCACCACGGGGGAATAAGTAACGAACGAATGAACATACGTTGCACACACAGATACAGACACACATACACACACACACACACACACAGGCGTCACGCTAAAAATAGTTTTTTCGCATTCTAGAGGTGTCGAAACGTGTTTATCCGTTGAAAACTCGAGTTGTGATATTCGGTATGATTCCAATACTTTTCCTATACATTACCATGTATTGCAGGGAAAGTAATAAGTTAAGTGCAAAACAAGATACTGAAAGAAAAATGTTCTGAAACAACGAGCATAATTAAAAGTTATTTTATTTTAAAAGTAATAATGTATAAGAAAGAAACATAATAATATAACCGAAACACATTGAATTTTAAAATCATATAATGTGCGGAAAAATTGTAAGAGTGGAATATTTCTTTCTCAGTTACGAGATACTAAAATACTATAAAAAAATCTGATGTGGGCAACACATGACTTTCCTGATATAATGCAATGAATTCACTATTTTTACAGTTAAAAAATGTTATTCTTATAGTAGATACTTATATTCTTTCCAAGATATTGAATTTTCTTCAATTAGTCGTCATTTTCATTAATTTATCGTCATTTTTATCAATTTGGCGAGATTTTTGTTATTTTGTTAACAATTAAAAATGTCGTCAAGTTGGCTACATACCGCCAAATTTGTCGCCAAAATCTCACCAAGTGTTATGGACGGAGAAATAAGTTATCCTTACAGCAAATAAATGACTATTGGCGTTCAAATACAAAAGTATTACTCAAAGTATCTTTTTTCATGAATGGAACGAGCTAGATCCACGAGAATGATGTCACCCAATTTATCGCATGATATTACATATGAAAAGTGAACATGTTTCTCAATAGGAATTTTTTTTTTTATATAACTTTTTGATAATTTTTTCGAAAAATGTGCAATATCTCAAGAACGGTTCATGTTAGCGTTCTAAAATTTATGTCAATCGTTTTCTAATGAAAAATTACATGAGAAATGTCTATTTGCGTAACTTTATTAGCGATTTTGATTTTTTGACGATTTTTACAAAATTTCACTCGAAAATTTAAGGGGGTTCTGGACATTCGATTGCGTATAAAAACAGTAGGTTTTCAGTGTTTATGGATTGTGATTTGTGTACCAAATTTCGTTTGAATCGGTCCATTTGTTCGTCAGTTATCGTCTCCACAGGCTCACTGACACACACACACACACACACTTCACTTCAAAAATGTTTGATTCGTGATCAGGGATGCTTGAAACGTGCTCTCCCGTCGAAAACTCGAATTCGAATTTTCGATCCCGTCACAATACTTTCCTTACACATTATGTATATAAGGAAAGTAATATATCATAAATATAGTCCACTGGTTTTGATGAATCAGATGATAATTAAAGACCGTCAAGGTAAATCTATTCTTTTCTTGATCTCTTTCGCATTTTACTTATACAGCATGGTACGAACGTTAATAAACAGCCTGCATAGTAGATTACGCTGAAGCGTAAGGGCAAAAGTACATTATTACTTTCCCTGCAATACATAGTAATGTATAGGGAAAGTATTGGCATTATGCCGAAAATCGCCACTCGAGGTTTCGACGAATCTACACGTTTCGAGACCTCAAGAATACGAAAAAACTATTTTTGTATATTTGTCTGTGTGTGTGCCTGTGTGTCTGTCTGTGTGTCAGCCTGTCTGTCGGTGCAGATTTTGCATCCAATCTAACTAAAAAACTAATGGACCGAATTTCATAAAATTTGGTAAGTAAGTCACTTGTGGGCGAATCTAGTCCTGATTTTTTCGGGTACGATTCGGATAAAAGAACCCGCCGTTTATTTGCGAAATGGCCCGCAAAATTTTTATCCACTGCAGCTGCAAAACTAATGGGCTGAATTTCACAAAATTCGGTAGATAAGTCAGTTTTGGGACACCCTGGAGCTGATAAGATTTTGGTACGATTCGAAAAAAAATAACCTGCCTTTTTTCGCAAATTGACCCGCAAAAATCGCCAAAATCTAAACTAAAAAACTACGTATGCTCAAATATATCCATTAAATGCTTGTTTCATACGTAATTTTTAACGAAGAAAATAAGATCAACCCCATAACACTAGAACTAGCCGTTCTCGAGATATTTAAGTTTTTTCATATTTTGTGTGCGTCACCTTTAAAAATAAGTCCAGTTAGTAAATAAGAAAGAAAATTGAATTAAAAGTGAATTAAATTTAATTAAAATCAAGAGAACGTGAATATAAGTCTGCAGAGAAAATCATGTGCTGCCCTCATCAGATTTTTTTTTTCGTTCTCTTTCGCATTTTACAAGTGAAATTTTGAAAAAATCATCAAAAAATAAAATCATTTAATAAAGTTACGTAAATAGACATTTCTTATGTAATTTTTCCTTAGAAAATGATTGATATAAACTTTAGAATGCTAGCATGAATAATTCTCGAGATATTGGACATTTTTCAAATAAATTTATCAAAAAATTCCCTTAAAGAGAAACAAATATATTAACCGTTGAGAAACATGTTCACTTTTCATATGTAATATAATGCGGTAAATTTGATGACATCATTCTCGTGGATCTAGCTCGTTCCATTCATGAGAAAAGATACTTTGAATAATATTTTTGTATTTGAATGCCAATAGTCATTTATCTGCTGTAAGAATAGCTTATTCCTCCGTCCTTAACGCTTGGCTATATTTTGGCGACGAATTTGGCGGAATATCCCCAACTTGGCGACTTATTAAAATGTCAGCAAATTAACGAAAATCTCGCCAAATAGATAAAAATGACGCTAAATCAATGAAAATGACGACTAATTGAAGAAAATACAATATCTTGGAAATAATATAAATATCTACTATAAGATTAATTTTTTTTTAACTGTAAAGTAATAAATTCACTGCAGTATATAAGGAAAGTCATGTGTTGCCCACATCAAATTTTTTTTGTGTTGTATACTGATTTAAATGAAGCTGTATTTGTTTTACAGTTTTTAATAATTCGGACACTAAAACATAAAATGAAAGCAACACCTTTTCTACAATATAAAGGACTTATAAATTTAAAAGAATACATAGTTTTGAAGCATTTATTAATTAAATGAATGTACATTTTTTCCCGTATTTCGCACCAAACACCCAAACAACATTAAACTTAAGTTCATCAATTTTCCCTCATAAGCTGAGATTTATTAATAAATAAAGGAACATCACAATAGAATTTCGATTTTCACACGAATTTCTCAATATAATAGAACATCCATCGATCTTTCTCCTCTTCTTTTCTCATTCATTCTCTTCAACAGAATTCATTGGATATATCGCAAAACATGAAACACAATATAGAACAGATTCGCTCTGAACGTGTCATAATGTGACGCTTTATTCTCTTTGACACCTGTAACGAAACGGCCTGTTACAAAAGAAATAGTCAATAAATGTGTTGTGACAAAGGGTTTTCAATGATTAATATTAAATGGCTCATGGGGATTTATAGCGGAAGATTTTAGAAGCTGAAAATTCGGAGTATTTGGTCTTGGTGCATATTCGTATCTCGTAAAGTGTTAACTCTTGTCAAACAATATTGTTATGAGCATGTGAAATGCTTTCATGAAGGAAGGAAACATTACTTTTTTGACAGCCATTCCTATTACGTGAATGTAGGATGTCATATTTTTACTTTTGAGACAGGGTTTCCATATTTCGCAATTTATCGATAAATTGGGGATTTTTTAATATACTTTCTAAAAACTGAATATACAGAGTGGCCATAAAATAACGTTCCCTGTTTGGAAGCGTCTGCAGCTAAAACTAATGAACGAAATAAAACCACATTTCAAATACAGACTGCTAAAGGTATTGGGAGAGGAATTCCGCAATAATAATAATAATAATAATATTAATAATACCAAAAGTCGCCGATAGGGGAGATTTTGGCGCTGTCGGAACCGAAAACGACTGAATAATTACAATGACCACACGCAGATTGGAGTATGCAGAATTTCAATAATGTTTTAGTAATAAAAAATGAACATACCATACAGTTATGAATGAATTTATGAACTTCACAGAAAATAATTTTTATAAATTCATTCATAACTGTATGGTATCTTAATTTTTTATTAATAAAACATTATTGAAATTCTGAATACTCCATTTTGCACGTGTTCTTCATAAATTCATTCATAACTGTATGGCATGTTCATTTTTTATTAATAAAACATTATTGAAATTCCACATACTCCATTTTGCGTGTGTTCACTGTAATTATTCACTCCTTTTCGGTTCCGACAGCGCCAAAATCTCCCCTATTGGCGACTTTTGGTACTTTTTTTTGGCGGAATTCATCTCCCCATGCCTTCCACAGTCTGTATTTGAAATTTGGCATCATATCGTTCATTAAATTTAGCTACAGACGTCTCCAAACAGGGAAAGTTATTTTATAGCCACCCTGTACTTTATCGATCTTTCTGGAAATATTCGATTATTCTTGGAGATACGCGTCCTTTTAAAAAAATTATACGGATATATATCTAGCATAGCGAGATATTACTTTCCTTATATACAATAATGTACAAGGAAAGTATTGTGACGGGGTCGAAAATTTGAATTCGAGTTTTCGACGGGACAGCACGTTTCAAGCATTCCTGATCACGAATCAAACATTTTTGGAGTGATGTCTGTGTGAAAGTATGTGTGTGTGTGTGTGTGTCAGTGAGTCTGTGGAGACGATAACTGACGAGCGAATGGACCGATTCGAGCCAAATTTGGTACAAAAATCGCACTTCATAAACACTGGAAGCCTATTGTTTTTATACGCAATCGAATGTTCAGAACCCCCCTAAATTTTCGAAGGAAATTTTGAAAAAATCGTCAAAAAATCAAAACCGCTAATAAAGTTACGCAAATAGACATTTCTTATGTAATTTTTTATTAGAAAACGATTGGCATAAATTTTAGAACGCTGACATGAACAGTTCTCGAGATATTGCATATTTTTCAAAAAAATTATCAAAAAGTCATATAAAATGAAAAAAAAATTTCCTATTGAGAAACATGTTCACTTTTCATATGTAACACCATACGATAAATTTAGAGAGATTATTTTTCCCATTCCATTCATGAAAAAAGATACTTTGAGTAATACGTTTGTATTTGAACGCCAATAATCATTTGTCTGCTGTAAGAATAACATATTTCTTTGTCCATAACGCTTGGCGAGATTTTGGCGACGATATTGGCGGAATGTCGCCAACTTGGCGACTTTTTGAAATGTTGCCAAATCAACGAAAATCTCGCCAAATGGATAAAAATGACGCTAAATCAATGAAAATGACGACTAATTATTGAAAACTGAATATCTTGGAAGGAATATTAGTATCTACAATAAGAAAAACCTATTTTTTTTACTGTAAAAGTAGTAAATTCATTACATTATATAAGGAAAGTCATGTGTTGCCCACATCAGATTTTTTTATAATGTATTGTGGTATACATCAGTACTTTAAGAATAGTTGCCGCTATTTTCTTTTAATTATCAGAGAATCTGATTGCTGTTTTATTTTAATTGACAGTTGCATATAAAAGATGTCATTGCTCAGTTGGAGAGCGGGTAACTTAATACGAGCTATATTGAATTGTGAGATACGCCAGTGTTTTGAGAATAGTAGCCGCTATTGTGTGAATTACCTGAGAATTTAATTGTTGTTGTATTGTAATTGTCAGTTGTATATTAAAGATGTCATCGCTCAGTTGGAGAACAGTTGAGGTAATAAGAGCTATATTGAATTATGAGATACATCAGTGTTTTGAGACTACTAGATGCTATTTTGGGAATTATCTGAGAATTTATTCCTTGTTTTATTGTATCTTACAGTTATTTACTGATCTTGTAAGGTGATTATCGAGCTATTCGATGCATATTGTTCCTGTTTGCACGTATTAGAGTTGTTAAATAAAAGTGTTAGTTAACCAGAAATTTAGACTCATTCTTGTATCCTAAGAGTACATCAGATCATACATAGTAAAAATAATTTGGGTTCCTAAGAAAAATTTAAAGCACAGCAATAACATTGTGAAGAAAGGTCCACGAGTGCACACGCTAGGTCTATCTAAATTAAAGCGGCCATGTCTCGAATAAAATTGATTACAGTGTTCCTAGAAGAAAATGTAAATATTTAGGATAAAGAACTTGGCATAAGAGCGAGAAATACGAAATAAATCAAATGCAAAGTTGCAAAGCATTTTCTATTTATAAGAAATTAATATCCGGGACTCACGAAGTACGTATATAGACGAAATTAAATATTTGTTCGAAAAGAAGTATTATTAGGGACTATAACACATCATACTTTGACACCTGCAATACTTGTCAAAGTATGCAGTACTTTTCCTTCTTAAATTCAAATATGCGTAGTTACTGTGAGATCATAAATAAATCTCACCAGTTATTGTGAGACAGTTTTATGTGCATTATTTAGTGTGTCTGAAATGTCAGAGAATATCTTCAGTCTCAATGACGCCAGTGGTGTTTACGACACGTGGATCCAAAAGTCAGATAAAATCATAAATTTAGGGGTGTCAAGACAAGAAGGGGTCGAAGAACTCTTAAGAAAATGCGTAACGACATTGGATAAAAAGGCTGACCAATGGAAAATATGCTTGCGGCGTCGCTGTTAAGGCTGCCAATCAGAGCAAAGGAAGAGTGTCAGAGCTGAGGCAAAATAGCCACAACAAAAGGGGATGCAAGAAGATATATGCAGACTTACAGCACTACATTAAGAAGACGGTACTAAGGAATATATAACTACGAGAATGACATAAGAACGAGTAGATAGAGAACGATATAGAGAATGACATAGAGAACGATATAGAGAACGATTTCGACAGAGAGAGTGCAGCATGATTTCCATCAGAGGTGATATCGAAATTCACTATGACTTCTGCACGACATTTGCAGAATGTAAACGACAAAGTCCTGAGTACAGTTAGTCCAGAATTGTTCGATATTAAGTCCAAGACAGCCTTGAAGGTATGTGTTCCTCAAATAATATTACAGGTCTTAAATACATTTTAGGTATTTTTAATAATGGTCTCAGATTGTCTCTCTCCGCCGAAATAATATGAATAATTATGTAATGAATTCAATAGGTATTTTATGTCGTTAATAAATAGTTTTATTGCTAAAGTTAAAATGGTGCAATTAGTATTATATTAATTAATATTCTTTTACCGAACTCGCGCGATAGATAAACAATTAGAGGTTAACAGCGGCAAAGCAATGCAATGTATAATTTAATAATGAGTTTCACTATGTACGATTTTACAGCCATGTCAATCTTACTAAATTAATATATTTAAAAACCCAACTTTAAGTTATGAATCGGCAATGCTTTTCAAAGTATTCGATAATGTTCTTTATAGAATTTAAATGTGCATTGTTGCTGAAGGAAGACAGTTTGTAGGAGAACTTGCAATGCTTGTCAAAGTATGCTGTACTGTCCTTTATCGAATTCAAATATGCGTAGTTACTAACGGGTCAACGTTCATAAGAGAACCGTCAGTGCTTGTCAAAGTATGCGGTACTGTTCTTTATAGAATTCAAATCTAGGTAATTACTGACGGAGAGCAATTTGCAGGAGAATCGAAAATTTTTCCTGCAAATGTGCATAGTTGCTGACGGTAGACTGTTTGTAGGAGAACTTACAATGCTTGTCAAAGTATGCGGTTCAATTCTTTCTCAAATTCAAATAAGCATATTTACTGAAGGAGAACAGTTTGAACATACTGTTTATTAGATTCATGTCCATGTAAGTATTGTTTATTTTAGAATTCTTGAATATGACGGCAATTCGCAAATAATCATATCGTGTCAAATAAATGACTTCTGTAAGAGTTTTATAATCAATTTCTACTAATTAAATAATGGTCTATGGTTTTTATTTTGGCTGTTTTCGTAAACCGGATTTTTCTCCGAATGTTTTATTCTAATTTAATTTAGCTTCAATCTCTTCGGTGGGACGTGGTCACTTTACTATAGATTGACCTAACTTGCACAATCATGGATATTTCCTTGCAAAGTTCTTTTGTTGCTTAAGGCCTTCATAGAACCCCTTATAATGATTTATTGCTGATTTTTAATATTTAGTATGCTTGCAATATAATTTATATACTAGTTAAAATGCCGTAAGCCTTCCTCAACAAAATATTACAAGGATTTCATTTTTTGTTTGAATTAGAAATCCTTCTTCTTTGATGCAGACCGCCTGACCTATCTGAAGGTAAGGTATATATTTGTAAGTTTGTGACAGTGCGCCCAATTTAGACCGGAACCTAGTGGTGGTGTGGAGGGGCATCCTCAGGGACCGTGCCCTTCTGCTCCTTCCACCTTTCGGAAATATTTACGGACACATATATTTAAAACGCCCGTACTTCGCGTGGAAGCGGTGACAGTTTGGGCAGATATGGAAATCGAACACGGGTTGTTCGAGTGCAATCCCCGTGCGCTAACCACTGAGCTGTCCCACCCCTTGAATTTGAAAGTGATAATCGTCTCCCTTTCATGCACGTGGTTTTCTCAGAGAACATTTGTCTTTCAAGGGTGATTTTTTTCAATATCGGATGGCTTGGCCAAGGGTTTCCTTTAAGTCTCCCTTTGTGCGGCATTTATGTCACCATTCATTACCTATTTTGATACGTATATGTGCTTTTGTACCGTTTTACGATATAGAAAGGCAGTTGTGGTGTTTTCTCTTGCCTTTTGTGAATGTAATTTAAAGATTTTTTTATAAGTGAAAAATTAGAGTTTCACCTCGCTGAATCGACATTAACCCCAGAAAATTTTAATTTGCCAAATTTTGCTTAGCAGTTGAGTTCTATACTCATAATTACCTTCAAAGTATCATAACAGACGATCTCATTTTGCAACTATTTCAAATACGGCATAGCGTAAATCGATCTTTCCCTCATCCTGCTTATACATGCTAAACAAGATTCATTCACCGTGTGAAAAATTCTGAACAAAATATCGAACATTTCCTTTTGATCGTGTCATTTTGTGATGCTTTATTCTCGTTGACACCCGCTGCGAAACAGCATTCACAAAAGAAGTATTGAGCAATTGAATGCGGGACGGGGACAAAAGGGTTTCGAATGTTCGATATTAAATAGTGCACGTGGATTTATTTGAGAACTTACTGTAGAAGGGAAGTCAGAACATTTGATGCACAGTCTTCTATGCATATTTAATGGTGAATAAAATAACTCATCCATTAAGTAAACGACAGATTCATACAGATGAATTATTCCAGAATGGATTTATAAAACATTATACCTATTACTTTTCCTGCATATATAGTACAGTGCATAAGGAAAAGTAGTTTAAAAAAATGTGAATTCGAGTTTTTGACGAAATACGCACATTTTAAGTATCCCTGAATTTGAATCTAACGTTCATAGGGTAAAGGTCTCTGTGCGAGTAAGTGTTGTTCTTGAAACCCAGACCGTCCGACCTACCAGAGAGGTGTAAGGTAACTGTTTGGACGGTCGGGAAGTGCCACCCAATTTAGACCGGAACCCAGTGGGGGAGGCATCCACAGGGACCGTACCCTCCTTCCCCTACCACCAACCTCTCGGAAGGACTTTCTGATCCACATGTTTAACGTGATCGTACTCCGCATGAACACGGCGGCAGTTTTTGGCAGTGGCTGGAATCGAACCCGGGCCAACCGAGTGCAACTCCAGCGCGCTAACCAATGGGCTACCGCGCTCCGTGCGAGTAAGTGTGTATGTTATTGTGTGCTTATGTATTTTAGTGTGTGCATGTATTTTAGTGTGTATGTGTATTTTAGTGGATGTATGCATTTTAGTGTGTGTGTATGCATTTTGAGTGTGTATATATATTTTAGTGTGTGTGTGTGTACGTATTTGTGTGTGTGTATGTATTTTAGTGTGTATATGTATTTTGTGTGTGTATATACATGCTAGTGTGTGTGTACGTATTTTAGTGCGTGTGTATGTATTTTAGAGTGTATATGTATTTTAGTGTGTGTAGTATGTATTGTGTGTGTGTGTATTTTAGTGTGTGTGTATGTATTTTAGTGTGTATGTGTGTATTTTATTGTGCATGTGCATTTTAGTGTGTGTGTGTGTCGGTTAGATTATGGACGTGACATCTCACGAACGAATGACGCATTTTGAAAATAGTTTGGTACGATTATTACAATGAGTGTATTCTAGAAACTTATTGATTTTAAACGCCATCGAATGTTCGAAAGATGCTTCTCAAGTTTCAAAAAATCATTCAAAAATCAGGAACTTTACTAATGATAAAAAAATATATTTTAGACGTAATTTTTCATTAGACAATAAATGACACAAACTTTACAATAATAAAAGCACGAACAGTTCTTGTTATATTGCGCGGTTTTCAGTTACATTTGTCAAACAAAAATTACATAAAATAAAAAATATGCCTTTGTTAAATATACGATATTATACAACAAATGTAGTAACATCATTCTGGGTATCTATTTGATCCATTCACTTCAAAAATATAATTTATGTAATAGTTTTGTATTTTAACCTCCAACCATTTTGCCAATAGCCTATTATTTCATGGGATGTTAATTAAATGTCAATGACATTTTGAGAGGATTTTGAAGGAGTAGCCATTCTGTTGGGGATAATTAATTGCCAAATTTACTAAATTTCGATTTATGTGGCATTAATTTAAAGCGCAAAAATAGTATGCCATAGATTTTGTGCGCATCAAACTTGAATATAATGTTCTTCATGCTGCTCTCTGATTGGCTTTATCTTAATCCAGGTTTTGGGTACATAACCCGCTTAGTATCTTCCTTTGCACTTCATGCTCTAAAAGCGGAAAAATCTACTAAATACCTAGGTGTAACGATAGATTCCCACCTAACCTGGAAACAGCAAGTAACGAACTTAATCAAAAAGCGTATGTAGCCACAGGAGCCTTATACCCAATGATAGGAAACGGAAATCTAAGTTATCAAAATAAACTCCTAATTTATAAATCGGTCATCTGCCCGGGAATGCTGTATGCAGCACCCGTATGGGGATATGCCTGTAAAACTACTATAGACTTACTAGAGACAAAACAAAACAAAACCCTAAAGATTATAAGGAAAGCCCCTAGATAAAGAAACTCGGTAATTAGGAAAGACTTCAAAATAAAAACTGTTAGAGCCCAAATTAAAAAGCTAGCGCTTAAATTCTACAAAAATCTGCCATCTGTTGTTCCAAATGAACGACTATTCAATCTGCATGACTCTGATCATCGCAAGGTCAAATCACGTAAAAGATCCCGCGCGGTACTTAATATTGGAAATCGGAATTAGGTAAGTCCCACCTCAAATAGGTGAAATTAAATAAAAACCGCGATCAATGTTTTGCTAAAAAATGGTTTTAAACCTTAAACTGCCAAATTGCTGGGAAATCCTTAGATCTGCATCAACTCCACAAAATTACTCAAACTCTAAATGTGCAACAAACTGCCACACTAGGAGCTAGGTCAAATAATAAAAACAGTAAATCAAAAACCTCGAACCTCCAACTATGGGCAAATGAAATAATGCCACAGCATGAAGATAAGAACCACACCTAGAGGTTGGAGATTAAAGGCGCTTCGCGTCTGGTGCTCTTTTCTGAACGAAACCCTGTCGTTTCTTTGCACTTATTTCTCTTTTGGACTTCGGGTTTGTCAGTTCTCTCGCAGTGATGAAGGGGCGTATCCGCGATCACGCGAAACAGATATATGCTGTTTTATCACTTTATATGTGCTTATATAAATTGCTCCAGTTTTCCTATTCCACATTAGATATAGTATGCGAACCACTTAATTAACTTCTAAGTATCACAATGGGCGATCCCATTTCAGACCCAATTCATATACGCCATGACATAAATCAATCTTTCTTTCCTTCATCCTGCTCATTCATGTTGAACAAAATTCATTCACCGTGTCAAAAATTCGGAACAAAATATCGAACATATATTCCTTTTGATCGTGTCATTTTGTGAAGATTTATTCTCGTTGACACCCCCCTGCGAAACAGTATTCACATAAGAAGAATTGAAGCAATTCAATATCTAACGGGGACAAAGGGGTTTTGTATGTTTGATAGTGAATACTGCGTGTGGATTTATTTGAGAATTTACTGCAGACGGGGATTCAGAGAGTGTGTTGCATAGTATTACATATGTATCAATTAATAATGAAGCAACCAATCTAATAAGTAAACGGTCGACTTATGTGATTCATAGATCTTGTACACATCATATTTATTTTGCCTAATATTTGAACCACATAATTAAATTCAAAGTATCACAATAGGAAATCCCGTTACGCACCCAATTTCTATACATAACGTAAATCGATTATTCCTTCATCTTGCTCATTCATGTTGAACAGAATTCATTCTCCTTGTCAAAAATTCGAACAAAATTTAGAATATATTCTTTTGATCCTGTTATTTTGTGAAGCTGTTATCTCGTTGCTATTCCCTGCGAAACAGTATTTATAAACGAAGGATTGAGCAATTGAATAAGTAAAGGGGAAAATTGGGTTCTGTATGTTTGATAGTCAATACAGCGTGCGGATTTATTTGAGAATTTACTGCAGATGAGAATTGAATTCAGAACTTTTTTACATAATCTTACATATCAAATGGAAAATTAAGCAAACGATCTATGAAGTGAAAATCCGACTTATGCAGATAGGTTTTTAACACTTTACAACAAAGTTGAAAAGTGTTTATGACTTTGTTCATTCTGTCTGTCTGTCTGTCTGTCTGTCTGTCTGTCTGTCTGTCTGTCTGTCCGTTAGCACGATAAATGCCGTAAAAATGAGTTTATCAAAATGAAATTTTAGTATGTTGTTCAGACGGTCTGTAGGACCTATGGGAATATAAATAAATAATATCACCCAATTAGTTTTTTATTGAACCCGGGTTGAAAAAATGAAATACATTGAACCCTATGGGACCTAATTTTTCAAACATTTTTTAAGTAAATTTAAAATTGACGAATTGCTTCGAAATTTTTAGGAAATATTCACATTATCCCATAGAATATATAGAAAAAATTCAGTAAAATATGTTAAGTAGTTTTTTAATTAAAAAAATTATTTAATATAGGGAAAAAAACAAATTCAATTAAATTCTGACTTTGGGATATCTTCCAGAAAGAAAAGAGAGAGATATTATATAATAAATATCTCTCCATTTGCTTAAACGTTTTGCATATGGGAGTGGCTTCATATTTTAAAATAAATTTGGTAGATAACAATTTTTCATTTTTTTAAAATTTTATATAACTCTTCATGATAAATTTAATTGATGGCATTTTAAATGCACTTTCCTACGTCCTAGAGAGTTAAAATTTGGTACACAGCTTAAATTTGTTGAACATTTTATTCGACAAAAATTTGATGGATCTTTAAATATAGATCATACATTTTTTTCGAAATGGCCTGAAAATAATCCCCGTTCACTTCTATAAATTATTGGTGTAATATTGTTAAAAATTCTGATGTGGACAGCACATGTCTTTCCCTGCAGACTCATATTCGTTCTCTTTATTTATTCAATGATAATTTGAGTTTATCTGCACAACATAAGTATTTTAAATGACATTGAATTTACACGTTAAACTTAAATTTGGTTCTCATTTGATAGCTGGACTTATTGTCAAAGGTGGCGTAGCGAAAACGCGAAAAAACTAGAATATCTCAAGAACGGCTAGTCCTAGAGTAATGGGGTTAGTCTTATTCTTTTTGTTGTCAAAAATCACATATAAAATAGGAATTTAATTGATATAATTGAGCACACGTAGTCTTTTATTTTTATATATAACGATTTTTGCTGGCCATTTCGCAAAAATAGCCCGTTCCTTTTTCCCGAATCGTAGTAGAATAACCTACAAATGATTTATATACAAAATTTTGTTAAATTTGGTATATAAATCACTTGTAGGTTATTGAAATATTATACTCCAAATTTTGTTAAATTTGGTTCATTAGTTTTTAGCTAGAGTGGATAAAGGCAATTTCTGCGGCCATTTCGCAAAGAAGGCAGATTCTTTTATTACGAATCGTACTATAATCTAATGAACATCAGGATTTCCCACAAAAAACATACCTACCAAATTGTATGAAATTCGGTCCATTAGTTTTTCAATTAGAGTGGATGTAATATCCACACAGACACACATAAACATACACAGATACACCCTTACACACACAGACGTCTTCCTAAAAGTAGTTTTTTCGTGTTCTAGAAGTCCCAAAATGTGTAGATACTTTGAAAATTCGAGTTCCGATCTTCGGCACGATTCCAATACTTTGAGTACATACACATACACATATATATTATCTGTGTATTATCTGTGTATCTAAATTCCGTGCCTATGCAATTACAATAGTTGTGATTTTAAATGATCCCTAAACTTTTATTATTTCTTCAAGGAAGCCTAATTTTAACATATGCAGAATGCAAATATCTCAAGCGATTGTAAGATGAATTACATAAGAATTGCTGAATTTTTTTCACACAAAATTATTTAGCTCTGGAGTCTGGAATACAAGTTATATGAATGAAATATTCATTGATTTTGCATAAAGAATCAGATGATTTATATTTCGATACAGTTTTAAATATTTAAGCATAATAAATTACTGTAGTACTGTGATAATGTAAAAGATATTACCACTGAATGAATCACATTTTAGAAATTTTTAAATGAAATTACATTTCAGTTGGAAAGTGTTTCATAATCAATGCTTATGCATGATTGATCTTTCTTGTCTAGAATGTGTTTGTAAAACTTTAGACTAATTCTTTCCCAACATGCATAGTAAAATCTTATATAATAAAGGATGATATATGTGTGTCTTTGCAGTTTGTAACGGGAAATCTAAACGTCGTACAGCCATGAAATTTGGAACACAGAAAATTCAAGACCCTATAAAGTGAACGTTGGCGTTATTTTGTTTTTAAAGTTCGAATTGGATTTTAATCATTTTATGTTTTATCCCTATTTACAAAGATTTTGGGAGATATTTACACAAATCGATTCTTTAGAGACCTAAAATGTTATCACAGACTTTTCATCTTGACCACGTCGAAAGAATTAAGACAATATCCCTCAAACTTATTTTGAACGGACTCTGTATAGTTAATAGACGGTTTTTGTGAATTAAAAAAAAATAAATAAATGCCACGAGATTTCCACAAACCTCTCCGAATTTTATATTACGATATAAAAAATCTAATGTGGGAAGCATATGGCTTCAAATTAATTTTGCCTTCACATTTTATGAATCATTATCGAAAATTACCAATTATTGCGTTTCATATAATTTTGCATAAATTCGTGCATTGTTGGCCATTGCAATGCAATCTGTTACTTCTTTTTTTAGCAGTAGAATTCAAAATACTAGTGTGTGTGTGCAACAAACTCAATTAAGCATCAAAGGGTAATAAATAACATCATCATCGAAAAGTAATAAATTAAAAAATTTGATGTGCAGATTCAAATTCATGTTTCCTTTATTTTTTCAGTAATTCATTAAATTGAGTTTAGTTGCACAAAATAGCACTAAATTTGCACTTTAATTCAATTTTTGTTTTTATTTGGTAATTGGACATTTTCCCAAAGGCGGTGTAACAAAAAATAGAAAAATTTCAAACATATCGAGAACGGTTGGTCCTAGAGTAATAGAGTTGATCTTATTATTTTCCTCGTCAAACATTACATATAAAACAAGCATTTAATTGTGTACATTTTAACATACGTAGTTTTTTTTTCAGATTTTTGCGTGGCAGTTAAAAAAAAAAGGACAGGTTGTTCTTTTCCGAATCGTACCAAAACCTAATCAGCAGCAGATTATTCCACAGGTAACTTTTTGACCGAATTTTGTGACATTTGGTCATAAAGTTTGGTCATAGTAGAAACATGATATTTTTGAGGACCATTTTGTAAAAAAAGGCGGGTTTTTCCCCAAATCGTACTAACAATTAATTAGCACCAGGGTCACACTCACATGACTTATCTACCAAATTTTATGAAATTCAGTCTATTAAATTTTGAATTGGAGCGAATACGTACATTTCATAGACAGACACACACAGACGTCCCTCTAAAAATAGTTTTTTCTTATTCTAGAGGTCCCAAAACGTGTAGATCCGTCAAAAACTCGATTTGCGATTTTCGGCTTGATTCCAGTACTTTCTTTATACATTACCATGTATTGCAGGGAAAGTAAAAATGAAGTGCCATCCGGCATTTATAATTTAACAGCAGCTACTTAAAATATCAAGACTGCTCAGTAATAAAAAATAATTTTCTAAATCCATCTAATGAATAATTATAATTTTTTTAACCGAGCGATCTCATCAAACTGTTTAATCATTGGAGCATTCATCATTGAAAACCGGACCCTTCTGTCTTGACCGTACCACCAGTTATTAATTAATTATTTAATTATTATTAATTATTTAAATTTCATTGAGTCGTGGCTTCATATTTATCTAGCGAGAGCTTATTTGATTATTTAGAAGTAATGGCCGCTTGTTTAGGATCCGGACATCGCCAAATAATTCATGCTAGTGTAATATAAAGGAAAGTATTGTAACGATGTTTAAAACTCGAATTCAAGTTTTTGACGAAACACATATTTTTAGTATATTTGAAGGCACATCTAATGTTTTAAGGGGATGTTTCTGCACGTATGTATGTATGTATGCATGTTAGTATGTATGTGAATAACCGTGAGTCAGTAGATGCGACAACTTACGAATTAATGGAACATTTCAGCAAGAATTTGTGCGACTAATACAATCCGTGAATACTGGAACCCTATTGATTTCAAACGCAGTCGAGTGTTTGTAGGACCCCCACCCCCAAATTTCGATCGAATATTTGAAAAAATCGTTAAAAAATCAGTAAATTGAATACAGTTAAATAAATATTCATTTTTGTACGTATTTTTTAATTAGAAAATTATCAACACAAGCTTTAGAACGATAGCAAGAATCGTTCTTCAGATATTGCACGTTCTTTTAATAAACGTATAAAAAATTCTAACAATCGAAATGTAGAAGTGGCTTCAAATATGATCACTTTTCATATGTTTTTATTCAATAATATTCTCATGAATCTAGATCCTTTCATTCACAAGAGAAGATTTGTTTTTTAAATATTTTGTATTTTGACGTCCAAGAATTTACCAATAGTCATTTTGTGAAGCCTCGATAACCATTTAGCTGTCATTTCTTTAATTTGCATGTATACTATTATTGTCCTGTTGAATAACAGACTATTACGACCAATCAGGAGCTACGGCCAATCAGGAGCTCCCCAGTGAAAAGGTCGGATCCTATGAATGGGGATGAATCAAGTTTAGATGATCAGTATTAGAAGCGCGTCTCAGCTACGTCGTGTCACACTATCGATCACACGAAGCTGCTACCGGTCACACTATCGATCACACGAAGCTACTATTGATCACATTATCGATCACACGAAGCTGCTATGGGTCACATTATCGATCACACGAAACTACTGTCGGTCATACATCGATCACACGAAGGTACTATCGATCCCACGAAGCTACTATCGATCACACGAAGCTACTATCGAGCACAATACTATCGATCACAAGAAGGTAGTTACCTAGACTCGGACGGTCGACGATGGTAATCCTCAGAAACTACTGAATCGGTATCTTTGGACAGAAATTCTGTCTTCAGCATAAAGTTTTTAGTAAGTACTTCTTGTGGATTGCGCTCGGGTTTAGAATATAAATAGGATTTAAGTATAGATATTGCCAGCTAACCTACATTGTGTATTTTATGTGTACTTAAGGTTTGTTCATGGTAGAATTTTATCTTCCTGATTTCGTTATGCCAGACTGGGTAGTTTGTACCTTTTGGTTTTTAAATATGTTTGGTCTCTTAATATCTGTTTGTGTTTTCCTTGGCGTTAGGGTTTATTAATTGATATTTCCAGAATCGAGTATTTTTTATTTGTGACACCGTTAAAATGCCCTCCGGCTACTGAAACGGCAGTTGTAAGCCCTCGGGTTAGTCGTGTGGTTTAATCGTGTGGTCTGGGTTTTCGACCGTTAAAATACCGAATCTTCTAACTGCAAATTAAAATGCTGTACCATGAAAACCAACCATGGTCAATAAGTTGCAGTTAATTTAATGCAATAGACACAAATTAAATGTTAATTGCATTTTGAAGATGATTTTAAAAGTGTGCATGAATAAGGTATTTGTTTAGACTAGTAAGTTGTCAAAAATTACAAGTGTCAACCTGTTACAGGCTAGGTTTATATAACTGTTTGACAGGTACTTATTTCCTTCCGTATATGCGATTTCTTCGTTCTTGGTGTCGAATTATACTAATTAGATTCGTAAAATTTTGTAATTAGATTTCTTTGTTTATATCTCTATTTTGCTGTATCAGTTTCCTAACATTTTTAAATTCCCCACTAGAGGCGCTGTAATCCGTTTTATTTCAGAATGGTAACTTTACTACAAATATACCTAATGTGCACACTCAAGGATATTTCTTTATGAAGTTATTTGTGTGCTTATGGATTTTCCTAGGAAACCCGTATAAATAGAAAGTATCATAATGACTCAGTTCCTACCTATAACTTTGACTCATTATTCATTAAGTATCAACATAAAAGGCCTTATATTTAAAATTTGGCTCTAAAATTACAAGTGTCAACCTGTTACAGGCTAGGGTGATATAACTGTTTGACAGGTATTTACATATTTCCTTTCGTATATGCATTTTCTTCGTTCTTGGTGTCGAATTATACTAATTAGATTTGTAAAATTTTGTAATTGGATTTCTTTGTTTATATCTCTATTTTGCTGTAACCGTTTCCTAACATTTTTAAATTCTCCACTCGAGGCGCTGTAATCCGTTTTATTTCAGCATGGTAACTTTACTACAAATATACCTAATGTGCACACTCAAGGATATTTCCTTATGAAGTTATTTGTGTGCTTATGGATTTTCCCAGGAACCCTGTATAAATAGAAAGTATCATAATAACTCAGTTCCTACCTATAACTTTGACTCATTAAGTATCAACATAAAAGGCCTTGGATTTAGAAAAAAATGATTGAATAAATATATTCGTATATCTGAATATTGAAATGTGTAAATAAATTTTATTTTTGTAGCTTTATGAATCTTAACGTTTAATATCAATTTTATTCTCTTTCTAGTGGAATTTGGTGTGCGACTTGGCGTGGCTTCCTACGTTGGCCTTAAGTATATTTTTCATCGGAGCTTTTATTGGACAGTGGCTGTATATATTAGTCATGAACAGGTGAATCTTAAAGCACTGTTTTATAAAAATTAACGAATTTAGTGTATTTCAATGCTTGCTTAGTACTATACACGCATGTACAGCCGTAAAAAAAGCACGAAACACTTCGATCGCAATTGCACGATGCACATCGTAGAACAAAACGTTGTATATCATTCGATGGGGATTAATGTTTTCTATAAATATCAATATTAAAATTTGCTTAAGAGTCGTTTTCATAGATATTTTGGCTCTAACTCCAAAATCTTCAAAGGCGATCTCCATTGATCATTACACATTCCGATTCTATAAAACAATTCTAACTGATTTTAAAAAGTTTACCTTTTTTAAAAGATTTTTCATCTATTTGCAGATCCTGATGCTAAATGGATTTTCCAATATTTGCGATAAAGCAATTTTCAAAGAAAATTCCTTTTGTATACTTTTCTACTAAAAAATTAAAATATATATATATATATAAATTTGAATATTAAAAAATATTTGAAAAAATTATTTAATTTATATCCCTATGAACAACAACAGATGTTAATTTTGACGCTATTCGATGGAGATGCGTCTGGAATATGCACACGTATATACATAATACAACTTGTGTGTAAACAAGTACACATAATAGTCTGAGGTATACATAATTTCAGTCTTATCGGTACAATTTTGAGTGTGCTATTGTTGCGAATGTATAATATTCCTTGACTGGCGTTCTAACTATCTTCAACCAACTATCTTCATCGATGAATTGTCTCCAAAAGACAACGGTACTAGCATTCTTTCACATGACGTAATTCTATTGCTGCCAGAATTTCGAACTTCGTAGAAAGATTGCCAGATTTGACTATCTATCTCGAATTTGGTGACATTCGACGAATTCCCGAATCTTCTAGAATCATCTCGATAGAATGATTATTTTTTGAGCTATAGAGATTTCCAGAAGATTGGCGATACTATAAATGGATACTATAAACAATGGAGATACTATAAATGGGAGTCAGAGTTCAGTTGACGAGTTGACAATATACGAGCTACATTACATTGTGATTTTTGTCAATGTTTCGAGGATAGAAGCGGCCGTTTCGTGGAATTACTTTTGTCAATATTTTTGAAATTTTTATGAGCTATTTTGTGAAATTAATGAAGTATGTAAGTGCTGTTTTTCTGTGTATTGTTTCTATTTACGCTGTGCTTGTGAATAAACGTGTTTAGTTATCCAGAAATCTGGACTCATTTTTGTATTCTCATAGCACGCCCACATTTCCAGATGATATGTTCGTCATACTATCACATTTTATTCAGAAATCGAAAATTATTACGCATATCGGGGACCATTCCCTCATCTATTGGAAGAAAACCCCAGATACTTTTTGAAAGCCATCTATGATTAAAAAAATACAGACATCGTACATAACTCATCAATGTTTAAAAAATAGTGACTATTTATTTGTAACACTAAACCAAAATGTATGTGAAAGCTACAAAACGTTATATACTGACGGAATCTGACTATCAGATGGGCATTCGTCGTTTCTGCTACAGTGTTCAATTTTTCGATGTACTGTTAATAGTTTTTAAGGATTTCCTCGGTCAGTTCTGGGCATTTTTGCATATATAATACATTTAATCTACAAGAAATTTTTCGGTGAATCTGATTATGTAATGATCAATAGGGATTTCCCTTGAATACTTCGGAGGTACTGCCAAAATAACAAAGACATGGTCCCTTATGCAAAGTTTAAATATTGATACTCATAAAGAATTAGCCGGCTGCGCAAACACATGCATATTGATAGTTAATCCCTAATATGACCGAATATTAAGTTTTTCACACGCCTTTTGCCCTCTATGTGTAGGTAATATGCATAGAATAGTTTATTTTGGCTCCTTAAAAAAAGTCGTACTAAGTGCATAAGGTGGCGTATTCTAAACTTATCACGCCCTAAAATGGGTCAGGGATCCATGAAAATGAGGCATACTAAACATGCGTAAAATCAACATTACGTTTTCAATAATAAATGAAAATACTTGCAATTAAAAAGAAGAAGAAAAATCGCCCTTTTTAGCGAGGAAGAAAAATTAAATAATTAAATGCTATCTTATATCTAAGATTTTCAGCCAATTTTTGAGATTTTAGAGCACGTTAAAATAATAGCACGTTTAAAAGTCTAAACTATATCTTTAAAATACAAGAAATTTGACTTATTGATTTAGAAATCCACTACCCATCTACAAACTACTTCAGCTGCAAATATACCTCTGAGATTGAAGTCATAGCTCTGAGACGATCGTCTTTTAAATAAATTTTATTTAAAAAAAAAGAAAATTTTCGGGTGAATTTCGACTTCAAACATTCATAATATTTAAACTGTCGTATTAAAAAGAAATATTGGCAAGGTACATCTGTGAGAGAAGCTCTCCATGGACTGAATTTAATGTCTGCCGGTAGCATGGAATTTTTGCTATGCCCTATATATACTACACACACATAATTGTAAATGAAACAATTAATATTTTTAATATTAATTAATTCATCTATATTTTCGAAACAAATGTTTTAATATTATTATTTTTTTAATGAATGAAAAAAACATGATTTAATGAAAATAACATAGATATATTATTTTCGTTTATGAGCTTCATGAATATATATCTTCATAAAATCTGATACTTTTTATCTACGGTATTAATTTAAGTCTTATTTTCCTTAATGGTTCAATTTTAAGGAAGTATTTTAATTTCAGCGATGGTTTAATATTGTGTAAATTGGGTTTTATTTTAAGTACAATGGAGATTTCAATTAGCTTAAAAGAGTTTAAGCTCATATAAAATATACAATTATTAAAGAATTGCATTAAGGCCATTTATAACTTATATAATGACATTTAAGGTTCTATACCCGTAAAAGCGCTGATATTTGTTCAGTAATCCGTGGGAATACAAATTATATATACACCCCCATAGTTCACAGAAAGTATTTCTCTCTTGAAATATTTCGATGTCGAGATTTGAACCAAAAGAGTGTTATAATTCGAACCAAAATTCCTATTTTTTTAAATTTTACTAGAAAATATTTGAAAAATCGTACCATGGGTCCAAATTACTACACATATAGCATTTACTCTTCACTTTAAAGGACTTAAAAAAATCTTTCGATTGATACCATCCTTGACAATGTACCCTCCGGAGGGGAGAAGACCTGTCCCTCAAAAGAAGCTAATGACGTCACGAACAAAAAACTGCATCGCGGCTACTTATCACAAAAATGATCGAAACTATCAAGTCTGGTAATAATTGGGTCATAAATAAACCCTTTATGCATGATCATGTCAAATTATGTCCTATGCTACTATTTAAAAAAATATATATAAAATTTAGAATAAAGTACAAAGTTTTCGCTCTATTTTAAAAACATATCTAGTTCTAGATTTTTGATAACAAAGCCGGAGGTATAATGTTTCTTGAAAATATCTATATATTATATTATATATTATATATATTATTATTATATATATACTAATTGCCAAGTGTCCGTCTGTCTGTCTATCTGTCCGTCTGTCTGTCACGCTTTTTTTAGGCACTTCCCGAATAGATAGAGACTTGCAATTTGGTACACGGCTCGGTCGTTCGATAAAACCCCCTGGAAAAATCGAATTTTTCGAAAACGTTCCATAGAGGGGGTGCCCCACACCAAAATGTTCGATAAGGGAAATGACGGGAAAGCATGCTTCGCGATGAGATAGAGACTTCAAATTTGGTATATGGGTAAATCACTCGAAAGGAAGAAAGTGTGCAATTTCAGATTTCCAATATTTTCTGCTTAAGGGGGGGGGGGTGCAGCACACCAAAACGTTCGAAAAGTGAAATGATAGGAAAGAATGCTTTGCGATGAGGTAGAGACTTCAAATTTGGTGTATGGGTGAACCGTTTGAAAGGAAGAAAATGTGTAATTTCAGATTTCCAATATTTCCTACTTAAGGGGGTGCCGCACACCAAAACGTTCGAAAAGTGAAATGATAGGAAAGCCTGCTTCGCGATAAGATAGGGACTTCAAATTTGGTATATAGGTAAACCGTTCGAAAGGAAGAAAGTGTGTAATTTCAGATTTCCAATATTTCCTACTTAAGGGGGTGCCGCACACAAAAATGTTCGATTTTCCGAATAAATGAGAAACGGCCCCTTTAAAATTTGATAGAAGCTCAAAATTTTATACATAGAATAATCATTTGATGAAAACACCCAAAACGAATATAATTTTTCAAAAATGTTCGTTTAAGGGGGTTCTCCAGAGGAAAACGTTCGAAATGTGAATTGATAAAAAAAAACATGCTTCGAAATAAGATACAGACTTAAAATTGGGTGTACAGGTAGATAGTTCGAAAGGAAGAACATGTGCAATTTCACTTTTCCGATATTTTGAACTTTTGGGGGTGCCTCAAAACTAAATGTTCGATTTGTCGAATAAATAAGAAACGCGAATTATTAAAAAATATACATTATTCAGGGGTTGCTTAATGTGGGGCCGTTGATTTTCAACGGGTATGCGGCTAGTTATATATACTAATTGCCAAGTGTCCGTCTGTCTGTCTGTCTGTCTGTCCGTCTGTCTGTCTGTCACGCTTTTTTTAGGCACTTCCCAAATAGATAGAGACTTGCAATTTGGTACACGGCTCGGTCGTTCGATAAAAACCCCTGGAAAAATCGAATTTTTCGAAAACGTTCCATAGAGGGGGTGCCCCACACCAAAACGTTCGATAAGGGAAATGACGGGAAAGCATGCTTCGCGATGAGATAGAGACTTCAAATTTGGTATATGGGTAAATCACTCGAAAGGAAAAAAGTGTGCAATTTCAGATTTCCAATATTTTATCCTTAAGGGGGGGTGCAGCACACCAAAACGTTCGAAAAGTGATATGATAGGAGAGCATGCTTTGCGATGAGATTGAGACTTCAAGTTTGGAGTATGGGTAAACCGTATGAAACAAATAAAGTGTGGAATTTCAGATTTCCAATATTTTCTACTTAAGGGGGTGCCGCACACCAAAACGTTCGAAAAGTGAAATGATAGGAAAGCATGCTTCGCGATGAGATAGAGACTTCAAATTTGGTATATGGGTAAATCACTCGAAAGGAAGAAAGTGTGCAATTTCAGATTTCCAATATTTTCTGCTTAAGGGGGGGGGGTGCAGCACACCAAAACGTTCGAAAAGTGAAATGATAGGAAAGAATGCTTTGCGATGAGGTAGAGACTGATATGTGATTCGTCACACGCCAGGTATTGGCGCTATATAGACCGATCTCGTAAAGTGGAGTAAATAAAGAAATACATAATACCAGTGATTAAAATGAAGAGGCTTAATTTTAAACAATAACAAAGAATTTATTTCATTAAGACAAACCTTATTTAATAACTATTAACATCTGGTAAATTTCATATACCAACATCTTTAGTGTAGTACATTAAGACAATCAAATCTCCTCATTCTATGATCATAATATGAGCATTACAATTATTAACCTATTAATGTGCATTAACTCACTATTCTTACTAGCCTACGTCTTAATGGCCCAGGTTAACCTTATTTAGGAGGGTCAGAGAGATAATAATAATCAAAGTGCAAAAATATGTGTAGAATTGTCCTACCTCGATCATCTTTGCCGATGTCGGACTTTATGACCGCGCGCTCCGGCTCTGTCCCGTGGGCTCGCTCTCTCCGAGATCCGTCGCTCTTGCGACCTCTTCTTTTCACTCACAAAATTCAAGTCCTCGATTTCAAAAACTTAAAGTCCAAAGTTGCTCTCTGTCTCTACCCCCTTAACAAGGCGCCCCTGTCCATAATTGGCTAAGTAAATTAAGGGCTACGCCCTTCAGGCTATATTATTGGTCAAGGCCCCCCTGAAATATGAGATATGCAGTCTCCAGTTTTAAAATCGTTGAAAGTTCTCACGAGAATTTTCCCAAGGTTCGAGTGATATTAATTGACTCTGGGGTCAAGAAGTTCAACCCCTTCCGTTTGTTGTAACACCTAACGCTGACATGAACTTGAGAAGCACCCTCTCTTTTCGAAATGAATGTCCGGTGCAGCTGCGTTCGAGGGAATGTTACAAAAATTGCCTCACTTCATGAGGGACCGTCTTCTTAGGTCCCTTCCTTTTTCAAAAGAGCAATGTTATATTGGGAATTGAAAATTACAATATAACAATTACCCTTCTTCCCCCCCCAAAATTTTGGTGGGAAAAAAGCCAATTATAAAAGTGCCAGCTCATAGTTGCTGCATGCGTGTCCACTGTGTAGTCCAACAACTCGTCTTGCTCTCATCTGTATCTACTGTAAAAATGTACTATATACACATATACACAAATCATATTATCATATATATACTCTTATATGCCATCAAAAGAACACGAAAATACTATACAAAATACAATTCTCAATGTGTCTGAAAATGACGATATCTGTGTCGTTCAGTTGTACTTATTATCGATTAAAAGTCTATTCATGTAAGCACAAGTTCGTCCACTGGTGATATGTCTTTTTTTTTTTTTTTTTTTAAACAATATAGTTCCACACAAGTTCAAGGTGTATATCTGTAAAATTGTTCACTTATGATAACCAAAGTCACTTTGACCGTCACTTGGATAATCGTTGGGATCAGGGACTTACGCATATGGTCCCTAATAATATCACTTTGTCCCCTTGTAGTTATGGTGGAAAGTGTAAAATATCTTTCCTTTGGAAAAAAAAAACACTGATATCACTGCACACTTGGAAACCGCTGAAATGTAAATCGCTCCACTGCTGGAACTCGTTGCAGAACTGGATCGCTGTCTAACTGGAATTCGCTGAACTGTAAGGCGATGAACTGCTGGAACTCGCTGAAGGATTGGACCGCTGTCTAACTGGAATTCGCTGAACTGTAAGGCGCTGAACTGCTGGAGTCGCTGACCAAATGATAATCTTTGTGCACCAGGAATCGTTGAGCACTCGGAATCGCTGATCAACAGGAATTGCTGACCATTTGAGAATCGTTAGGCAACCGGATCTGTACGCTGTCTCATGTTTTGTTTAGGACAATCAATACATATACATTACACTCAAGCTTATTAAAATACTCTCTTCTCTTAAAACTCCCTTAAGTATCATTTTTTTATAAATTCAATTTCTATAATTTTAATTTGTCACCCGGCACACGAAACATTACAAAAAAAAACTCTCTTTTTTTTTTCTTCAAACTCCTTTTAAATTTGTTAACACTCTCAAAAATTGCCCCATTGAAATTTCTACACTTTATCTACTTTAAATCCTTCCATATACTATATACATTTTTTACTTAAATTTGCTACTCTCTTCAAACTTAAATTTTTCAAATTCCTACTATTTATTTATTTTACATTTCTCTACCTTATGTATATATATATATATATATATATTTTTTTTTTACATTATATACACTTCTTATCTAACATCCAATCCATCATGTGTTCTGAACCGGACATGCCATAAATATAACTCATGTACATATTTATAATAAAATACTTAAACAATTACACTATCCTCTCAAATACTATCAAAATAAGATTTATATAGGTTCAAAAATTTCCGCACAATACTTTAAAATTTTCCTACAAACTGAGATGACAGAAAAAAAAAACCCATGTAATCATTTAATTATTATCCTACTGAAAATCTTATAACTCCCCTGCGATTCTATATTACACTATCCATAATTATACATTTTCTTTCACATATCCCCTGATTTAATCCAAATCTTATACTTGGATACGGAATTTCCCGAATTCCTTACATTATTCACTTTCCCACTTAATGAAACCATACTTAAATTTTTTGTAAATCTTATCACTCACTGAAATTCTCTCAATGCCTACAAAATTACGAATTTTCTCTCAAAAACCACCTAACTCAATTCAAATCCCATACTTGAATACCAAAATGTACATTTTCTTTTCTTATATCCCCTGTAATTGAATGCAAAGTCTCCTGAATTAATTCATTTCTCCTTTTGTGTAACATATATTCTAGCATCTAAATTCCCTGTTCAAACAGAAAAATCTAGTCCCCAGAGAAAATCAAGTAGTGGTATACAAGGTCAACATGTCCTTCTGCCATTGTGTCATTTTCCCTGGAAAGCGGTCCCCTTTCTGGCCTGCGGCTAATACGGGCATTTCTTCGTGTAACTTCCCATGGCCAATTAGCTGTACAAATTTTTGAAGATGTCGTTTTGGCAAAATGATACAAATTTTCTCGTCTACGTTTCCGCCATGTTGTGTAAAGTGTTTAGGACGACGGGATGTGCGCGTAGCAGTGTGTGTGATTGTCTGTGTTTCGCGACTCCTATGGATTACGCAAGGATTCATTTACCCCACGGATTAATTAAAATGCGGTTAGTGTCCTTTTGTTCTACCATTGTATTTTATTATTATATCATGTTTTTTCCCGTTAAGTGAACCTAAATCCAAGACTTCCCTCGACTTCAACTGTACGACGCTCCGCCCGACGTCCCTTTACAACGTTCGCTTCTCTCAAAACAATCCATGTGAGCTCCTATCAAAATATATGTAAAAAAAAACGCTTTTTTTTTTTTCAAATGCTTTTTATTTAATCTACAATTCGCGTATGTTTATTAAAATTATCTATTCATTTTAAATTATAATTTGCGTATAATTTTCATTACCATTATATTTTTTCTTTGAACTGCCATTATGATTTTTAATTAAAATTCTCTATCCATTTTAAACTCTAATTTTAATTTTTAATTACCCATTATTTAGTTATTTGAATTACGATTTTTATTTTTAATTATGAATTATTTATTTATTTAAACTAGAAAAAAAATTTGTTTTTCTTTTTTTTTTTTTTTTTATTTACCAATTATCTAATTATTTTAAACTATATTTCTATAATTCCTATTTCCTCACGCGTATTCATCCAACAATGGTTGATCAGTCCGCTAATTAGATGAAGAGCGCGTGGAGAAAGTTTACCTTTGTTTTTAAAATTTCACTGTTCTTTGAAAAGAGTTTTTTTTTTTTTTTTAGAAATTCAAAATATCCCTTTATTTAATATTCCTAATTATCTTATCCATTGAAATTTTTATTGCCTGGAAATCAAAGTTCTCTTAAAAAAAAACCTTCTTTTTATAGAGTTATAACGACTTTTTATAGAATTCTAACGATGTCCCCCTTTTGCTTTTTTTTTTTTTGAAATGTGACGTATCTTCTCTGTTATTTATGTTCTTTCCAAAATTTGAATTTAATATATCCACATCTTTAACCTATCAACCCTAAAATTTCTTTTGTCCTACAACGATACTTGTTATTTATTTTGTAACAATTATTTATTTTTTTAAATCACAATTTTTATTCATAATTCCCAATTATTTATAGTTCCATATTTATTTAAACTTTCTTGTTCATTTAAACTTTCAACTAATTAATGTATGATTTATTTAAAATTTCCTCAATTTTTTTTTTTTTCACAATTTGTTTACACTTTCTTAATTAATGTAATACTTATTTACATTTCTTTAATTTATAATTCAATGTTTATTTAAAATTTCCTTTATTTACAATCCAATATTTATTTAAAATTTGCGTTCCATCTTTCGCGTTGCATTTTGTGAATGGCGATTTTTCTTTGTTACTAACATTCTCAAAATTTTGAATCACGGTTTGTCCGCGTTCTTACCTATGTTTAAACTTCTTTCGTGTTTTAATTGAATCAATTTAAATTTAAATTCTTTAAAGATCTCAAATCATATCTGTGTTTCGGCCTAACCGGTGTTGGAAGAAGTACTGTGCGTGAACAATTTGTACTGCTTATATCGTCCCCTTGTAAATTTTGTGCTGATTCATCCTTCCTTTGCGTGCTTCCCCGATCCATTTGTATACAACCCCCATCTATTTGTGTTGGTCCCTCTCGCGCATCTTGTTCTATTTCCCCCTTGTTTCCCTCTGAAAATCGACCTTGAGTGGAACCCAAGGTAAATGGAAGTAAGAGAGGTAAGCCATTCGTTTATGGCAACCTACTCCTGTCCAGAGTTCTTGGAATTACTGACGTCACTGGTCCCTAGCCGGACCTTTCCGAAGCATGGGAAAATGTGTCGATGTTTTTAACTCTCGCGTTAATAATGATGAAAATAAATCAAAGCGCTCAGCTTTTGGAAATAATAATATAAATGACCAAATGCAAATTCTGAGTCAAATGCAAGCGGATATTACGGAACTCAGAGTCATTTCTAAAACTTCAATACTGCTTTTCCAAAAAGGCATTTTTGTTTCAATAGCAAGCATAAAAGGACTTTATGATGAAATGAAAGAAAATAATATTAAATACATAATGACAAGTAGAGTCAATCAAGATGCTTTAGAAAATATATTTTCCCAAATTAGAGGTCTTGTGCGATTTTATAACCATCGTCTTACTACTGATTTCAAATTCCGACTTAAAACATTATTGATTGGGTCTAACCTTCCTATGCCAATAAATACAAATGTGGAAAATGACCAAAATCAAACACTAACTGCGACTTTATTTTTCAAATTAGAAGAAAAAGACAGATTAGAAGAACAGATGAAAAGAAAAGCTGAAAGAATTTCTGGTCATTCATGTGAAAAAATGAAAAATAAGCAATGGAGAGAGAGCTTTAAATTTTAAGGTTTACTCATGACCTAGTAGTTAGGAATTGACGGAATGCGTGTGTTAGGTTTTCATGGTTTTCCTAACATGTAACATAAATGTGACGCAGCTTCCTTAAAAAGTCCTCCATGAAGGCTTTCCTCCTTTATAGAATGGCCATTTTTAAAATTATCCTTCTCTCCCATAGGGGAAAATCCGTAACCCAGTCATTTGATCACTGACCTTTGTAACACCAGAATTAGTTGAAAGATCGTGAGATCAAATCTAGTAAAGCCACTAAAGAGGTATTGGGAGATATACCCCCCCCCCCCCCCCCAGAAACCTATCGAAAACTATTGAATTTAGAAGGAAGGATATTAGGAGAAATAGGAAACAACTCATTTCATTATCGCTCCCCCCCCCCCCATTTTTTCTGTCGACGCAATTGATTAAAACCTACTGACTGGTTGGACGTGTTAGCTTTCATTGATTTTCAAACACATAGTGTAAATAAGGCACAATTTTGGTAGATGTTCCTTTATGAAAGGCATTTTCAAAATCTGGTCACAACTGAACTTATCTAATCAATATCTCGTCCTATCCCTTTACTTTTTTTTATTTTTAATTTTTTTTATCATGAAGTACCCATATTCAAAAATTGCCTATCGTTATATGAAATTCAGTGCTGATTTAATTTCTTGAATAATTCAATTTTTTGACCATCATGAAACAATAATAATACATAATTAAAGAAAACAATAGTACTGATCTTTTGTATCGTACAAAATATGATTTCCACATTTGTTCGCATTCGGAGAAACCTTTAAATAATTGGATTTCGTACACATATCAATTTCATTATGAAAAAAATAATAATAATACGAGCATTTTTCTGCTTGAAATCTTTAAGGACGTCACATATTTATTTATTTCTATAATTCTGAAAACTATTTTTGAATTACATTCAGCAAGTCATTCACTGTCTTCTTATTTATTTTATCATGTCAAGTCTACAAGCATGATATTTTAAAGCAGTTCGATAAAAATGGACAGGTTTTGTTCGCTTGTTATTCTAGTCTCAGATAGAATAATAGTGCCTTGTATTTTTAGCTAAATCCTCCTATATTTTACTATGCATTTATTAAAGAAAAACTAATAACAATTTTAAAATGCAGAAAATATTTTAGCATAGTTTAAACAGCTCAATTGCTAATGTCATCGTTAGAGATGTTTAAAAACAACTCTAACAATACAGTCCTAAATAAAATTTACCATAACTAGTTATATTTTATATTATATTCTTATATATGAATAATGAAATCTAATCTATCATTTACACGGTAGAAATTTCAATATACTGTATGATGTATATTTAAATTAAGAAAATTGCTGCGGTATTCAATGTATTTCTTATGACAGCAACGGGCTACGGACCTGTCTTTGGGACCAGTGACGTCGGTCCCGAAGGGAGGGGAAAATTCCAGCTGTTGGCGTACAATCTTTGGCCAACCTTACCTTTCAATAGACCTTGAGTGGAACCCATCTCCACTCTTTGACCGTGAGTCGCCACTGAGAAATTCTGCCTCCCTGAAATTGTCGCCACCGAGTGCTTTGTAAGAATGGCAACCTGCTCTGAACCAGTTCCATCCCGTTGTACGTGTCGCTTGCTGTTTAAGAGAAGGGAGAAAGAAACCTTTTCGCTCGCAAATGTGTGTTTGTTGACATTTTGTGAATGCCGTGTATTCGGCTACATATCTGTCGCAAATACGTTAAATAATAAAAGCGGGAAGAGAATGTTGCTTTCCATTAACAATTTTGACTTCATATCCATTTTTCATTTTTATAATTTATCCATTGCCAGGTCAATTTCCAAAGAATTCATTTTTTTGACAAATTATTATTTTTACCTCTTTCTCATCTTGAAATTTTCCAAATAGCGATTGTCATACAATATTAAGTTCCTAAAAATTTTTGGTTTCATGAAAAAATGTGAACCGAGTTTTCTTTCATTCCGCTTTTGGATCTCCTCACTTACACTATTGTTACAAACTTGTATTTTCTGTGGAACCTCTATTTCTTGCCTAGCATATCTTTTGTTATGATTCTCATTTATTTCTGAAGGTTTTTGGACGCAATTCACTTCACTATCGTTTTGGCTTTTCTCTCTACTTGTACTAGAATTTTTATTTTGAATATTTTTAGTGGTCTCCTTTGAATTTTGTAAATTTTGAGAGTTAGTATTTCCATTATCGTTGTCCATAATATCCATCATTTCACTTTCATTTGAATTTTGTGTATCTTGTATCATGTGATTCTCATTCGTAATTCGAATGTCCTGAAGCTTGCATTTTGTATTTTGAATATTTTCAAAATGAACCCTTTCTGTAATCAAAACCTCCGTTATTTTGTTTTCATTTGGATTTTTGCTATCTTCCTTGCCATAGCTTGTACCAGTGTTTCGTGAATTTTCGGGATCAGCATTTTTGCTAATCAAAGAATCCATTACTTTGTTTTCATTTGAAATTTTGATGTCTTCATTGCCATAGTTTGTACTTGTGTTTTGTGGATTTTCGGGATCAGCATTTTTGCTAATCAAAGAATCCATTACTTTGTTTTCATTTGAAATTTTGATGTCTTCATTGCCATAGTTTGTACTTGTGTTTTGAAATTTATTTTCCACCTTGTGTAATTCCGTGTTTAATTCATCTTCAATTGACGCGATATGTTCAACTTTGTCCTTCCTGTCCTTAATGTCCTCTCTCTCTCCATTATTTTGGGTTCTGTAATTACCAATATTTCCACTATCAATTTGAGTTTTATATTTTTCAACGTTTCGTCCCTCGTTCTCAATATTTATTTGTGTAACATTCCTTTTTCTAATTCCTTCTCTATTCCTTTGCGTACCCCTTTCTAGGTCAGTAGTTAGAAAACACCGGTCCCAGTCCAAAGAGGGGAGGTGCAGCAAGTGCAGCAGGAGGAGAGGTCCTCTTTGGGAGGGAATTTCCCTCTTTGAGAGGATCCTCTTTGGGAGGATGCCTCTTTGGAGTGTCTTCCCTCTTTTGAGAGGAAGCTCCTCTCAGAGGGTCTTGAGACCCCCAGGATGCCCCCCTCCCCTCTTTTGGAAGTTTGGTGAGGTGCAGCACCGGATGCCTCCGCCCAAAGAGGGCAATTGCGAAAGTCTTTCACGGAGTGAGTTTCACTCTTGAGAGGGAATGTCACAATCGCTGACCTGAGGAAGTGGTTTCAAGCGATGTCGCAATCAGCGACTGACCTTTGACCTGAGGAAGAAGTTTCAAGGGATGTCGCAATCGAACAATCTGGAAATGACGTGTCGCGATTGATAACCTTAGAAGTGACCTTTGACAAGAACACACGTCCTCCCTCTCTGCTGGTCAGCGACAGACTGAAAGATCTTATCAGCAGGATGTAATTAAAGCGCCCTCTGGCGAATTTTGATGAAGTGCTGCCATCTATCGGCATTTTTTTTTTTTTTCCAAAAGAAATTAATGTTTCACTTGTCAGGAGCTGGATTCGATCTTGGGTCCAACTGATTAGAAGTCGCGCGTCTTACCATCGTGCCAAAGCACCCGTGCTTTGTAGGCAGTTAACTTCGAAGTGTACCTTATCAGTGGAAGTTAGATTATTTTTCAAAGTTCATTCGAATAGCGATGCAAGGGTGCGTTTTAAAACAGAATGCTACGGACTGAATATAAATATGTATATTATAACATTATGATTTTTTTTTAAAACAAATGTATACACAAACTTTAAAAACACGAATGTAATAATTAGCTAAAATTGTATTCAGTGGATTTTTTTTTTTTTTTTTTTTTAAATAAATCAATACGATTTTTATAATAATAACGAAATGATTTCGAATGTTTAAAAACAAATTGATTTCCAATGAACACACAAATTGTGTTCAGTGGACACACAAATTGTGTTCAGTGGACACACAAATTGTGTTCCGTGGACACAAAAATGGTGTTACATGAATACGATTCAACCCTTTATGTGTTGTGTATTTAAAAACAAGTGTATACACAAACTTTAAAAACATGAATGTAATACATAGCTAAAATTGTGTTCAATGAACACACAAATTATGTTTTGTGAAGAGGATTTGACCATTCTAAGTGTGATTTTTGAAAAATAAATCTAACAGTATAGAAAAATAATATTAATGAAAATTAGAACTCACAGAACGACCTCTTCACTACTCGCTGGTCAAACTCCAAATGAGTGAGACACTCTCATTACGCTATTAAAAATTAGATCTTATCATCACCAGTATGAGGTGTTGCCACCTATTTTTTCTAATAATATATTTTTAATAGTTGGATACTTCAAGGGTTTGATACAAAATAATGACGTCAGCAGTATGAGGTGTTGCCAACTATTTTTATAATAATATATTTCTACTAACTGGATACTTCAAGGGTCTGATACAAAATAAACAAGTTTGAATGAGATTGATATATAATTTCAGATGTATATTCGATTTTTTTTTTTTTTTTTTTAAATAAATCTAACTATCAATATAATTTTTTTTTAAAAATGATTTGAATACACCCAAGTATAGTTACGCATTTTCAAAATAGTGTTAAGTGAATAGCATTCGACCATTCTGAGCGTTGTGTATTTAAAAACATGAATGTAATACATAGCTAAAATTGTGTTCAATGAACACACAAATTATGTTTTGTGAACAGGATTTGACCATTCTAAGTGTGATTTTTGAAAAATAAATCTAACAGTATAGAAAAATAATATTAATGAAAATTAGAACTCACAGAACGACCTCTTCACTACCCGCTGGTCAAACTCCAAATGAGTGAGACACTCTCATTACGCTATTAAAAATTAGATCTTATCATCACCAGTATGAGGTGTTGCCACCTATTTTTTCTAATAATATATTTTTAATAGTTGGATACTTCAACGGTCTGATTTGCTACATGCAATCTAAAACACATCACTTTAATGATATTGTGCATCGAATATGATTCGGCCATTTTTAAAATGGTGGATGTAATTGAAATATCGAAGTTTAGAATTTAACAAACTAACGAATTTTCACCCCCAAAAATTTTAGCATTCAGTTTAAATAAAACCCAATGAATATGATATCACCATTTTAACATCGTAATTTTACTACCATTATAGAACTTAGAAGTGAGTGTACATTATTTTTTTCAGGACACCAACACATTTTAAAATCTATTGAATAGGAATAGACCATTTTGCACATACATGTACCTAGATTTCAACACCCGGTATTAAAACCTGCTAAACATGAAACGAGTAAGTATTGTGTGAGATTTTATCACACTAACTTTCAAACTTTTTAAATTTTTAAAAATGTCCGAAATAGTTGTATTTCATCGGTAGACATAAATTGTATGGAACACATTTTTATGAAAAAAATATCTGTTTCGACAGCTTTTAAAAATAGATTTCTACAGTTGTACACTATGGTTCTAGAATTTTCTAAATACGAATCGACTGTTTGAATGGTGGTTTTACCGATGCAAATATTTACAGGACAAATATTTCAATGAAACCGAACTTAGTTGAAGCTTCTAAGTTTGAATATTTAGAATCATTTCATATAATTTTTATATTCACATTGAAAATAGTTAACAAAATTGGAACTCACGGAGCGACAACTTACTGTCCACACTCCAAATGAGTGATACACTCTTATTACATTATTAAAAATTAGATCTTATCTATAATGATGTCATTATGTTGCCGTATTGCCACCACACAATTATTCTTTCCAAATTATGCATTTTTTTTCTTTTTAATAACTTGCTACTGTCTTATGCTATCCATTTTTTTTTTTTTCATATAAGCAGATATTCCATATACCTTCTAAATGTTAAGTTGTAATTTAAAAAAAAAAAAGCATTAGAGGTGTATTTTACGTCTGAATTCGTCCAAGTGGAAATCCGACAATTGCAAATGCATGATTGCATCCTCACATTTCAATAGACACCACTAAAATGTGTGGATCTTATTTTGAAAAAGCTGCTCTCAGAAAGAATATGTATATGAATACATATTTTCCATAAATATACCCCCTCCCCCCCCCCCCCCACAATACACACAACATGCAGGCCAAAGACTCACCCAAAATACATTCCAAATCGGCTCTATAGCTTATCGCGCTTATCAGTGTAACAGATAGTGACCCAATGTTCATGTTCGCAAAGCGAGTTAATTGCAATGTTATTGTTTTAAGCAGTTCCCATATTTAAATGAAAAATTTATCAAATTATACAATACATACAAGAGCTGGAAGATCATAGCATTTCAATATTATAGAATACTCACGAATGTTTTTTTTTTTTCCCCATTTAAAATTATCAAATTTTAATGCAATTTGACAAAAATTGCACAATACTTAGTGTATGACTATCAAATAAGAGCTAGGTTTTATTGTTACAACAACGTTTAAGATCATTAAACGAGTATATATATATATTTTTTTTTTTTAAAAAGAAGAATAGTATATAACTTACTGTTTTTAAGGATAGGTGATTGTTAACATTGAATTTAAATGAAAGAGTGACCCTCTGAGACAAGTACAGTACATTGCAATATCATTAAAAAATATGAAAGATATGCAATTAACACCTTAAAAGAAACATGTAATGAGTTATCTTAATACGAGACATTATTGACATGCACATAGAAATGTCACAATTTTGTGGCTGTAGGTGCTCCATAAGACCTCTCTGCTCTTAATAAATGATCCCATTTGAATGTACATATTTAACAACACACAGAAAATGACAGGACCACAACAAAATTTTACACCTATTACAGAATAACTCCCAACTTCGTAGATTTTTAAGAAACTACAGTCGAATTTTCACCGATTCTTAGAGATTGAAACACAACATTGTTTATGAATCTTCATACTTTAGAGAATGGAACATAAATTAGCATTTATTTTGAATGAATTCAGAATTTTGACATTGATTATAAATTTATGATTTAAACTCTGTAAAGTGTAAATATCTTTTGTCATGAAACTCACACTGTAGACATTTGATATGATTCGAATAAATCTATTTTTAATTTTTTATATTTTATTTTAAAAAGTGAGATTAGTAAACCTGTTACACTTGAATGCATAGATACATAACTCACAACAATATAACATTTCTTAAATGGAACATGCTAAAAAAAAAAAAAAAAAAAAAATAGCTAATGAGTATAAATAAGGAATTCAATTTGAAAGATAACAACCATTTAATGAATCTATTATTAATGAAATACACATTAACCATTATCACTTGTACATTTAAACAAATAAGTTAAAATAATTTCCTTATCGCACTTTCATAGTCCTCTGATTTGAATGACTCGAAAAAATTTCTATCATAGCAGTAAAAGACTTCTTCACCACGCAACAAAACTTTCTTAGCAATGTTATTAATGTCAAGATTTAGAAGTACTTGTTCAGACACTCTGTCAAACATTTGTAATGGAGTGCTGTAAAGACATTCATGGTAACTTAAATCTGCAACTTGACCAACACAGCCAACACATTTGAAAAGTTTTCTTACATGACACATGACGTTGTCATGAATACAAGAGATTAATTGTTCGAATGCAAAATTTTTGTCACAAATAAGTGATGGTAGAAAGGTTATAGTGTTCTTTATTTTTAATATTTGAGCAGGAAGCCACTCTATAAATATACTTTCTCGAAGATGTATACTAATGTTGTTAACACTATTCTGTAAACATGCTATTTGATTTTTATCTAAGGTAATATGACACTGTGTTAGACAAAATTTTGAATCATATAATTGAATTATTTTCTGCAGATGCAATTTTCCGTTGTCATTGAAACAGAACAACTCATTGCGACTGACGAAAGAGGTATCTGCATATAGAATATTGAACGACCACAATTTTTGAGAAAATTCACTCCATGTAGCCGGTGACAGTGTAACACCTTCACGCGTAGGCTGTAATTCATTTCGATCGTTAGAGAGATATTTCCATATATACACTTTTAACTTCCCATGACGAAGTTTCAAATACACATACACATTAGAACCTAAATGCCAACGACGGAGTGCATCTTGCATAAAATCTGAAGAAGTAGATTCAGTCGAAACTGATTCTGCATTGGAAGATAACAGTCCACTATGTGTTAGAGCACAAGAAAGCAGATCATGAGTTGAGTTTTGAACCTCGGTGAGAACTTGTGAATTGACAACGGTAGATGTTTCTGCTGGGGTTTTGGAAGACATAAGATAGGTTTCTAACCAATCCACAGCAAATTTTTGTGAGGGTGAATTAATCACATCTGAGACAATGTCCACAGATTTTGTTTCTTCTAGGGCAGGAACAGTCAACTCCGCACTATTTACACTAGAAATTATTTGCTCGAGTGATGGCATACTTTGAATTTTAGACATTCTTTTTAGATAGTAACATCCAACTACGACATTCACAGTATAAGATTTATTTTTAAAACACTAACATCTTAAAACATTATAATTTTGTCACAGCTATGAGCGAAGCAAACCTATCCACACAACCTCCAAAGTTGAAATGACTTATCAAACAACTTCATAAGTATAATCACGTAACCTAAATCGAGTGTCGTGTGCAAACAGATCACATAAGATATGAAGTGATTAGAACTTATAATTTTTAATGAATCGTACAACATTAGATTGTGGTAAATACAATTGTTATCTACATGAGAAAATTTCTATATTATTTCATTCAGCTTCGAAATCATAGAGTGAAAATATGTACCAAACTTACTTAAAGTTCCGAATTTTAAATCACATTAACATTATATACTTAGAAAAATTTTATATATATTTTTATAACTTTAGGTGATATGTATCACGCGGAATATACAAGAATAACTACCAAAAACACGAAAATAACTAACACTATGAGGCCTTCACAAGTCGGCATCCAAACTAGAAATGAACGATAAACACACTAATTGCAACAATTAGATGAGAGCTTATCAGTTCTTATCTTATCTAAGATTCCACATAAAATGACGTCATCACTCCAAAGTTCACAAGATGACGTCATTGGTCCAAGGTTCGCAAGATAGCCATTTGGCTATGAAGTGGTGTTTTTTGGCCAAAATCGATAGTAAAATTTTAATTACTTCTTAATTTTAAAAGGCCAAAAATTAAGAAGTAATTAAAATTTTACTATCGATTTTGGCCAAAAAACACCACTTCATAGCCAAATGGCTATCTTGCGAACCTTGGACCAATGACGTCATCTTGTGAACTTTGGAGTGATGACGTCATTTTATGTGGAATCTTAGATAAGATAAGAACTGATAAGCTCTCATCTAATTGTTGCAATTAGTGTGTTTATCGTTCATTTCTAGTTTGGATGCCGACTTGTGAAGGCCTCATAGTGTTAGTTATTTTCGTGTTTTTGGTAGTTATTCTTGTATATTCCGCGTGATACATATCACCTAAAGTTATAAAAATATATATAAAATTTTTCTAAGTATATAATGTTAATGTGATTTAAAATTCGGAACTTTAAGTAAGTTTGGTACATATTTTCACTCTATGATTTCGAAGCTGAATGAAATAATATAGAAATTTTCTCATGTAGATAACAATTGTATTTACCACAATCTAATGTTGTACGATTCATTAAAAATTATAAGTTCTAATCACTTCATATCTTATGTGATCTGTTTGCACACGACACTCGATTTAGGTTACGTGATTATACTTATGAAGTTGTTTGATAAGTCATTTCAACTTTGGAGGTTGTGTGGATAGGTTTGCTTCGCTCATAGCTGTGACAAAATTATAATGTTTTAAGATGTTAGTGTTTTAAAAATAAATCTTATACTGTGAATGTCGTAGTTGGATGTTACTATCTAAAAAGAATGTCTAAAATTCAAAGTATGCCATCACTCGAGCAAATAATTTCTAGTGTAAATAGTGCGGAGTTGACTGTTCCTGCCCTAGAAGAAACAAAATCTGTGGACATTGTCTCAGATGTGATTAATTCACCCTCACAAAAATTTGCTGTGGATTGGTTAGAAACCTATCTTATGTCTTCCAAAACCCCAGCAGAAACATCTACCGTTGTCAATTCACAAGTTCTCACCGAGGTTCAAAACTCAACTCATGATCTGCTTTCTTGTGCTCTAACACATAGTGGACTGTTATCTTCCAATGCAGAATCAGTTTCGACTGAATCTACTTCTTCAGATTTTATGCAAGATGCACTCCGTCGTTGGCATTTAGGTTCTAATGTGTATGTGTATTTGAAACTTCGTCATGGGAAGTTAAAAGTGTATATATGGAAATATCTCTCTAACGATCGAAATGAATTACAGCCTACGCGTGAAGGTGTTACACTGTCACCGGCTACATGGAGTGAATTTTCTCAAAAATTGTGGTCGTTCAATATTCTATATGCAGATACCTCTTTCGTCAGTCGCAATGAGTTGTTCTGTTTCAATGACAACGGAAAATTGCATCTGCAGAAAATAATTCAATTATATGATTCAAAATTTTGTCTAACACAGTGTCATATTACCTTAGATAAAAATCAAATAGCATGTTTACAGAATAGTGTTAACAACATTAGTATACATCTTCGAGAAAGTATATTTATAGAGTGGCTTCCTGCTCAAATATTAAAAATAAAGAACACTATAACCTTTCTACCATCACTTATTTGTGACAAAAATTTTGCATTCGAACAATTAATCTCTTGTATTCATGACAACGTCATGTGTCATGTAAGAAAACTTTTCAAATGTGTTGGCTGTGTTGGTCAAGTTGCAGATTTAAGTTACCATGAATGTCTTTACAGCACTCCATTACAAATGTTTGACAGAGTGTCTGAACAAGTACTTCTAAATCTTGACATTAATAACATTGCTAAGAAAGTTTTGTTGCGTGGTGAAGAAGTCTTTTACTGCTATGATAGAAATTTTTTCGAGTCATTCAAATCAGAGGACTATGAAAGTGCGATAAGGAAATTATTTTAACTTATTTGTTTAAATGTACAAGTGATAATGGTTAATGTGTATTTCATTAATAATAGATTCATTAAATGGTTGTTATCTTTCAAATTGAATTCCTTATTTATACTCATTAGCTATTTTTTTTTTTTTTTTTTTTTTAGCATGTTCCATTTAAGAAATGTTATATTGTTGTGAGTTATGTATCTATGCATTCAAGTGTAACAGGTTTACTAATCTCACTTTTTAAAATAAAATATAAAAAATTAAAAATAGATTTATTCGAATCATATCAAATGTCTACAGTGTGAGTTTCATGACAAAAGATATTTACACTTTACAGAGTTTAAATCATAAATTTATAATCAATGTCAAAATTCTGAATTCATTCAAAATAAATGCTAATTTATGTTCCATTCTCTAAAGTATGAAGATTCATAAACAATGTTGTGTTTCAATCTCTAAGAATCGGTGAAAATTCGACTGTAGTTTCTTAAAAATCTACGAAGTTGGGAGTTATTCTGTAATAGGTGTAAAATTTTGTTGTGGTCCTGTCATTTTCTGTGTGTTGTTAAATATGTACATTCAAATGGGATCATTTATTAAGAGCAGAGAGGTCTTATGGAGCACCTACAGCCACAAAATTGTGACATTTCTATGTGCATGTCAATAATGTCTCGTATTAAGATAACTCATTACATGTTTCTTTTAAGGTGTTAATTGCATATCTTTCATATTTTTTAATGATATTGCAATGTACTGTACTTGTCTCAGAGGGTCACTCTTTCATTTAAATTCAATGTTAACAATCACCTATCCTTAAAAACAGTAAGTTATATACTATTCTTCTTTTTAAAAAAAAAAAATATATATATATATATATACTCGTTTAATGATCTTAAACGTTGTTGTAACAATAAAACCTAGCTCTTATTTGATAGTCATACACTAAGTATTGTGCAATTTTTGTCAAATTGCATTAAAATTTGATAATTTTAAATGGGGAAAAAAAAAAAAACATTCGTGAGTATTCTATAATATTGAAATGCTATGATCTTCCAGCTCTTGTATGTATTGTATAATTTGATAAATTTTTCATTTAAATATGGGAACTGCTTAAAACAATAACATTGCAATTAACTCGCTTTGCGAACATGAACATTGGGTCACTATCTGTTACACTGATAAGCGCGATAAGCTATAGAGCCGATTTGGAATGTATTTTGGGTGAGTCTTTGGCCTGCATGTTGTGTGTATTGTGGGGGGGGGGGGAGGGGGTATATTTATGGAAAATATGTATTCATATACATATTCTTTCTGAGAGCAGCTTTTTCAAAATAAGATCCACACATTTTAGTGGTGTCTATTGAAATGTGAGGATGCAATCATGCATTTGCAATTGTCGGATTTCCACTTGGACGAATTCAGACGTAAAATACACCTCTAATGCTTTTTTTTTTTTAAATTACAACTTAACATTTAGAAGGTATATGGAATATCTGCTTATATGAAAAAAAAAAAAATGGATAGCATAAGACAGTAGCAAGTTATTAAAAAGAAAAAAGAAAAAAAATGCATAATTTGGAAAGAATAATTGTGTGGTGGCAATACGGCAACATAATGACATCATTATAGATAAGATCTAATTTTTAATAATGTAATAAGAGTGTATCACTCATTTGGAGTGTGGACAGTAAGTTGTCGCTCCGTGAGTTCCAATTTTGTTAACTATTTTCAATGTGAATATAAAAATTATATGAAATGATTCTAAATATTCAAACTTAGAAGCTTCAACTAAGTTCGGTTTCATTGAAATATTTGTCCTGTAAATATTTGCATCGGTAAAACCACCATTCAAACAGTCGATTCGTATTTAGAAAATTCTAGAACCATAGTGTACAACTGTAGAAATCTATTTTTAAAAGCTGTCGAAACAGATATTTTTTTCATAAAAATGTGTTCCATACAATTTATGTCTACCGATGAAATACAACTATTTCGGACATTTTTAAAAATTTAAAAAGTTTGAAAGTTAGTGTGATAAAATCTCACACAATACTTACTCGTTTCATGTTTAGCAGGTTTTAATACCGGGTGTTGAAATCTAGGTACATGTATGTGCAAAATGGTCTATTCCTATTCAATAGATTTTAAAATGTGTTGGTGTCCTGAAAAAAATAATGTACACTCACTTCTAAGTTCTATAATGGTAGTAAAATTACGATGTTAAAATGGTGATATCATATTCATTGGGTTTTATTTAAACTGAATGCTAAAATTTTTGGGGGTGAAAATTCGTTAGTTTGTTAAATTCTAAACTTCGATATTTCAATTACATCCACCATTTTAAAAATGGCCGAATCATATTCGATGCACAATATCATTAAAGTGATGTGTTTTAGATTGCATGTAGCAAATCAGACCGTTGAAGTATCCAACTATTAAAAATATATTATTAGAAAAAATAGGTGGCAACACCTCATACTGGTGATGATAAGATCTAATTTTTAATAGCGTAATGAGAGTGTCTCACTCATTTGGAGTTTGACCAGCGGGTAGTGAAGAGGTCGTTCTGTGAGTTCTAATTTTCATTAATATTATTTTTCTATACTGTTAGATTTATTTTTCAAAAATCACACTTAGAATGGTCAAATCCTGTTCACAAAACATAATTTGTGTGTTCATTGAACACAATTTTAGCTATGTATTACATTCATGTTTTTAAATACACAACGCTCAGAATGGTCGAATGCTATTCACTTAACACTATTTTGAAAATGCGTAACTATACTTGGGTGTATTCAAATCATTTTTAAAAAAAAATTATATTGATAGTTAGATTTATTTAAAAAAAAAAAAAAAAAAAATCGAATATACATCTGAAATTATATATCAATCTCATTCAAACTTGTTTATTTTGTATCAGACCCTTGAAGTATCCAGTTAGTAGAAATATATTATTATAAAAATAGTTGGCAACACCTCATACTGCTGACGTCATTATTTTGTATCAAACCCTTGAAGTATCCAACTATTAAAAATATATTATTAGAAAAAATAGGTGGCAACACCTCATACTGGTGATGATAAGATCTAATTTTTAATAGCGTAATGAGAGTGTCTCACTCATTTGGAGTTTGACCAGCGAGTAGTGAAGAGGTCGTTCTGTGAGTTCTAATTTTCATTAATATTATTTTTCTATACTGTTAGATTTATTTTTCAAAAATCACACTTAGAATGGTCAAATCCTCTTCACAAAACATAATTTGTGTGTTCATTGAACACAATTTTAGCTATGTATTACATTCATGTTTTTAAAGTTTGTGTATACACTTGTTTTTAGATACACAACACATAAAGGGTTGAATCGTATTCATGTAACACCATTTTTGTGTCCACGGAACACAATTTGTGTGTCCACTGAACACAATTTGTGTGTCCACTGAACACAATTTGTGTGTTCATTGGAAATCAATTTGTTTTTAAACATTCGAAATCATTTCGTTATTATTATAAAAATCGTATTGATTTATTTAAAAAAAAAAAAAAAAAAAATCCACTGAATACAATTTTAGCTAATTATTACATTCGTGTTTTTAAAGTTTGTGTATACATTTGTTTTAAAAAAAAATCATAATGTTATAATATACATATTTATATTCAGTCCGTAGCATTCTGTTTTAAAACGCACCCTTGCATCGCTATTCGAATGAACTTTGAAAAATAATCTAACTTCCACTGATAAGGTACACTTCGAAGTTAACTGCCTATAAAGCACGGGTGCTTTGGCACGATGGTAAGACGCGCGACTTCTAATCAGTTGGACCCAAGATCGAATCCAGCTCCTGACAAGTGAAACATTAATTTCTTTTGGAAAAAAAAAAAAATGCCGATAGATGGCAGCACTTCATCAAAATTCGCCAGAGGGCGCTTTAATTACATCCTGCTGATAAGATCTTTCAGTCTGTCGCTGACCAGCAGAGAGGGAGGACGTGTGTTCTTGTCAAAGGTCACTTCTAAGGTTATCAATCGCGACACGTCATTTCCAGATTGTTCGATTGCGACATCCCTTGAAACTTCTTCCTCAGGTCAAAGGTCAGTCGCTGATTGCGACATCGCTTGAAACCACTTCCTCAGGTCAGCGATTGTGACATTCCCTCTCAAGAGTGAAACTCACTCCGTGAAAGACTTTCGCAATTGCCCTCTTTGGGCGGAGGCATCCGGTGCTGCACCTCACCAAACTTCCAAAAGAGGGGAGGGGGGCATCCTGGGGGTCTCAAGACCCTCTGAGAGGAGCTTCCTCTCAAAAGAGGGAAGACACTCCAAAGAGGCATCCTCCCAAAGAGGATCCTCTCAAAGAGGGAAATTCCCTCCCAAAGAGGACCTCTCCTCCTGCTGCACTTGCTGCACCTCCCCTCTTTGGACTGGGACCGGTGTTTTCTAACTACTTAGGTCTCTGTTTTGTGTAGGGGGTTCTGCATAGTAATTTCTGCTCTGGTGATATTTTCTCGGGAAGGCGTGGTTTGAAATGTAATTGTATGTGTCCGGCTGGGAGGCGTAAGTTCTGCGATCAACATACGGTTGGTTTTGAAATGAGTGGGGAGGAGATTGTATTCGTTTATTCAAAAATGTTCTGGAATTGTTTATGTTTCGATTCCGTCCCCCATTATTTGTTGCGTACGCCCGGCATTCTCTCATACAATGACCCTCTTTATTGCAATAATGACATGTAACAATTTTTCTTGTTTGTATTGTGGGAATATGTACCTTTCTTTGTATTTTAAATGTGTTTATCTTTTGGGTAATAGAATTTAAAAGATGTGTTCTAATTTCTTGTTGTTCTCTGCGGAACGTCTCAATTTCCCGTCTAAAATTATCATTATTTACCTTTGCAGTTATCGGAGCTAAATTTGCTTGTTCTAAGTATGTGGCCATTTTTTACAGCTTAATCAAAATTATTCCCTGTTGTTACACTTTAAAATCCTCCCCCAAAATATTTAAATACAATATCACATAAATTCAAAAACATAATTCTAATCATTTCACTATCTACGCATGCAAATACTTCAATCCTCATAATTAACTCCTCAAATATTACACAAATATTTATACAATTCAAAATTTTCTTAAAAGCTTCAAGTTCCCTAATAATTATATTTTCACATACAATATGGCATGTCTCATTAAGAACACATAATGATTCACTATTTGCTTGCTTCTCATACTGTGAAATAAATTTTCTTAAATTTACTTATATTTATTTTAATTTTAAATTTCTTTCTTTAATTTAATCCTTATTTTACACACAAAAAAATTTTTTTATTCAATCTTTTCATTTCTCATTAATTCCAAATATTTTTATTCTCTTCATTAAAATTTAAATTCTGGTATATAACAGGTCTAAAACAGCAAAGTCGCCAGAAGGGTGAAATAATTTTGAATCCAGGTTTGATTGGTCATGATCACCAATATGATAAGGGTGCAATAATTTTGAGTCCAGGTTCGAAACTGGTTTAAACGGCACCAAAATGATATGCGAGCAATAATTTTGAGTCCAGATTCGACTGGTCACGGGCGCCAAAATGATATGTGAGCAATAATTTTGAGTCCAGGTTCGACTGGTCACGGGCGCCAAAATGATATGTGATTCGTCACACGCCAGGTATTGGCGCTATATAGACCGATCTCGTAAAGTGGAGTAAATAAAGAAATACATAATACCAGTGATTAAAATGAAGAGGCTTAATTTTAAACAATAACAAAGAATTTATTTCATTAAGACAAACCTTATTTAATAACTATTAACATCTGGTAAATTTCATATACCAACATCTTTAGTGTAGTACATTAAGACAATCAAATCTCCTCATTCTATGATCATAATATGAGCATTACAATTATTAACCTATTAATGTGCATTAACTCACTATTCTTACTAGCCTACGTCTTAATGGCCCAGGTTAACCTTATTTAGGAGGGTCAGAGAGATAATAATAATCAAAGTGCAAAAATATGTGTAGAATTGTCCTACCTCGATCATCTTTGCCGATGTCGGACTTTATGACCGCGCGCTCCGGCTCTGTCCCGTGGGCTCGCTCTCTCCGAGATCCGTCGCTCTTGCGACCTCTTCTTTTCACTCACAAAATTCAAGTCCTCGATTTCAAAAACTTAAAGTCCAAAGTTGCTCTCTGTCTCTACCCCCTTAACAAGGCGCCCCTGTCCATAATTGGCTAAGTAAATTAAGGGCTACGCCCTTCAGGCTATATTATTGGTCAAGGCCCCCCTGAAATATGAGATATGCAGTCTCCAGTTTTAAAATCGTTGAAAGTTCTCACGAGAATTTTCCCAAGGTTCGAGTGATATTAATTGACTCTGGGGTCAAGAAGTTCAACCCCTTCCGTTTGTTGTAACACCTAACGCTGACATGAACTTGAGAAGCACCCTCTCTTTTCGAAATGAATGTCCGGTGCAGCTGCGTTCGAGGGAATGTTACAAAAATTGCCTCACTTCATGAGGGACCGTCTTCTTAGGTCCCTTCCTTTTTCAAAAGAGCAATGTTATATTGGGAATTGAAAATTACAATATAACAGAGACTTCAAATTTGGTGTATGGGTGAACCGTTCGAAAGGAAGAAAATGTGTAATTTCAGATTTCCAATATTTCCTACTTAAGGGGGTGCCGCACACCAAAACGTTCGAAAAGTGAAATGATAGGAAAGCCTGCTTCGCGATAAGATAGGGACTTCAAATTTGGTATATAGGTAAACCGTTCGAAAGGAAGAAAGTGTGTAATTTCAGATTTCCAATATTTCCTACTTAAGGGGGTGCCGCACACAAAAATGTTCGATTTTCCGAATAAATGAGAAACGGCCCCTTTAAAATTTGATAGCAGCTCAAATTTTATACATAGACTAATCATTTGATGAAAACACCCAAAACGAATATAATTTTTCAAAAATGTTCGTTTAAGGGGGTTCTCCAGAGGAAAACGTTCGAAATGTGAATTGATAAAAAAAAACATGCTTCGAAATAAGATACAGACTTAAAATTGGGTGTACAGGTAGATAGTTCGAAAGGAAGAACATGTGCAATTTCACTTTTCCGATATTTTGAACTTTTGGGGGTGCCTCAAAACTAAATGTTCGATTTGTCGAATAAATAAGAAACGCGAATTATTAAAAAATATACATTATTCAGGGGTTGCTTAATGTGGGGCCGTTGATTTTCAACGGGTATGCGGCTAGTTATATATACTAATTGCCAAGTGTCCGTCTGTCTGTCTGTCTGTCTGTCCGTCTGTCTGTCTGTCACGCTTTTTTTAGGCACTTCCCAAATAGATAGAGACTTGCAATTTGGTACACGGCTCGGTCGTTCGATAAAAACCCCTGGAAAAATCGAATTTTTCGAAAACGTTCTATCGAGGGGGTGCCCCACACCAAAACGTTCGAAAAGTGAAATGACGGGAAAGCATGCTTTGCGATGAGATAGAGACTTCAAATTTGGTATATGGGTAAATCACTCGAAAGGAAAAAAGTGTGCAATTTCAGATTTCCAATATTTTATCCTTAAGGGGGGGTGCAGCACACCAAAACGTTCGAAAAGTGATATGATAGGAGAGCATGCTTTGCGATGAGATTGAGACTTCAAGTTTGGAGTATGGGTAAACCGTATGAAACAAATAAAGTGTGGAATTTCAGATTTCCAATATTTTCTACTTAAGGGGGTGCCGCACACCAAAACGTTCGAAAAGTGAAATGATAGGAGAGCATGCTTTGCGATGAGATTGAGACTTCAAGTTTGGAGTATGGGTAAACCGTATGAAACAAATAAAGTGTGGAATTTCAGATTTCCAATATTTTCTACTTAAGGGGGTGCCGCACACCAAAACGTTCGAAAAGTGAAATGATAAGAAAGCATGCTTCGCGATGAGATAGAGACTTCAAATTTGGTATATGGGTAAATCACTCGAAAGGAAGAAAGTGTGCAATTTCAGATTTCCAATATTTTCTGCTTAAGGGGGGGGGGGGGTGCAGCACACCAAAACGTTCGAAAAGTGAAATGATAGGAATGAATGCTTAGCGATGAGGTAGAGACTTCAAATTTGGTGTATGGGTGAACCGTTCGAAAGGAAGAAAATGTGTAATTTCAGATTTCCAATATTTCCTACTTAAGGGGGTGCCGCACACCAAAACGTTCGAAAAGTGAAATGATAGGAAAGCCTGCTTCGCGATAAGATAGGGACTTCAAATTTGGTATATAGGTAAACCGTTCGAAAGGAAGAAAGTGTGTAATTTCAGATTTTCAATATTTCCTACTTAAGGGGGTGCCGCACACAAAAATGTTCGATTTTCCGAATAAATGAGAAACGGCGCCTTTAAAATTTGATAGAAGCTCAAAATTTTATACATAGACTAATCATTTGATGAAAACACCCAAAACGAATATAATTTTTCAAAAATGTTCGTTTAAGGGGGTTCTCCAGAGGAAAACGTTCGAAATGTGAATTGATAAAAAAAAACATGCTTCGAAATAAGATACAGACTTAAAATTGGGTGTACAGGTAGATAGTTCGAAAGGAAGAACATGTGCAATTTCACTTTTCCGATATTTTGAACTTTTGGGGGTGCCTCAAAACTAAATGTTCGATTTGTCGAATAAATAAGAAACGCGAATTATTAAAAAATATACATTATTCAGGGGTTGCTTAATGTGGGGCCGTTGATTTTCAACGGGTATGCGGCTAGTTATATATACTAATTGCCAAGTGTCCGTCTGTCTGTCTGTCTGTCTGTCCGTCTGTCTGTCTGTCACGCTTTTTTTAGGCACTTCCCAAATAGATAGAGACTTGCAATTTGGTACACGGCTCGGTCGTTCGATAAAAACCCCTGGAAAAATCGAATTTTTCGAAAACGTTCTATCGAGGGGGTGCCCCACACCAAAACGTTCGAAAAGTGAAATGACGGGAAAGCATGCTTTGCGATGAGATAGAGACTTCAAATTTGGTATATGGGTAAATCACTCGAAAGGAAAAAAGTGTGCAATTTCAGATTTCCAATATTTTATCCTTAAGGGGGGGTGCAGCACACCAAAACGTTCGAAAAGTGATATGATAGGAGAGCATGCTTTGCGATGAGATTGAGACTTCAAGTTTGGAGTATGGGTAAACCGTATGAAACAAATAAAGTGTGGAATTTCAGATTTCCAATATTTTCTACTTAAGGGGGTGCCGCACACCAAAACGTTCGAAAAGTGAAATGATAGGAAAGCATGCTTTGCGATGAGATAGAGACTTCAAATTCGGTGTATGGGTAAATCGTTCGAAAGGAAGAAAGTGTGCAATTTCAGATTTCCAATATTTTCTACTTAAGGGGGTGTCGCACACCAAAACGTTCTATTTACCGAATAAATGAGAAAATACGCTTTTAAAGTTTGATAGAGGCTTAAAATTTGGTATATGGGCTAATAATTTGACGAAAACGCCCAAGACGAATACAGTTTTTCAAAAATGTTCGTTTAAGGGGGTGCTCGAGAGTCAAACGTTCGAAAAGTCAATTGATAAAGAAAACCATGCTTTGGAATGAGATAGAGATATCAGATTTGGTGTAAGGATAGATAGTTTGAAAGGGCGAAAGTGTACAATTTCAGTTTACCAATATTTTCTACTTTAGGGGGTGCCGCACACCAAAATGTTCGATTTTCGGAATAAAGGAGAAACGCTCCTTTAAAAACGTGATAGAGGCTTTATATTTGGTATATGGGAGAAACATCTCATATAAATCACAAAAAGAATAGAGTTTTTAAAAAATGTATAATTAAAGTGGTGGGTACTCCACACAAAAGCATTCGAAAGATGAAATGCTAGAAAAGCATGCTTCACGATGAGATAGAGACTTCAAATTTGGTGTACGGGTAAAAATTTGGAAAGGAAGAAAGTGTGCAATTTTAGTCTTCCAACATTTGCTATTGTAGGGGGTGCCGATGTCTCTCTATCTATTCGTTCGAAACGTTCAAAAAGAGAATTGATAAAAAACCATGCTTCGAAATGAGATAGAGATATCAAATTTGGTGTAAGGGTAGATAGTTTGAAAGGAAGAAATTGTGAAATTTCAGATTTCCAATATTTGCTACTTTAAGGGGTGCGCACACTAATATGTTCGATTTTCTGAATAAATGAGGCACGTTTCCTTTTAAATGTGATAGAGGCTTGATATTTGGTATATGGGCCAATCATCTGATAAAAAACACAATACAAACAGAGGAAGAAGTGCGAAAATTTAGTTTTCCAATATTTTCTCCTTATTGCGAGACCGTTGATTTTCAACGGGTATGCGGCTAGTATATACTAATTGCCAAGTGTCCGTCTGTCTGTCTGTCTGTCCGTCTGTCTGTCACGCCTTTTTTAGGCACTTCCCGAATAGATAGAGACTTGCAATTTGGTACACGGCTCGGTCGTTCGATAAAACCCCATGGAAAAATCGAATTTTTCGAAAACGTTCTATCGAGGGGGTGCCCCACACCAAAACGTTCGAAAAGTGAAATGACGGGAAAGCATGCTTTGCGATGAGATAGAGACTTCAAATTTGGTATATGGGTAAATCACTCGAAAGGAAAAAAGTGTGCAATTTCAGATTTCCAATATTTTATCCTTAAGGGGGGGTGCAGCACACCAAAACGTTCGAAAAGTGATATGATAGGAGAGCATGCTTTGCGATGAGATTGAGACTTCAAGTTTGGAGTATGGGTAAACCGTATGAAACAAATAAAGTGTGGAATTTCAGATTTCCAATATTTTCTACTTAAGGGGGTGCCGCACACCAAAACGTTCGAAAAGTGAAATGATAGGAGAGCATGCTTTGCGATGAGATTGAGACTTCAAGTTTGGAGTATGGGTAAACCGTATGAAACAAATAAAGTGTGGAATTTCAGATTTCCAATATTTTCTACTTAAGGGGTGCCGCACACCAAAACGTTCGAAAAGTGAAATGATAGGAAAGCATGCTTCGCGATGAGATAGAGACTTCAAATTTGGTATATGGGTAAATCACTCGAAAGGAAGAAAGTGTGCAATTTCAGATTTCCAATATTTTCTGCTTAAGGGGGGGGGGGGGTGCAGCACACCAAAACGTTCGAAAAGTGAAATGATAGGAAAGAATGCTTTGCGATGAGGTAGAGACTTCAAATTTGGTGTATGGGTGAACCGTTCGAAAGGAAGAAAATGTGTAATTTCAGATTTCCAATATTTCCTACTTAAGGGGGTGCCGCACACCAAAACGTTCGAAAAGTGAAATGATAGGAAAGCCTGCTTCGCGATAAGATAGGGACTTCAAATTTGGTATATAGGTAAACCGTTCGAAAGGAAGAAAGTGTGTAATTTCAGATTTCCAATATTTCCTACTTAAGGGGGTGCCGCACACAAAAATGTTCGATTTTCCGAATAAATGAGAAACGGCCCCTTTAAAATTTGATAGAAGCTCAAAATTTTATACATAGACTAATCATTTGATGAAAACACCCAAAACGAATATAATTTTTCAAAAATGTTCGTTTAAGGGGGTTCTCCAGAGGAAAACGTTCGAAATGTGAATTGATAAAAAAAAACATGCTTCGAAATAAGATACAGACTTAAAATTGGGTGTACAGGTAGATAGTTCGAAAGGAAGAACATGTGCAATTTCACTTTTCCGATATTTTGAACTTTTGGGGGTGCCTCAAAACTAAATGTTCGATTTGTCGAATAAATAAGAAACGCGAATTATTAAAAAATATACATTATTCAGGGGTTGCTTAATGTGGGGCCGTTGATTTTCAACGGGTATGCGGCTAGTTATATATACTAATTGCCAAGTGTCCGTCTGTCTGTCTGTCTGTCTGTCCGTCTGTCTGTCTGTCACGCTTTTTTTAGGCACTTCCCAAATAGATAGAGACTTGCAATTTGGTACACGGCTCGGTCGTTCGATAAAAACCCCTGGAAAAATCGAATTTTTCGAAAACGTTCTATCGAGGGGGTGCCCCACACCAAAACGTTCGAAAAGTGAAATGACGGGAAAGCATGCTTTGCGATGAGATAGAGACTTCAAATTTGGTATATGGGTAAATCACTCGAAAGGAAAAAAGTGTGCAATTTCAGATTTCCAATATTTTATCCTTAAGGGGGGGTGCAGCACACCAAAACGTTCGAAAAGTGATATGATAGGAGAGCATGCTTTGCGATGAGATTGAGACTTCAAGTTTGGAGTATGGGTAAACCGTATGAAACAAATAAAGTGTGGAATTTCAGATTTCCAATATTTTCTACTTAAGGGGGTGCCGCACACCAAAACGTTCGAAAAGTGAAATGATAGGAAAGCATGCTTTGCGATGAGATAGAGACTTCAAATTCGGTGTATGGGTAAATCGTTCGAAAGGAAGAAAGTGTGCAATTTCAGATTTCCAATATTTTCTACTTAAGGGGGTGTCGCACACCAAAACGTTCTATTTACCGAATAAATGAGAAAATACGCTTTTAAAGTTTGATAGAGGCTTAAAATTTGGTATATGGGCTAATAATTTGACGAAAACGCCCAAGACGAATACAGTTTTTCAAAAATGTTCGTTTAAGGGGGTGCTCCAGAGTCAAACGTTCGAAAAGTCAATTGATAAAGAAAACCATGCTTTGGAATGAGATAGAGATATCAGATTTGGTGTAAGGATAGATAGTTTGAAAGGGCGAAAGTGTACAATTTCAGTTTACCAATATTTTCTACTTTAGGGGGTGCCGCACACCAAAATGTTCGATTTTCGGAATAAAGGAGAAACGCTCCTTTAAAAACGTGATAGAGGCTTTATATTTGGTATATGGGAGAAACATCTCATATAAATCACAAAAAGAATAGAGTTTTTAAAAAATGTATAATTAAAGTGGTGGGTACTCCACACAAAAGCATTCGAAAGATGAAATGCTAGAAAAGCATGCTTCACGATGAGATAGAGACTTCAAATTTGGTGTACGGGTAAAAATTTGGAAAGGAAGAAAGTGTGCAATTTTAGTCTTCCAACATTTGCTATTGTAGGGGGTGCCGATGTCTCTCTATCTATTCGTTCGAAACGTTCAAAAAGAGAATTGATAAAAAACCATGCTTCGAAATGAGATAGAGATATCAAATTTGGTGTAAGGGTAGATAGTTTGAAAGGAAGAAATTGTGAAATTTCAGATTTCCAATATTTGCTACTTTAAGGGGTGCGCACACTAATATGTTCGATTTTCTGAATAAATGAGGCACGTTTCCTTTTAAATGTGATAGAGGCTTGATATTTGGTATATGGGCCAATCATCTGATAAAAAACACAATACAAACAGAGGAAGAAGTGCGAAAATTTAGTTTTCCAATATTTTCTCCTTATTGCGAGACCGTTGATTTTCAACGGGTATGCGGCTAGTATATACTAATTGCCAAGTGTCCGTCTGTCTGTCTGTCTGTCCGTCTGTCTGTCACGCCTTTTTTAGGCACTTCCCGAATAGATAGAGACTTGCAATTTGGTACACGGCTCGGTCGTTCGATAAAACCCCCTGGAAAAATCGAATTTTTCGAAAAAGTTCTATACAGGGGGTGCCCCACACCAAAACGTTCGAAAAGTGAAATGACGGGAAAGCATGCTTTGCGATGAGATAGAGACTTCAAATTTGGTATATGGGTAAATCACTCGAAAGGAAAGAAGTGTGCAATTTCAGATTTCCAATATTTTCTACTTAAGGGGGGGTGCAGCATACCAAAACGTTCGAAAAGTGATATGATAGGAGAGCATGCTTTGCGATGAGATAGATACTTCAAGTTTGGAGTATGGGTAAATCGTTCGAAACAAAGAAAGTGTGGAATTTCAGATTTCCAATATTTTCTACTTAAGGGGATGCCGCACACTAAAACGCTCGAAAAGTGAAATGATAGGAAAGAATGCTTTGCGATGAGGTAGAGACTTCAAATTTGGTGTATGGGTACATCGTTCGAAAGGAAGAAATTGTGCAATTTCAGATTTCCAATATTTTCTACTTAAGGGGGTGCCGCACACCAAAATGTTCGATTTACAGAAAAAATTAGAAAACGCTGCTTTAAAATTTGATAGAGGCTTGAAATTTAGTATATGGGCTAATCATTTGACGAAAACACGCAAGACGAATATAGTTTTTCAACAATGTTCGTTTAAAGGGGTGCTAAAGAGTGAAACTTTCGAAAAGTGAATTGCTAAAAAACCAGGTTTCGAAATGAGACAGATATATCAAATTTGGTGTAAGGGTAGATAGTTTGAAAGGAAGAAAGTGTGAAATTTCAGATTTAAAATATTTGTTACTTTCAGGGGTGCGCGCACTAATATGTTCGATTTTCCGAATAAAGGAGAAATGCTCCTTTTAAAACGTGATAGAGGCTTGATATTTGGTATATGGGCGAATCATTTGATAGAAATCACAAAAAGTGTAAAGTTTTTCAATAATGTGTATTGAAGGGGGTAGACACTCCGCACAAAAGTATTCGAAAGGTGAAATGCTGGAAAAGCATGCTTCGCTATAAGATAGAGACTTCAAATTTGGTGCTCTTCCTTTTAAAAGTGATAGAGGCTTGATATTTGGTATATGGACCAATAATCTGATAAAAAACACAAGGCAAACAGAGGAAGAAATCCGCAAATTTAGTTTCCCAATATTTTCTTCTTTAGGGGGTTCTGCACACCAAAATATTCCATCTGTCGAATATATGTGAAACGCGAATTATTATAAAATTTACATTATTCAGTGGTTGCCTATTGCGAGACCGTTGATTTTCAACGGGTATTCGGCTAGTATATACTAATTGCCAAGTGTCCGTCTGTCTGTCTGTCTGTCCGTCTGTCTGTCACGCTTTTTTTAGGCACTTCCCGAATAGATAGAGACTTGCAATTTGGTACACGGCTCGGTCGTTCGATAAAACCCCCTGGAAAAATCGAATTTTTCGAAAACGTTCTATAGAGGGGGTGCCCCACACCAAAACGTTTGAAAAGTGAAATGACGGGAAAGCATGCTTTGCGATGATATAGAGACTTCAAATTTGGTGTATGGGTAAATCGTTCGAAAGGAAGAAAGTGTGCAATTTCAGATTTCCAATATTTTCTACTTAAGGGGGGGTGCAGCACACCAAAACATTCGAAAAGTGAAATGATAGGACAGCATGCTTTGCGATGAGGTAGAGACTTCAAATTTGGTGTATGGGTAAATCGTTCGAAAGGCAGAAAGTGTGCATTTTCAGATTTCCAATATTTTCTACTCAAGGGGGTGACGCACACCAAAACGTTCGAAAATTGAAATGATAGGAAAGCTTGCTTTGCGATAAGATAGGGACTTCAAATTTGGTATATAGGTAAACCGTTAGAAAGGAAGAAAGTGTGTAATTTCAGATTTCCAATATTTCCTACTTAAGGGGGTGTCGCACACAAAAATGTTCGATTTTTCGAATAAATGAGAAACGGCCCCTTTAAAATTTGATAGAGGCTCAAAATTTTAAATATAGACAAATCATTTGATGAAAACACCCAAAACGAATATAATTTTTCAAAAATGTTCGTTTAAGGGGGTTTTCCAGAGGAAAACGTTCGAAATGTGAATTGATAAAAAAAAACATGCTTCGGAATAAGATACAGACTTCAAATTTGGTTTACAGGTAGATAGTTCGAAAGGAAGAACATGTGCAATTTCAGTTTTCCGATATTTTGAACTTTTGGGGGTGCCTCAAAACTAAATGTTCGATTTGTCGAATAAATAAGTAAAAAATTTATATTATTCAGGGGTTGCTTAATGTGGGGCCGTTGATTTTCAACGGGTATGCGGCTAGTATATACTAATTGCCAAGATGTCCGTCCGTCTGTCTGTCACGTTTCGTTTAGGCACTTCCCGAATAGATAGAGACTTGCAATTTGGTACACGGGTCGTTCATTCGATAAAAAAACGCTGGAAAAGTCGAATGTTTCGAAAACGTTCTCTAGAGGGTGTGCCCCACACCTAAACGTTCGAAAAGTGAAATGATAGGAAAACATGCTTTGCCATAAGATAGAGACTTCAAATTTGGTGTATGGGTAAATTGTTCGAATAGAAGAAAGTGTGCAATTTCAGATTTCCAATATTTTCTACTTAAGGGTGTGCCGCACACGAAAATGTTCGATCTAATGAATAAATGAGAAATGGCTCCTTTAAAATTTGATAGAGGCTTGAAATTAAGTATATGGACTAATCATTTGATGAAAACACCCAAGAAGAATATGGTTTTTCATAAACGTTCGTTTAAGGGGGTGCTCCAGAAAAAACCTTCGAAAGGTGAATTGTTCAGGAAACATGCTTCGGGATGAGATAGGGACGTGGAATTTGGTGTACGGGTAGAAAGTTTGGAAGAAAGAAAGTGTACAGTTTCAGTTTTTCAATATTTTCTACTTTAGGGGGTGTCGCACACAAAAATGTTCGATTTTCGGAATGAAGTAGAAACATCCCTTTTAGAACGTGATAGAGGCTTGATATTTAGTATATGGACGAATTATTTGACAGAAAACCTAAGAAGAATGAAGTTCTTCAAAAATGCATATTTAAGGGGGTGCTCCAGAGAAAAACGTTCGAAAGGTGAAGTGGCGAAAAACTATGCTTCGGGATAGGATAGAGACTTCAAATTTGGTGTACGGGTAGATAGTTCGAAAGGAAAAGTGCGTGGGATTTCATTTTTCCAATATTTTAACATTTAGGGGGTGCAGCAAACCCAAATGTTCGATTTTTCGAATAAATAAGAAATTTGTCTTTAAAGTTTGATAGAGGCTTGAAATTTGGTATATGGGCTAATCCTTTACTGAAAACACCCAAGACGAATAGAGTTTCTCAGAAATATTCGATTAAGGAGATGCTCCAGATAAAAACGTTCGAAATTTGAAATGATAACAAAACATGCTTCGGAATGAGATAGAGATTTGAAATTCGGTGTACGGGTAGATAATTTGGAAAGAAGAAAGTGCACAATTTCAGTTTTCCAATGTTCTCTACTTTAAGGGGCGCTACACATTAAAATGTTCGATTTTTCGAATAAGTTATACAGCTCCCTTTTAAATGTGATAGAGGTTTGATATTTGGTATATAGGCCAAACATCTGATAAAAAACCCAAGGCGAATAGAGATTTTCCTAAATGTCCATTTATGGCTGTGCTCCACAGAAAGAAGGTCGAATGGGGAAATGATAAAATAGCATGCTTCGGCATGAGATAGAGACTTTCAATCTGTGTATTGGTAGATAGTTCGAAAGGAAGAAGTGTGCAATTTAAGTTTTCTAGTATTTTCTTCTTTAAAATTTCTGCACACCAAAATATTCGATTTGCCGATTAAATGTGAAACTCGAATTATTCAAAAATGTACATTATTCGGGGGGGGGGGAGGGTGCTTATTACGAAACCGTTGATTTCCAACGGGTATTCGGTTAGTATATACACTAATTGCCAAGTGTCCGTCTGTCTCTGTCACGCTTTTTTTAGGCACTTCCCGAATAGATAAGAGATTTGCAATTTTGTACACATATCGATCGTTCGATAAAACCCCCTGGAAAAATCGATTTTTTCGAAAACGTTCTCTAGGGGAGGTGCTCCCCACCAAAACGTTCGAAAACTGAAACGATAGGAAAGCATAGTTCGCCATAAGATAGAGACTTCATGTTTGGTGTAGGGGTTGTCATGTCGCAATTCTGCGCCATGAGCCTTTCTTATTTTTTTGCGAGAGAAACATCCTTCTCTCCGTTCGTGCCTGTGCTGTGTTTTTCGCTAACACTTGTTTCCATTGAAATTGCATTAAAAAGCGCATTTGGTCGTGAATTCGTTGGGAGCGTCTAGGATTTGTGTCTGGCCGAGATGCGTGACGTTCAGCTCACTTGTTACTAGGAGAGCGCGCTGTCCAATCAGGAAGAGGCGAAAAGCGAAGGAGAAACTTTGGCGTGGGCTCGAGCGACCCATACTTTTGTTCTTCGAGCTGAAAACTTCCGACTGAAAGGTCGCATCGAAAGTTTTGTCTGGTAAAAGACAAAGGGTTTTAGCCGAAATGGCTAACTGGCGGAGATGGGCATTTTGGTTCTAAAGGAAACCGCCCCTGCATTCTGGAGATGATTGAAGAAGATCCTGGATACTTACATTAATTATTCTGTACATTTTCTAAAATATATTTTTTTCCATTCCAGGAAATCTATCCGACATCGACGCCGAGCTTTGAAGTAGCTATTCGGATTCGTTCGGAGTGTAAAATCGACTGATGTCTAGTACTTAAAGTTTTGGACCTTTTTTCCCTCATCGTGTCCTTTTGAGAACTTTGTTCTACTTAAAATCGTGCACATCTGATGAGAGGTATTTTCTGAAAAGCGTGAAATGTATAATAGCCAGGTAACATTTTCTTTACGGGAATTTTAATGCCGTACAGCACCGGCATAGTGAAAAATGATTTCTATAATTAATCGGCTCATATCAAAATGTATTGATGGCTAATTTAAATTCATAACTAAGGCAATATGATTATTGAAGTGAATTGTTGTATGCTATATAAATTTTGAACAGAGCAGAAAGGCAGATTGTGTTATTTTAAATGAAGCTCTGAATTTGAAATTGATTTTTAAAGTAAAATACTTAAGTGTGATTTAAATAAATAATATTTTGATTTTTATTTTGTTTCTGATTTATTTGAAATGCCTTTAATTCCTCTGCTATTCACTGCATGTCATCTAACAAACAATTCTGTTAGACTGAGAAAGTTTCTTGCTTGGGTAAATTTAGAATGGTTGATTAAATTGCTAAAATTCCACTATACGGCTTCACCGGCTCTTGAGTTGTCTGGTGCGCCTTTGCTTTTGTGAGTTGGCAAGCCGCGCCATGACAAATTTGGTGCTCGTGCCCTTTTTTTTCTCAGAGTACATCAGTGTTAGCAAATTTAAATTTTGTTGAAGGCATATCAAACCATAAAATATTGATTTGTGTTATTTAAATATTGCAGAATTTGAATGTCGAAGTAAGTCACAAAATTTCTTTTAGTGGTGCAAAATATTTGAGTTTAATGGGCATGGAAAATTTTTTATTTATATGTCATAAAGTAAATATAAAAGTGCAAAAAGCACATAAGCCCAGATGCACCAGAGTATTATTTGCATAGTAAAAATTTGTTGCATATATATTTCTTGATTTATATTTGGCATACATAGATACACAAAATTCTAAATGATATATGAGTAAATTGAAATTTCCAAATACACATACATTGAAAGGTAAATACATAAAGTGCATACATTTATTTTTGAAAAGTGAATACAATCGTTCTGTGCACATGCAAAATTGATTCGGAGTTCATGATAATGAACAAAAAGTGAAAAAAAAAAAAAGTTACACATTGTGTTTTCCTGTGCTCTGCTTACACATAAATAGGTGATTTAAGCGAAAGTGAATTGATAAATTTTCCACAATAAACTGTGCTCGTGATAAATTAGAATCTGTGTCGGTGAAAAACCTTGTGCTAAAATGCCTAAATCTAGAAATACGAGAGCAAGCAGGAGTAGAGACTCCTCTACACAACGGAATTCATCTAACCGTGTTCCTTCGGTGTCTCCACCACGACTTTCTCCAAATTCTGGCAGATCAGCTTCCGCTGTCAGAGACTCTAACAAAATGAAAATCGGAGTTGGTTCTCAGTTTCTTGGATCCATTCCGGGTTTTGCTGGCAATGCAAGTGAATCTTTCCAGGTCTTTTTGGAAAAGTTTTTATTAGTGGCTGAACACGCCGAATGGACAAATAGAGACAAAATTTTCGTTCTAAAGTTGAAATTGTCTGGTCGGGCGGAAAGACTGATTAAATCAATTCCAAAATTAAATCAAAGCACGAATTTTACTGAAGTTGTTAACGCACTCAAGGACAATTTTACAAAAGAAGAAAATATTGCCAAGAACGTTGCCGCACTAGTAAATTGCAAGCAAATGACAAATGAGAGTGTACGCGATTATGCGAATCGCATAGAAGCCGAATCCTATATTGCTTTTCCGCAAGTTGTTGTGTCTGATAATGAAGATTCCCTGAGAACTGCTATTTTGATCAACTCATTTAAAAAGGGGTTGAAAATCATTATTCGAAAAGCTGTTTTATCTGTAAACCCACAGTCATTTGAAGCTGCTAAAGAGATTGCAATATTGGAAGAAGAAGTGCAAAATGAAGTGCTGGAAGAAATGACAGAAGACATAAATGCTGTGAGAATCGAAAATGACCCTAAACATGAAATTGAAGAGCTGAAGAAAGAATTGAATTCAAAGAAGAAAGAATTTGAGAATTTAAGAAAAAAATTCAGTGAGAACTCAGAAAAAAGAAAGAAAAGACTGAATGAAATAAGAGAAGATCTGGAAAAGAGCAATTCCAGTTTTGAGGAATCTTTTATGGATACGCCCTCTACAAGCAGATACAATGAAAATGAATTGGAAGAGGAAGATTGGGAAGATATTCCAGTAAAGAAGAAACATAAACCATCAACATCTTTCAGAACTTCTACACCATCCAAGAGATCTGAAAATAGAAACCGTTACAGTCAAAGAAGAACTCCGGTTGCCTCACAGGAAGAAGAGTGGTATGTTAAAAGTCCATATCAAAATTATTCTCCAAGAAAGAACTCTCTAGCTTTTAGAAGACCTTTTCGTAACAGTTCATATAGAAATTCAAATTTCCGGAGAAGAAATTTTTCAAATTTTAGAAATTCTTTTGATAATTATAAATTTCAAAACTTCAATAATTTTGGATATAGAAGAAATAACAGATATTTTAATAATAGATTTGGTAATAGAAGACAATTTAGAAGACAGAATTTCAGAACACAAAACTTTCAATCTCCAATATTTAATAGTCCAAACTCTGAAGTTAGTTACATGACAGAAATCGAGGCTCCTTGCCAAAACAATTTTCCTATTATTCAAGTTTTTGTTGAAGATGTCAAACTAAATGCATTAATCGACACTGGAAGTTCCATAAACATTATCTATAGTGATGCTTTACACAAAATCAACCCGAGAAAAGTACAATTAAAACATACATCCACTATTCTGAGAGGAATTGGAAGTCAAAATATTTTGGTTGAGAGAAAAGCTTCTTTTCCCATTATTATTGGAAATGAAAGAGATATGATTGAATGCTGCATTTTAAATACACCTGCCCCAGGAAGGTACAACATGATTTTAGGAAGTACATTTCTACATGAGAAACAAGTGACAATTACTTATAGACATAAACGTGTGAATTTCTTGTACTGTAGTATTCCCTTTACTGAATTTACCGAATCACAAAGTTTTACGGTGATTTCTGATGATGTACAATTTAAACCAGTCGAGAGTTATGCAATAAGCCATGATTTTGACAGAAGAAATTACAATTTTACAAATGATGTGGATTATAGATCCAAAGACACAAATTTTTCAAGAAATTTTAGAGGATATGAAAATAAGTGTAATAATGGATATTTATTTGAACAAAACAATTTTCACAATGAATTTAGAGATGTTGATTTTAGAGATTTTAATGCAAATGGAAATGAAAGGTCAAATATTGAATGTGAAAATGATTTATATGAAAGACAGATGAATGACAATGTACATACAGACAGATTTTTGACAAAAGACAATACCAGTGACAATGAAATATTTCAGACAGATTGTGATAAACATGATGAAGGAAGTTCACACCAAAACCAGGCAATAGGGATTGCCAAAGCGTTCAACAAATGTGTTTTGAAACCTTTTACTGAGTCTTTTATTAAATTAAAAAGAAATTACAAAATTAAGAAAGACACGACAATTTTACTTGAACCTATCAATAGTAAAGAATTTTCTGCAAACAAAATTTTCGTAGCCAGAAGCATCCACAAAATTCCTGAAAATGACTTTTTGTATGCAAGAGTTGCAAATCCATCTGAGAAAATTGTTTATATAAACAAAGGTATGAAATTGGGAACTTTCGAAAACATCCATGAATCTGATATTGACATAAATAATAGAGTTGACATTGAAAACTGTATTGAGGAAAATGAAACATTTGATGCATGGGGAGGAGATTTTGATTTGAAACATATGAACTATGCTCAGAAAACTCTACTTTTGAAATTATTAAGTAAATATAAACATGTTTTTGCTAAAAATATGAAAGAATTGTCTGGATGTGACACAATACTGCATGAAATTAATCTTGAGTCTAACATACCTGTCAGGCAGAAGCCATACCGCATTCCACACAATTTACAGAAAGAACTTTCACGCCAGGTCAACGAATTGTTAGATGCCAAAATAATTCAGAGAAGTACATCTCCTTACAATACTCCGGTGTTGTTTGTTAAGAAACCTGATGGAAGTTATAGGTTGGTAGCCGATTTCCGAAAGTTAAATAAGATAACAATAGTAGAAAATTTTCCGATTCCGAATATATCGGAATTAATCGATAATTTGTCTGGAGCCTTGTATTTTTCGACTCTGGATCTAACCAGTGGATTTTACCAATTGTGTTTACATCCTAATGATTATCCAAAAACTTCTTTTTCAACACCTGACGGTCATTTTGAATGGACCAGAACTCCATTTGGTCTTAAGAATGCGCCCGCATCCTTTCAGAGACTGATGTCTCTGGTGCTGGCTGGCATATCTGAAATTTACATAGATGATATAATAGTCGCTTCAAGAACATTCGAAGAACATTTGAAAAAACTAGAAGAAATTTTTGTAAGATTAAGTAAACATGGTCTTAAATTGAAACCAAGCAAATGCTATTTTTTCAGAAAAACAATTAAGTATCTTGGATTTTTGGTATCAAATGGAAAAGTACAACCTGATACTCATAATTTGGAAGTTGTAGAAAAATTTAAAATTCCTAAAACAATTAAGAATGTGAGACAGTTTCTTGGACTCACTGGATTCTATAGAAAATTCATAAAAGACTATGCAGAACTGACCCTGCCATTGACAGAATTATTGAAGACTAAGAATAATGAAAGTAAAAAGAAATTTATTTGGACTAATGAAGCTCAAAAATCTTTTGAAATTTTAAAAGGAAAACTTTTGTCAAAACCAATTTTGACCCTTCCAGATTTTAGAAAACCATTTATTTTACATACTGATGCTTCAAATCACTCTTTAGGCTGCTATTTGTCCCAAGAAGATGAAAATAAAATTTTGCATCCAATATCTTATGCTAGTCGTAAACTTAATGAAGCTGAATGTAAATATAGTGTTGTCGAAAGAGAAGCATTAGCCGTTGTTTGGGCTACAAACTATTACAAACACTATTTAATTGGAAAACCTTTTACAATTTTTTGTGACCAAAAATCCTTGTCCTTTATATTTAAATTAAAAGATCCTACATCTAGATTGGCAAGATGGATTGCATCTCTATCACAATTTGATTATCAAATAGTACATAAACCAGGAAAAGCAAATGTGGTTGCTGATTATATGTCGAGAAATGTAGATGAATGTACAAATACTATTGACAATATTCCACAAAGATTTGTGTCACAATATAAAGTTATAAATCAGAATGTTAATCAGAATTTTCCAAGTGTAAATCCAAATTCTAATAGTAGCAATATAAGAGAATCAGAAGTCAATTTGAATCCTACCAATACAAATGAAGTAAATGAAATTTGTGCTGTTGATAGAAATGAAAGTGAAATGCAAAATGAAAAAAACATACAAAGTGGTCAATTGGAACAAACATTTACTTGTCCTACTTTGCTTATAAGAATTAAGAATGCTCAAAAATCTGACCCAAGATGCAATAAAATTATAGATCTCCTAGATAAAAACATAAAACCTTACCCACAAACTTTGGTATTTTTTAGAAAAGATGATATCTTGTGGTGTACTCATAAACACCCTAAGCGTAGACACCAAGAACAAGAAAGAGTTGTTGTTCCGCAGGAACTTGTGTCTGAAATTTTATGGCTGCATCATGATTGCCCTACTTACGCACACTGTGGATTTAGAAGAACTTTAGCTTCTGTAAGTAGAAAATATTTTTGGCAGGGAATGTATTCCCAAACACAAAATTATGTGTCTTCGTGCGAAATTTGTGTGGTAAATCGTGGTTTTAGAAATAACAAAGCACCCATTCAAAAATTCTCAAAATCCACATATCCATTTGAGCGAATAGCCATGGATTGTGTCGGACCTTTACCTATATCAAGATCTGGAAATAAATTTATACTTGTCATAACTGACTATTTTACAAGATGGCCTGAAGCATATCCCTTGGCTTCAATTAAAACTGAAGACATTTTAAGTTGCTTAGAGCACTACATGGCTCAGCATGGTATACCTAAATTCATCGTCTCGAATCAAGGGACGAATTTTGTTTCTAGAACAGCAAGATGTTTTTATAAGAAATTAGGAATAATAAAGAATACTACTACTGCCTACATGCCATCTGTAGACGGTTGTGTTGAAAGATTAAATGGTACTTTGATCAGATCCTTGAAAAATATTGCATATAACGATAAAGATAACTGGGACAAATTGATCCATTTTGCTTTATTAGCACATAGAAATGCCATACATGCTTCTACGGGTGAATCGCCTGCTTATTTACTCTATGGTAGAGATTTAACAGTTCCAAATACTTTGATTGCTGGATTTAAACCTCCGACATATGAATCAACATATGATTATGGTGAAGACATGAGATTTCGACTTAAAAGAACATATGATGTGGTAAAAAGTAACTTAGAAAAAACTGAAAATTCACAAATTTTACAACAGCATAAGAAAGCAAAAATGCCCAATATTAAAGTTGGTGATTTAGTGTATCTTTACACTCCCTTTTTGCCTCAAGGCCAGTCAAGAAAACTGAGCTCTTTTAATAAAGGCCCTTTTAAAGTGATAAAACAAACATCTGCAGTGAATTTTCTCATAAAACATAATGAATCCCAAAAATGAACAACTGGTTCATGTGAACAGACTGACTCTTTTACCTCCAAGAAGAGAGGAATTGCAAAGATTTTCAAAACAAACTACTGAAAGTCAAAAATTGAACTCTAAGTCAAATAAACTTACTCCTGTGATCACCGCTGAGAAAGACTCTGTGAAACTAAAATCTTGTTTATCAAGAAATTCAGAAAAATCTCAAAACAAAAAGACTGTGAAAAGAGTAAGATTTAATTTGCCAAATAAAAGGGTAAACAAAAATACTGTTCATACTAGATCAAACTTTCATGCTAATAAAAGTCAACAATATGCACATAGAAATAATTCAAATAACTTTGATAATAGAGGAAATGGAAGAATCATTTACAACAACAAATATAGAAATAGTTATATACCACACCAAAATCAGTATTATATGACAAACAGAAATACACGTACACCTTATAATCTGAGGAATCAAAGATTTTCACAATATTAAATTTTAGTTGAGTTCACAATTTTTCAGAAATTAAATTTTGCAAGAAAAATCTCATTTTAAATTTAAGTTTATACTTGTTTAAGTTTTTATATTTCAATATTGTCTTTTAAAATAGAATTTATGAAAAAATTGTTGTGATTTTAAAATTTATTGGAAATCTTGCATTTAAGTTAAAAAAGTAAATAAGAAAAAGTAATTGATTTGTGAACTATAATTTATGAATGTTTATATTGTAATTTAAATAATAAGTAAATTTGTTAATTGACTCTCCTTGGACTTTAAAATTTTTCGAGAGTCTTGTTTTGATTGACTTTGATTATACTGATGTGTTTTATGGTAAAAAAATGTTTGATTATTTTGTTAAGTTCTTGAATGAAAGTAATTAAAATGGTGGTGGTAATTTGTTGTTCCCCTAAGTAAAAGGGAGGAAATTTTGAATTCTGGAGGAAATTTTGAATTTTGAAAAAAGTAAATGATTTGTTAAAATAAAATTGAAATTAAAATTGAAATTAATATAAAGAAATTGAAGTAATTTAAGTAATTTGAAAGTGAAAATGAAAGGTTTGAATTTGAAAATTTTTGAAAATTTAATGAAATTTTTTTTTTGAAGATCAAAAGTAAATGATCTCTTGTGAAAAATGTTTTTGAAACTTTGTTGCTGAGAGAGGTGAAATTTTTGGCTGATGTTTTGTTGAAATTCTGTTCTCTTGAAGTTCCATTTCACATTGTTGTTTTTTTTTGACCAGCAGTTTTCAAACATCTACACACATTTCAGTTAGTCATCATATTCTTATGCTGCAACCTCCTTTTCTGAAAGCTGGCTGGTGGACGCAAACATTGGACAAATCTACACGGATCACATACGAAGAAGCAGCTTAGCAAATTAAAAGTTCCGAACTTTTGTGGCAGGACTGGAGTCCTGGACGACAACTTGCTCCGAGCCTACCTAGGACGGTTGTGATTGGCCAGGTGGGAAACTGGTGAAGCTGTGAGGATGATGTTGATGAAGAAGATGATGATGATGAGGATGATGGGGTCAGCGCAAGCTGTCCAAAATTTTGGTGATATCCGTTGCTTCTGGTGATATCCGTTGCTCCAGGAGGCATGTCCTGGCGTCCTGTTTCTGCTGCAATCGCTTCCTGCACGCGAGTATTTTTTTTCCTTTTACACCTCCCTTTTTCTAATTTGGCAACTCGTTAGTCCCCGCTGAGTTTGCTCTTTAGATGTGTTCCTGCTCTTTTACACAACTGACGTGAATTTCAGGAGAAAATTTTTCTCCTTCTCTCTCTCTCAGTAGACAAATGTATATAAATGTAAATTTTTCTTTTGTGACATGAAATGGTCACTTGTTGAAATAATTTCAGAGTGAAAGTTGTTAAAAGTAAAGTAAATTGAAATTTTAAGATAAATTATATAATGTAAATATAAATGAATAATTTAAAGTAATTTATGAAAGTGTGTCAGAATGAGAAAATTCTGAATTGTCTTTATGACAAAAATAAGTTGAATAAAATTAATGTTAAATTTGTTGAATAAATGATGAAAAGTTGAAAGGTTGAAAAATTGGAAAGAAAATGTAATTTAAAGTTAATATGTTGAATTTGAAAGTAATTTAAAGTGAAAGTTAAGATTTTAAATGAAAGTTTTGAAATGAAAAATTGAATTAAGAAATTTAAAAATTGAAAATGACCTTGTTCTCAAAGAGTGAGACAAATTTTGAATGAGTAAAGAATCTCATTGCTTAAATATGACAAATTTAAATTTAAATTAATTTTCAAAATATGTAATCCTTTAAGAATTTTTGTGTCACTTGTGTGTTTTGAAAGTGACAAATATTTGAAATTGTTTGATTTTTTTTAATTGTTTATATTGTTAAGTTTGTAAATTCATATTATATCATATTTTATTTTTCATATCACCTGGTTGATCTCAATGTGGTTGATTGAGATATTGTGTGTCAGGCAAATTGCCTTGACAAATTTTTCTGATTTAAGTGTAATTTAAATGTGAATTTTTGTAAAGGTTCCTTTAAGATGTGGTGACGCCTTGTCATCCTTTTGGTTTTCTTTTGATCTTTACCTGTGGTGATGAGTGGCTTGGCCAGTCATTCAGATCTACAGTGTTGTTGCTTTTGAGAGAGGTGAACGATCGCACTTTTCTCGCCCAAAATTTTGTTTTAAATTATTTTACACTTACAGGTTCCTAAAACTCTTTGTAAATTTTTGTGTTTTTGTGTTTTAAGTGAGAGAAAAATTTTCCTCACTGTGTTCGGAAAATTTTTGCCTCCCAGAAGGGGAGAGCTGTCATGTCGCAATTCTGCGCCATGAGCCTTTCTTATTTTTTTGCGAGAGAAACATCCTTCTCTCCGTTCGTGCCTGTGCTGTGTTTTTCGCTAACACTTGTTTCCATTGAAATTGCATTAAAAAGCGCATTTGGTCGTGAATTCGTTGGGAGCGTCTAGGATTTGTGTCTGGCCGAGATGCGTGACGTTCAGCTCACTTGTTACTAGGAGAGCGCGCTGTCCAATCAGGAAGAGGCGAAAAGCGAAGGAGAAACTTTGGCGTGGGCTCGAGCGACCCATACTTTTGTTCTTCGAGCTGAAAACTTCCGACTGAAAGGTCGCATCGAAAGTTTTGTCTGGTAAAAGACAAAGGGTTTTAGCCGAAATGGCTAACTGGCGGAGATGGGCATTTTGGTTCTAAAGGAAACCGCCCCTGCATTCTGGAGATGATTGAAGAAGATCCTGGATACTTACATTAATTATTCTGTACATTTTCTAAAATATATTTTTTTCCATTCCAGGAAATCTATCCGACATCGACGCCGAGCTTTGAAGTAGCTATTCGGATTCGTTCGGAGTGTAAAATCGACTGATGTCTAGTACTTAAAGTTTTGGACCTTTTTTCCCTCATCGTGTCCTTTTGAGAACTTTGTTCTACTTAAAATCGTGCACATCTGATGAGAGGTATTTTCTGAAAAGCGTGAAATGTATAATAGCCAGGTAACATTTTCTTTACGGGAATTTTAATGCCGTACAGCACCGGCATAGTGAAAAATGATTTCTATAATTAATCGGCTCATATCAAAATGTATTGATGGCTAATTTAAATTCATAACTAAGGCAATATGATTATTGAAGTGAATTGTTGTATGCTATATAAATTTTGAACAGAGCAGAAAGGCAGATTGTGTTATTTTAAATGAAGCTCTGAATTTGAAATTGATTTTTAAAGTAAAATACTTAAGTGTGATTTAAATAAATAATATTTTGATTTTTACTTTGTTTCTGATTTATTTGAAATGCCTTTAATTCCTCTGCTATTCACTGCATGTCATCTAACAAACAATTCTGTTAAACTGAGAAAGTTTCTTGCTTGGGTAAATTTAGAATGGTTGATTAAATTGCTAAAATTCCACTATACGGCTTCACCGGCTCTTGAGTTGTCTGGTGCGCCTTTGCTTTTGTGAGTTGGCAAGCCGCGCCATGACAGGGGTAAATCCTTCGAAAGGAAAAAGTGTGCAATTTCAGATTTCCAATATTTTCTACTTAAGGGGATGCGGCACACCATAATGTTTGATTTACCGAATAAATGAGAAACGGCTCCTTTAAAATTTGATAGAAGCTTGAAATTAGGTATATGGATTAATCATTTAATGAAAACACCCAAGACGAATATAGTTTTTCAAAAACGTTCGTTTAAGGGGGTACTCCAGAGGAAAACGTTTGAAAGGTGAATTGATAAGAAACATACTTCGGGATAAGATAGAGATTTGAAATTTGGTGTACGGGTAGATAGTTTGGAAGGAAGAAAGTGTACAATTTCAGCTTTCCAATATTTTCTACTTTAGGGGGTGTAGCACACACAAATGTTCGATTTTCGGAATGAAGTAGAAACACTCCTTTCAGAATATGATCGTGGCTTGATATTTGGTTTATGGAAGAATCCTTTCATAAAAAACTCAAGAAGTATGGAGTTTTTCAAAAATGTATATTTAAGGGGGGTGCATACTCCACAGAAAAACATTCGAAGTGTGAAATGGCAGAAAAATAATGCTTCGCGATGAGATAGAGACTTCATATTTAGTATACGTCTAGATAGTTAGAAGGGAAGAGAGTGTAGAAGACCCAGACCGTCCGACTCATCCAGAGGACACGAGCAACCATTTGGACGGCCGGAGGGAAGAGAGTGTTGAAGTGTTGAAAACCCAGACCACACGACAGACCCGAAGGTTTACTGTAGCTAAGTGTTTGGCCGGGAACTAAGGAGGGAAGAGAGTGTGTAATTTCAGTTTTCCAACATTTGCTATTGTAGGGGATGCCGCGCACTAAAATGTTCGATTTGATGAACAAACGAAAAACGCATCCTTTACAATGTAATAGAAGCTTGTAATGTAGTATATGGGGTAATCATTTGATAAAAAGAACCCTAAGATTATTACGGTTTTTCAAAAATGATCATCTAGCGGGGTGCAAGACAGAAAAACGTTCGAAATATGAGTGATAGAAAAACATGCTTCACGATAGGATAGATACATCAAATTTTGTGTACTGGTAGATAGTTTGAAAGGAAGAAAGTGTGCAATTTCAGATTTCTAATATTTGTTACTTTAGGGGGTGCCGAACGCCAATATGTTCGATTTTCGGAATTAATGAGACATGCTTCCTTTCAAATGTGATGGAGGTTTGATATTTGGTATATGGATCAATCATCTGATAAAAAGCCGAAGACGAAACATAGTTTTTCAAAAATGTTCATTTATGGGTGTGCTCCTCAGAAAAACTTTCGAAAGGGGAGATGATAAAATAGTATGATTCAAGATGAGATAGAAACTTTAATTTGGCGTACTGGTAGAAAGTTAGAAAGGAAGACGTGCGCAATTTAAAATTTCTAATATTTTTTTCCTTTAGGGGGTTCCTCACACTAAAATATTCGATTTGCCGAATAAATGTGAAACGCGAATTATTAAAAAAAATGACAATCGTCAGGGATTGCTTTTTGCGAGACCGTTGGTTTTTAACCGGTATTCGGCTACTTTATTAATATTTGTGGTTGAAATTGTGTGCACAAGTCATCGATCCACGTCAGACAGACATCACCCCAAAAATAGTCAAAACTTGTTCAGGGGATCTTAAAACATATATTGGCATTAAAATCTCGAATTCGAAAATTTAGCTGAAAACAATATTTTCTCAAAACTACGTATGTGAACGTAAAAATAGGCGTTTGCGCGTGTAAATCCCTGCCAGTTCCGTAGACTGATTGTACGTACCACCATTTTATTTCGTATGGATATTTAAGAAAAAGCTAGAAATAAGCAGACTATTTTGTAAGTTGTATAATTTGATTGCGAATATTTCGATATTTAAAATTTCCGTAGCATCATTCTCTATTAGGGACAATGATAATTTCAGAAAAAATTTATAGTACTATAGTTTTGGAAATGCAGTTTCATCTACACTATGTTGTTGTTGTTGAGACCCAGACCGTCCGGCCTACCAGAAAGGTGTAAGATAACCGTTTGGACGGCTGGGAAGTGCCACCCAATTTAGACCGGAACTCAGTGGGGGAGGGATTCACAGGGACCGTTCCCTCCTTTCCCTACCACCAACCTCTCGGAAAAAGTTACGTACCCACATGTTTAACGTGATCGTACTCCGCATGAACACGGCGGCAGTTGTGGCAGCGTGCAAATCCAGCGCGCAAACCACCGGGCTACCACGTCCGAAATGGGCCAACAGTACGCGGTGTTCCAAGGTGGTCACCCACCCAAGTACTAACCACGCAAGATGCTGCTTGACTTCGGTGATCTAACGAGAACCGGTGTTTTCAGCACGGTAGGGCCGTTGGCCATCTACACTATGTTGTTGTTGAGACCCAGACCGTCCGACCTACCAGAAAGGTGTAAGGTAACTGTATGGACGGCCGGGAAGTGCCACCCAATTTAGACCGGAACCCAGTGGGGGAGGCATCCACAGGGACCGTACCCTCCTTCCCCTACCACCAACCTCTCGGAAGGACTTACGGACCCACATGTCTAACGTGATCGTACTCCGCATGAACACGGCGGCATTTGTGGTAGCGTGCAAATCTAGCGCGCAAACCACGGGGATACCGCACCCGAGATGGCCAACAGCACGCGGTGTTCCGAGGTGGTCACCCACCAAGTACTAACCGCGCCCGATGCTGCTTGACTTCGGTGATCTAACGAGAACCGGTGTTTTCAGCACGGTACGGCCGTTGGCCCCATCTACACTATGTGTAAAAGTGGTGTAATTAGTAATGGAATTTTATTAGCCAAATGCATCTATATCAGCAACGTGACACAACTGCTTCAAACTATAAAAAATTGCAAAATTACAATAAAAAGATTCAATTTTCGTATCACGGTATATAGATTCATCTGCATGACACAGATATAGACAGATATAACATAGATATAAATTTATAATATATGAGTAGATCCATTTGCATCATGCAGTTGAATCTAAAACGTCTATATAAGAATGCATGCAGCTCTACATCAGATATTTATTGAATTTATTTTCGTAAATATTATTTATTATAAATCGTATAGCCCTTAATCTGCTTAAGTTTTTTTTAATCATTAAACTGCGATGTATTTTCAGTATCATTAATGATATCAGTCCATGGCTATAATAATATATACTAGTCATAAGTGAAAATTAAGCAACCAATTTTCGCACATAAAAATCTGTGCATAATGCGTTGCTTAAGTATCTCTCATATTTCTCACAAAATGTTTTCAATTTTCGATACTTGTCATATCGATCAGCACAAAAAGGATAAATGATTAGTTGATACTAAAGTATCAACTAAGTGTATAAATCAAATATACTCACAGATAGATCAAATATACTCTCATTCAGAAGAACGTTGCTTAGTAATACTAGAACTTATTCAAATCAAAGCTGGGAGGAACCAAAACTAAAACCTGGAGATTACAAGCTAGAAGTTGCTAAATTCTAGAATTTTCTAAAACCAAATCCTAAACTTGGCTAATATAATCTAGAAGATGCTAGAACCAAATCCAGGAACCATATATAGAATTTTCTAGAACCGTCTAGAACCAAATCTAGAACTTTCTAGAACCAAATCCAGAACATTTTCATTGCAACCTAGAAGTTTTAGCATTAAATCTAGGAATACCTAAAACTTTGATTAAAACCAAGAACTTCCTGGAATCAAAGCTGAAACTTAGCCATGCAGAATGGCGCAGCTTTCTTTAATCTGATGCTGATTACGCTGTAATACTGAATTTGTTGATTTCCAAAGATATTTCTTAAATTTTTGTATATTGCATCTTTTCTTGCTGCCATTGTGAGTACAAGCATTGTACAAGTCGCCACACACACAAATCTAGATTTTCCGACTTTTAAAAATGGATCATGCTGACGCGGTGGTCGAGCGGGCTCGGCAGGCGGTTACTCGTGCTCGCTCGGCAGCCGGGTAGTGGGTTCGAGTCTCACCTGCGGGTATAGATGTTGTGTTGTTGGGCGAAGTATGTTTCGTCCCCACTGGTGCACCATGGCAACGTCATGTGACGACTACACGATGCTGACAAATGTATAGGCCAATGATATGTATCAAGTACCCGGCCATTTGTAATAAATAAATAAAAAATATTGATGATTCTGGACAAACAAACATCTGTGTATCTATGCAAAAAAATAAAAACGGGAATTTAAAATAAAATTTACTAAAAATTTCAACTGTATCAAATAGCCTCGGAATTAAAATGAACACGTCCGTATTAAGGACAACAAGTAAATACATTTAAGCTAGTAAATACTAAACAGATTGTTGAACAACAGTATGACGCCATTATTTTCCTTATCAAACAGTATCATATTTTTACCTTTTGCTATATGCTATTAAATGACCAAGTATTTCATACGTGGTTCGTATTTTAGGTGGTAGATATACTTTTTAAGTCAATACCATCATAGAACTAACATGCTTTTCAAATTGTCATTACAAATATATAAAAGTAACATAAAAGTCGTTAAAAGTATTGTATGGAACATTAATAAATTAGATCGCAACATAGTAAAATTCAGCGCAAATAAAGATAAGTAAACACACGTAGGTTTAAGAAACAATTGAACATTCTTCTTCCAGGCAACAGACTTCCTCAGGGTCAGAACGCTCAAATAAGCACAGGCTTAACTGATTAGACAGAAACTTGCTAAACAATAGAACGTGATATAATGCCGATCCAGTGGTCCAGCTGTCAGGATCATGCTTTTCCGTCTGATCGCTGGATTGCGGGTTCGATTCCCGGCAGCGGGTATGGATGTTGTCATATCGAGGCCAAGTCAGGCTTCCGCCCTTCGGGGAGCCTCTATAAAAGTGAAGCTGCAAATCTCCTCCCCTTCGCTATGGGATACCCTGGGAGGTCTTGTGGACGTGGTGCGTAGGCGCTCATTCACCACGGGGGAATTAGTAACAAACGAAAGTAATATAATAGCGCCACCTAGTGTCGAATACCCAGACCACTCGACTGGCCCTAGGGCTTACAGCAGCTGTTTGAGTGGTCGGGAACGCGCCACCTAGTGTTGAAGATCCAGACCGGCTGACTCATCTGAAGACATAGAGCATGCGCCACCTAGTGTTGAAAACCCAGACCGTCCGACTCATCCAGTGGACTTGAGGAATTATTTGGACGGCCGGGCGCCACCTAGTGTAATGAAGGGGAATTTAAACGAGGAAGAAATAGAAAATCAAGGAAATATGAACTTGGAATGCATATAAAAAAACGTAATTGTAGAGTATATGAACCCAACGTTCAAAAAACAAAAGCTAGACAGAGTCATTCCAGACCTCTGAGAAATATAGTGTCATTGACAAATAATTGGCCAGATTACTGGAATGCTTATTTATATGGAATATGGTTTTACTTTCATCACGCTAGGTGACGCTACTATATTGGGTTCTGTCGTTAGCCATTTACTGACTGACTGTTTTAGTCTGAGCTCATGTGGGCGTTCTGGTCAAGGTCCGCTGCACTGAAGGAGGAAATCCAATGATATCTGAAATGTACTTATGCTTACTTATCTTCATTTGCTCTGCATTTTCCGTCGTGATATAGTTTGTTATTAATTGTGTTCAAAGTTTTGTTCTTTACGTATTTTATGGAACACCCCACGAAAACTATCCTTTGCAGATTTTCAAGACCACCGATTACCATGTGTTATATGTATTGCCCTAAAATATAGTTTGTATTTTTATAGGTTCGGTAGGCGAATGAGTTTCTTTACATTTCTGGCTGTACAGTGCCTTTGTGGAATTATTACCGCCTTTGCTCCAGATTTGGTGTACTTCATCGTCCTGCGGTTTTTCGTAGGAATTACGTCATCTGCTGTAATATCGTCCCCAGTTGAATTAGGTAAGTCCATCTTCGCTGTTTTAACCCACTTCCACACTTTATCGAAAACGTTTATGCGTGTTAAAGTAAAGCTCGAGATGAGGATAAACCTAGGTTTGCACGGATAAACCTAGCTTTACTCAGTTGCTATGGGTAAAGCCTAAAATGAAATTGAAATTGTACTCATTTCGAGCTTTATCCGGGTAGTGCGCGAATTACCCAGACGATTCTGGGTAAAGCTGTGTATTAGTTCACTCAAAAGGTTCACGGCATGCGCTGTGCGTTTTATGGCTCTGCGCATATAGGAGCCTGGCTGTTCTACTCGCAGTTGATTAACTGTTAACAATGGCTGAAAAAAACACGTGTGCCTTTTTAAAGGCGTTTTAAAAAAAGTTTCAACGAATTAATTGTTTCAATAGACTGCAGATTTTATATACATGATGAGAAAAAACCCGAGAGTTTTACAGCCCCGGTAAACACCACAAATTTCTTAAATTTGCATTTTAGCATTTTATTAATATTGCATAAATTTGTATAACTTTTCATATTTTGTGTAATTATTAAATAAAATATAATGCTCTTAGTTACTGTAAAATTGATTTAATCCATACAAAATTTGATAGAATTATCCTGGTAATGTTGAAAATTTAAATTAAAATGAGCTACGGAACCGGCAGCTCATTGCTGGTTATACAAAAATAGTTGATTAAAAATACCTGGCACATTTTCGGTTCTCACTAACTATATGGGTAAATCACCTTTAATGATAGAAACCAAAATTGCTGATATTCGACTGACCAAAAATAAAGTTGATAAATATTTACAACTGGAGGTTTTTTCCCGCTACATAGACAGCTCCCAGCTAACAAATGTTACTAAGATTTACGATTTCGAGCAAAAATATCTCCCAAGGATGATTCATGCGAACATGCAATGGGCGCAAAATAATTTGAATAAATAAAAAACTAAATTCAAAAAAATGTTGAGACCTCCAATTGATTTTATCACCAAATCCATATTGTAATGACATTGAGCTTGTTATAAATTTACAAAATGTAAAATATTCACAAAAGCAGGAATTCGAAAATTTTTCTTTCCACATCCTCATCTTTCAATGATAGATCTTACAGAACACCTGGAAAAAGCAGATGATAAAATAATTTCTTTTGATCGGCTGTTGATAAATAAATGAAAAGTAAAATAAAATTATAAACAACATATTTAAAACATATATTTGTCTTTCTCCTATTTTGGCGTCTATAATGTTTATTCCGAATATATATTTTCTTCATGTTTTGTCATATTTAGCATTCGATATGTAATCGGCGTTTGAAAGTTCTCAGTAAAACACATTTCATAATAATCTAGTGTTAATAATTTGCTTAACTTTTCTATTTACGATCTAAGTATGTTTGAAGAAATTTTAAATTGTTTTAAATTTTACTATAGTCGGTTCATAGCTATTATTTAGATAAACTATTCCGAGACTTTATTATATACTCTATAAATGCTTCATTATGTAATGTTATCTAAAAGTTAAGTGAAAGTCACGTAATAGCCACTATCTAATTAAAACAACCGGAGTTCATTGCCAAGAGCCCAATAAACAGAATTCTAGTCCATGATTTACAAAAATGTAAAAAAAGTTGATTTATAGCCACTCTCAATTTTTACTGTCTCAGGACACTGGTATACACTACACAAACTGCACAGTATCACATTCTTTTGTACAGTGTAGGGAAGACCGTTTGGTGGTATTTATTGGATATACTTATTGGTTAAATTACTATACATTCCATTCGTAGGATAACAAATTATTTTTAAAGGGTAAATACAGTCGTAGTATGGCCATCAACTAATACAACTTAGGAAAATTGCCATACAATTCCCAAATTACCCATTATCACAATTTCTCAAATACTGTTGGAAATGGCAGTTGATGATCGCTTAGCCTCGATAGCCCAGTGATTAGAGCAAAATGATTGCATTCGAATGACACTAATACGATTCCTTCTCCTTTGCCCAAGCTGTTGACGTGTTCACGCGGATACGGTCTCGTTAAACATGTAGGTCCGTAAGTCCTTCCGAGGGGTTGGTGGTAGTGGAAGTAGGGTACGGGCCCTGTGGATGCCTCACCCACTGGGTTCCTGTTTAAATTGGGAGGCACCTCCCGGCTGTCCAAAGATATGCCTTACATCTTTAGGTAAGCCGGACTGTCTGAGTCGAAGAAGAAGAAGACCTTGACTACAGTTATTGATATATGCAAATCGAATGCAATGCTTGGAATACCTCTTGGGAATCCGACCACATATATATTTTAAAAACATAGACCACACGACGACACATATATTAAACTCTTTCAGGACCACATATATATTAAACTCTTTCGATGACGGATCATTATAAAAGTGTATATATATATATCATAAATGACAGTTAATAACGTGGAGAAAACTATGTTAACCAATCACATGAATCTTGGCGATACAGGTCACATGACTTTGGTTTTTGAGTATGAATAATTTTACAATAATGAGATTTATTTACATAGTTAAAATTTATAGTAAATAAGAATCATTTCTTCAGTGAAACCTTTCGTTTTCTGTCTGATTTTCAGAAGATTCTTGCAAATAAATAAAAATCATGAAATTGTACTTTTACCTAGAATGGTGAGCTCGCCCTAAGGCGGGGTAAAGTTGCGAAATATTATTTCCCATCCGCCATATATAAAGTTGCAAAATATTTCCTTCCATCCACTCCGTACGCTTCTAATATTCACAGATGAATGAGAGCCATACAGACCTCCCATTTAATATTATTATTTCTTAAACACGACTTCCTTCCAATTAAACATACATGTATCATCTACTAGCATAATGCAATTCATTTACTATCCCCAAGACTGTCTAACAAACTGTAGCTCTCCCACGAGCAGTGAAACTCACTAAACTTTGAGGAACTAATATTAAATTAATCTATCTATCTATCTATATATATATATATATATATATATATATATATTATATATATATATATATATATATATATATATATATATATATATATATATATACGTATATATATATATATATATATATATATATATATATATATATATATATATATATATATATATATATATATACTAATTGACAAGCAGTCTATCTGTTCGTCTGTCTGTCTATCTGTCTGTCTGTTTGTCACGCTCTTTCAGGCACTTCTAAAGTACATAGTGACTTGCAACTCGGTACACTTGTCGATCGTTCGATAAATACCCCTGGAAAAATCGAATTTTTTAAAATCATTCTATAGAGGGGATGCTCGCCACCAAAACTTTCGAAAAATGATATGATTGGCAAGCATACTTTGCGATGAGAGAATCTTCAAATTTAGTGTATGGGAATACCGTTCGAAAGGAAGCATGTATGCAAGTTCGGATTTTCAATATTTACTATTTTAGAAGATGCCGTGCACTGAAATATTCAAATTGCCGAACAAATGAGAAACGTATGCTTAAAATTTGATAGAGACTTTAAATTTGGTATATTGGCAAATCATTTGATGAAAACACCCAAGACAAAAGAGTTTTTCAAACCTGTTCGTTTCAGGGAGTGCTCCAGAAAAGATGTTCGAATGTGAAATGACGAAAAACCATGCTTCGAGATGCGATAGATACTGCAAATTTTGTGTATGGGTAGATAGTTTGAAAGGGAGAGCATGTGCAATTTTAGTTTTCCGACAGTTTCTACTTCAGAAGGTGCCGCAAACCCATATGTTTGATCTTCCAAATAAATGATAAACGTATCATTTTAAAATTCAATATAGGCTTAATATTTGCTATATGGTACAATCATCTGATAACAAGCACAATAGAGATTTTCCAAAAATGGTCGTTTAAGGGGGTGGCTTTTTCTCACGAAAATGTGCGTAAAGTGAAATGATAGAAACAATATGCTTCGCGATAGAATATAAACTTCAAATTTAGTGTATAAGTGGATAGTTCAAAAGAAAAAATGTGCGCAATAGAAAATGTCTAATATTTGTCACTTTTGGGGGTTCCGCACATTAAAACGTTCGAATAGTGAAATGTTAGAAAAACATGTTTTGCGATAAGATATAGACTTTAAATTAGGTATACTGATAAATAGTTCGAGAGGAAGAAAGTGTGCAATTTCAGTTTTCCAGTATTTTCTTCTATAGGGGGTTTCCCGCACACCAAAATTTTCGATTTTCCGAATAAATACCAAACGCGAATTAATAAAAAATTCACGTTATTCGTGGTTGCCTATTATGGGACCGTTGATTTTAAACGGGTATTCGGCTAGTAATGTCTAATTTCCTCAAAGCGACAAGGTATATAAAATAAATTAAATTTAATTAATAGTATAGATTTTCGGAGCTATTGAATTTTTTGAGATTTTGGCAACATTCTCATCGATTTATCGATGCTATTTCAATTTTGCTACAGTTTCTACAAATTGCCAAATGTGTCGCCAAGTGGGATAAATGAACAAGCAGGCAGATCCTGTCGAAACATATTTAATATACAAGTCGTCCTTAATTTGTTTTAATCCCAATATATTCTTAATATTTAAATAAATATGTTCTATTTAAAATCCCATTTATACTTGAGCGTCGTTTCATTGATTTTGCAACATTTTCGTCAATTCAACGACATATAAAAAAGTCATTTTTCGCCATGCGTTTCAGACAGACAGAGATAGATAGATAGATATAGACATGTAAAGTATTATAGTATTAATTTCTGCATAGTGAAAAGTCTTTCACAGAAAAGCACTTTCATAATTTGCCGCGCGAATTAGATGAGATAAACGAAAGGCATTAATACATACAGAGTTACACACATTTTCATAACGTAAATATTTCTCTTATCTGCCAAATTCAATTTTATCGGAGGGTTAAATCTAGGTTTACCCAAGCAGTGTTGGATAAAGCTAAGATTATCTAAATAGTGTTGGATAAACCTAGATTTACGCAGCCCTTTTTGGTTAATGCAGGTTTTACCCGGATAAACTTGGTTTACCTAAGTTTGCCCTTTACCCGTAACATATATATAAAAAATTAGGTTTTCAACGTTATGGTAATGAATGTGTAGCTTATAAATGCAGCTAAAAATGATATTCTCTGTGTTTTGTTTTTCATACTTATTTCCAAGAAATAACACTACATTTGCAGAATTCGTTTCGACAATAAGAGCTTGCAATTTCGTCCCGGTAACTCAACGGTAGAGTGTCGGCTGACCAGTTTGGAGATACAGGGTACAATACCAGGTTGGGGCAGCGAGGATCTTTATATTAGTGCCCGAACAAATCAATCCTGTAGGTTAGTGCAAAGATGTCGGAGGTCTGAAGACCTCAGACCGTGAGCCTCACATAGTAGGTTTAGGCACGGCCCGGAAAGGATACCTCCTGCACTCAGGAGGTACCCAAGGTCTACCATCCTGCCAAACGAACCTTTATTTTGATCTAAAAAGATAACAATATTGATGACAAATATTGTGATTAAACAGGCAGTTTTACATTATATTTGAACTTGACAAATACGTCCATTTTACAAAAATGGGAAAAGGGTTATTGCGATTATAGATAAAAAGATCATTGAAAAATAAAATTTAGAGTGAGGTATAATAACATAATGTAAAATTGATTAAAATTAAAGAAAATAATAAAATTTTAAATGTAAAATTTAGAAAATATATAAAAAGAAAATATACGAAAAAGAAAAAAAATAGGCACATGAAAAACAAAAACAGAAATTTAGAATAAAATTTAGATAAGAAAAATTTGAAAAAATACAAATGAAAGGGCCAAAAGAAAAAGAAAGTGCCAAGAAAATAAGAATAGTTAACATAGTTTTTTTTTTTTTTTACTGACAATATGGAGGATATAAATTCATATAAATTAATAAGAATGAAATAAAGTGATTCATTGATCAAAATTAATTGAGAGCAGAAACTACTCATAAGCTTAGGTCACTTTATTAGAAATTTCCAAGGCAACAAGAATACAGTTTTTAATTTTATCTACTGAAAAGGGATTTGAACGAATTTTAGAGAACCAAATTGGTTTATTAGAGGGGGAGGGTTTGCAGAGAAGAAAAATTTCAGAAGAAGGACAATCGAAATTGTAATGGTCAACGTCATCGAATTTATTGCAAATACAGCTAGAGGTGGATTTAATTTTGAAAAAGTATAGGTCATCAAGAAAAGGGCCATGACCAGTAAGAATGTAAATGAGGTATTTAATAAGAATTTGTAAATTAGGATTCACGATAGGGAGGTAAGACAGGATTCTAGCCGGATCACCAGTCCTAGTGGAAATATAATCATTAAGACAATTTTGCCAAAGATTAAGGATATGAGAGATATAAAATTTTGAGAGGAGCGAGCAAGGAAAAGGAATAGTAAGAGGGGATCCAGAGATAGCAGCAATTTTGGCATGGTAATCAGCAATTTCATTTCCAGATAAATTATTGACATACCAAGACCCATACTTTTACCCAAGACATATTTACAATAATGATGTCGGAGGCCTGAAAGTAACCTTAGTACGACTAGTACGGATTCAATGGACTCTGGAAGATTGAGCTCCGATTTAAAATTGAGAGGATAACGACCACGCAAGATACTAACTTGTGTAAAAATAATAATATAAGGGGGCTAACCTGAGGTAAAAACAGCTGGCTATTTACTGAAGTCTTAAATTATCAGTCAGATTGCCAGTTGTTCGCCAATCTGACATTAGACGGTGGAGAATGCAGAGCCCACTTCAACAATAAGAGGTAATTTCGTCCCAGTAGCTTAACGGTAGAGCGTCGGCTTCCGAGTTTGTAGATCTAGGATTTGATTCCCGATTGGGGTAGGAAGGTTCTTTACACATTACGAATTTCAAAACAATTTTTTGTAAAATATTTCCTAACGGTTAATCTAACGGTAATCTAACGGTTTCCTAACGGTAATCCACAATAGTTGCTATTTACTCAAGTTTCAATTTCTTAAAGTTAAAATAATCTGTTCAGTTACACAGTTAAGACAAAACAGCAAGACAAAAGCCGCATACAATTTGTCATTATTTGTGTTTGTGAATTATTAATTATCAAATTATAAAGTTGCATATAACATTATTAAATGCTGTTCATTTTAAATTATCCCTAAGACATAATTGCTAAGTGTGCATCTAATTCTCAGTACCTTTAAATTATACGTTTATTTGACACAGACAAAATATTAAATTATTCATTTAAAACGCACTATCAGGTAATTAGTAATGCAAATATTTGAAATTTTGCAGCTAAATCATTCCATTTAAATTATGTATTCTATGAAAATAACACGTTAATCTCGTTTTAATTTAAAAGTGCATATTAAAGTTTTTGTTTCTTATAAATGCTATTAAAAATGAGTTATTTTTAGAGACATTGAACACCTTTTGAATTAATACACACCGAAGCGAATCAGAGTAAACAAAATTGCAGTAACAGATATTTTTAATATTTTAATTCGTGTCTAACGTATAAAATTGCATTTTTTATGATTAATGAATGCATTAAGGATGCCTTTTTCTTTCCTTACAATTTTGAGAGAAATAATCTACAAAATAATAATATTACCATTTAATCCGATAATATCACCATTTATAATTCGTGCGAATGAGAAATGTGCATATTGTCATTAGAAATATTAGTAAGGCTTGGAGGATAATTTAATGAAAAATTGGTGAACTTGACAACAAATTTGGCAATATTTTAAAAGTCGCCAAGATTAAGGAAATATCGCAACATTGAAAATGCTGCCAAGTTAATGAAAACTACTCTAAATTAACGAAAATGAACAACATATAAATTTTAAGAAATTTTGAAATCAAATATCAATATAGCACTACATAAAAAAAGCATATGGATAAATAACACACCCTTCTTGCTTAATTATCGCAACGAGTGCAACTATTATTTTAATAACTATATATTAAGCATGCCTTTAGGCCCTAACATTTTTACTTTTCTGATACATTTGGTATAATGCATAAAGAAATTATTGTAACTGGGTCGAAAATTCGAATTCGAGTTTTCGAAGGGAGAGCATGTTTAAAGAATTCCTGAACACGAATCAAATGTTTTTAGGGGATGTCTGTCTATGTGTGTACGTGTGTGTGTGTCAGTAAGTCTTTGGAGACGATATCTCACGAACGAATGGAGCAATTCGAAAGAAATTTGGTGCAAAAAGTGCAATCCGTGAATACTGGAAGTCTAATGTTTTTGAACGCATTCGAATGTTTAGAACCCTCCAAAATGTTCGAATAACATTTTGAAGAAAGCATAAAAAAATCAAAACCTTTAATAAAGTTACACAAATCATCAATTTTTCATTAGACAACAACTGACATAAACTTTAGAACGCTAGCATAAACCGTTCTCGATATATTGCAAATTTTCCAAATAAATTTATCAAAAAATCACATAAACTAAAAAAAAAATCTTAACTATTGTGAAATATGTACACTTTTCATATATAATATAATGCGATAAATTTGTTGATATAATTCTCTTGGATCTAACGTGTTCCATTCAAGAGATATAAGATACTTTGGATAATATATATTTGGACGCCGATAGTCATTTATCGACTATCGACAATAAGAATACCTATTTCTCCGTCCATACCGGTTGGCAATATGTTAGCGACAATTTGACGGAATGTCGTCACTTGCCGACTTTTTTAAATGTTGCAAAATTAACGAAAGTGCCGCAAAAATTAAAAACTATCGCCAAATTGATAAAAATGACGCTAAATAGGAGGTAATGTTTTGCAAATATTTAATTCCGTATTATGACGAGCATACGTACTTTCTAGTATACTCCTATTAGAAAGCTCCCCATTTGTCTGCAACACTTGGCGACACATTTTGCGAACTGTGAATAATCTAATGACATATCGCCAAATTATCAACTTTTAGCCCCAGATTGACGAACATATCATCAAATTTGTAAAAATGATAGCAAGTCTATGATAATAGCGGCTAATTGATGAATTTATTATTTACTTATTTTAATATATGGACTATATTGCTTATTTAGGATGAAAAGCATATTGATAATTATTAATTTAGAGTTGCCCGAAATATAAGTTAATTGTGTACGAAAAAGTTTTCCAGGTTGTCATCCGGAAAAGCCACAAATGTGCAATTCAACATTAAATAAATAAAGAGTGTCATGGATCTTATACATCCATTTCGGCAAGAAGAGATTCCAACTCCATCAGATTTTTTTATTTTTACTTTCCTTATATACATAGTATGATATACACATAGTATAATATATAATGTATTATGTACTCCTTATATACATAGTATAATGTATAAGGAACGTATTGTGATGGAGTCGAAAATTCGAATTCGAGTTTTGGACGGGAGAGCACGTTTCAAGCATCTCTGAATAAGAATCAAACGTTTCTGAGGTGATGTTTGTGTATGTGTGTGTGTGTGTGTTTGTGTGCAAGTATGGGTGTGTATATGTCAGTAAGTCTGTGGAGATGATATCTCACCAAAGAATAGAGCGATTCGAATGAAATTAGGTACAAAAATTACAATCCCGAAAGCTGCAATCGAATGTCCAGAATCACTAAATTTTCGAGTGAAATTTTTAAAAAATGATCAAAAAATCAAAACATTTTATTAAAGTTACGCAAATAATCATTTCGTACGTAGTTTTCCCTTAGAAAACGATTGACTTACACTTTAGACCGCTATCATAAACCGTTCTCGAGATATTGCACATTGATTATGCATATTAAAATATGTACACTTTTCACATGTAATATCATGCGATAAATTTGATGACATCATTCTCGTGAATCTAGCTCGTTCCATTCATAAGAAAATATACTTTAAGTAATACTTGTGTATTTGAACGCCAATAGCCATTTATCTGATATAAGAATCACTTATTTCTCCGTCCCTGGCGACGATTTTTGCGAAATGTAGCCAACTTGTCGAATTTTTTAAATGTTGTCAAATTAACGAAAATATCGCCAAATTGATAAAAATGATGCAACATCAATGAAAATTGCGACTATATGACGAAAATTTATTACCTTAGAAAGAATATAAAATACTGTAAGAATAACCTATTTTTCCGTCATGAACATTTGGCAAAATTTGAATGACGAATTTATCGGAATATCTCCTTGCTTACTTCTTAAATGCTGCAAATTAATAAACCACAAAATTGATAAAAATTTCCCAAATTCATAAAAGTCAATGAAATGACGACTAATTGAGTTCAATATCTTGGAAAGAACGTAAGTGTAGACTATAAGAGTAACCCATTTCTCCGTCCGTCTGTCTGTAACGCTTGGCGGGAAATTTAGAAGGATTTCGCTAACTTGGCGACTATCTAAAATGTTCCAAAGTGAAAAAATGTCACCAAATTGATAAAAATGGCGTCAAATTGGAAGTAATATTTCACAAATGCTGATTTCCGTCAGATGACGGGTATACCGTCTAGTATATAAGAAATGCTTTTTACTCCGTTTGTCTGTAACACTTGCTGATGCTCCGTTTGTCTGTAACACTTTGTAGAACTACATATCAAGCGATGTATCGCCAATCTGGCGGTATTTCCTCCCCTCAAATTGACGAAAATATCGTCAAAATTGCAAAAATGACACTAAATTAATGAAAATGACGCCTAATTGATGAATTAATTATTAAAATATTTTAATATATTAACTATGTCGCTTTATGAGGACGCTATCAATATTGATAATTATTTATTTACAATTGCGCGTAATATAAGTTTATTGGGTACTTTGAAAGAGTTTTACATATCGTCATCCGAAAAATCGCTAAATGTACAATTCACTATTAAATACACAGTGCCAGGATCTTATACATTATTTTTTTACTGTAAAATGAGTATTTTCATTGCATTATATAAGGGAAGTCATGTGCTGTCCACATCAGATTTTTACTGTTTAGTTTGCATGTGCAGATTAGCCACAAAACTTTTCATCATGGAATGTAGATGGGATGGAGTAGGTGAATTTTATGGTGTGACCATTGACCTATGAGAAATTGACGGAAAATGGACTAGAAGCGTGCACAAAAAGTACTTCATATTGAAAGTGTGCAGTTCATCATGCTCGTACAATAAGTAAAATTCGTTGAAGTCGCATAGTAATTGCGTTTTGTTATGATGATGTATAGTAATTAAGATTTGTTAGTATTTAAGTGTCGTTTGGATGTTCTCTAGTAATTATGTTTTGTTAACATGTCGTGTAGTAATTGCGATTGGATAGGAGGTTGTATAATAATAGGGATTCGTTATAGCGATTCATCGCGTTTTTTAAAGGATCAAATAGTGATAATGTTTTGTTATCGGAGTCGTACACTCATGTCTAAAAGTTAAGCAACGAAATGAAAAAAGTGGATAAAAAGAGAAGTATGTTTTCGAATTCATTAAAATGTTCACAAATCATGAGTATAACAAAATACATTAGCGTGGAGAAATAAAAAGAAAATTATCAATAAATAATTAAATAATAGACATAAGAAAAACATAGTCGTAGTCTGGACGTTGGTAATTATAATAACTAACTATTATCATATCCGAAACAAGCGATTGTTTGGGTTTATTTAAGCTGGATGTTCAGACCTGAAAGAATCGAATCTGAATTAACGTCAAACTTAAGGCTAATACTGTTCATTCCTTTTTTCGGCACGGTGGTCGTGTTTAAACTCATTTGGTTAGTTTATTGTTTTAACTAGCCGCCTTCGGCGATCAGCCTGTTAGCTATCCTTGAAAATTCTGACAGTGGCAAACTGGCTGGCGCCATAACCCCGTGGAATTGTTGTTGAGACCCAGACCATCAGACCTACTAGAAAGCTGTAAGGTAATTGTTTGGACGGCCAGGAAGTGCCAACCAATTTAGACCGGAACCCAGTGGGGAGGCATCCACAGGAATCGTACCCTGCTTCCCCTACCACCAACCTCTCGGAAGGACTTACGGATCCACATGTTTAACGTGATCGTACTCCAAGTGAACACGGCGGCAGTTATGGCAGTGGCGGAAATTGAACCCGGGCCTATCGAGTGCAATTCCCGCGCGCTAACCACTGGTCTACCGCGCCCGCAATCCCGTGGAGTAACAAAGTTTGGTTTAGTTTAATGACGTTAAAATTAATTATGACATTTTGAGGCACCGGGATATTCTCCATAACTTTATTTTTATTTATGTTTTTATTTCTTTATCGTTTAAGTTTTTTCATTGTGGTCCCAACCACCACCCGATGTAAACAATACATCGCCAGAATTCCATACAGCATAATGAGCCAAAAACATTATAAAAAGCAAACACTAATTCGGTTGTTAATTGTCCCTAGGCCAAAAACCGCACAAATCATAATTCAATTATTGAAATGTTATAATGACCATATGCTAAGCTCTTAATTCCATCATTTAAAATGTAACGTAATATCATTTAAAATAGCCTCATTCCATCGTTCCATCATTTAAAATATCCATAAAATTAAAATACCCATTTAAAAAAATCCATGATGTTCCATCATTTAAAATATAAATATAATAATTTCATATAAATATAATAATTTCAGTCTGTATACTGTTACCACCACCCGATGTATACAATACATCACCGAAATTCAATCCACCATAATTCAATCATTAAAATTTTATAATGACCATATGCTAAGCTCTTAATTCCATCATTTAAAATGTAACGTAATAGCATTTAAAATAGCCTCATTCCATCGTTCCATCGTTCCATCGTTCCATAAAATTAAAATATCCATTTAAAAAATCCATGACGTTCCATCATTTAAAATATAAATATAATAATTCCATATAAATATAATAATTTCACTCTGTATACTGTTACCACCACCCGATGTATACAATACATCACCGAAATTTAATCCACCATAATTCAATCATTAAAATTTTATAATGACCATATGCTAAGCTCTTAATTCCATCATTTAAAATATCACGTAATTGTCTAACCCGATGCACAATCTCCATGATAGCACCGTGCATCTCGGCGTGCAGTGCGCCTGCCCGGGCATGAGAGAAAAACTTATTTTGCCGGCTTGCCGATGAGAAATTGAAATTCAAAAATTTTTTAAATCCCGATCCTGCAGCTATTTTTTATTATTTCTGGACTAGATTGGGATTGCAAGAATGCCTGCTGTTTGATTTTTCTAAAAATGTAAATTATTAGTCGAAATTGTAGGAACTTCTCCCGATGCGTGGATTTAAAAGCAAAAGTTATTTTTTTTTAGCCGAAAGTGACTTTTGTTTTAAAATCTTTGAAAAATATAAGAATGTGTCCTTGAGATTTGAAATTGATATATTTTTACTTGCAATTGTCTGCTGTTTCGAATCGTGTGATTTGTTTTTTTCTACGACGTCTGGATGGTGGAGAAAAAAGGGGAAAAATGAAAAAAAAAACAGTCGAAACCGCATAAAATTTTAAATAAAAATATATAATTCAAATTTTAAAATTCGGTTTTCACATGATCCCTTTCCACCCCCCGGGTCTCCGATTGCCAAATTTCGTAGCTCTGCGACGTACGGTCGCTGAGCCTATAGTGTATAAGACAGACAGACACACAGGCAGGCATTCCTTTTTATTATTTAAGATATTTTGTCATTAATTATTTTGTATCAATTACTACTATATTTTTCTAATATGTATACAATCATCATCATCAATGGCTATACAGTTCACTGTAGGGCTTTGCGTTCCTCACAGAACATTTTCAAGATGTGTGCCTGCGATCAATGAATCTCTAATTTTAATATTTAACTCCTAAAAGTCATGGTACACCAATACTTTATATCTCAACTTCAGTCGCCCTCTAAGTCTTTTTCCGATCGATGTGGGCATAAAAATGTTTTTGTAATTATGTTGCTAGTCATTCTTAGTAAATGTCCTGCCCATTGCATTTTGTTAATTATAATACGTTTAATTATGTCAGAATCTTAGCATAACTTAAATAGTTCAAAATAGTATCTCCTTCAAATATCATTTTCTAGAATTCCACCAAAAATACTGCGCACATATTTTCGCTCAAGCCTTTCATGATGTCCTGTGAGATTCCAGGTCTCTGAAGCATAAATTAAGCCAGATCTAATAAGCACTTTATAAAGCCGTAAATTTTGTCCTAGATGTGATCTAAAAAATGATTTTCTTCTTCGCTGGTATATAGTAATTAATAATGTTAGACGGGGATTTAAGTACTGTATTTAAGGTAATATTTGAAAGAATTGTGAGAGACCAGCAGACACTTAGGCAGTGTTAATGTACGAAAAGTTACGATATACACCAAGTAAGACAAACGCGTAGACTGGAAGCTATCAGTTTACGACATCACTGGCCCGGGAGGCCATGAAAGCAATGAATAAAGGCACTTAAATTACAGGTGTGGTTAGGCCTGAAAAAATACTGAATGCCAAAGCTAAAACCATGCAGATTGGTTAACATGTTAGCCAATAAAGAAGTGTTACTGCAAGGCCCTGAGGACAAACAATGTGATACGGAGGGCGTATCTGGACCTTAGGCGAAATAATGTCCCAACAAGCAGAATAAGTTCAACAAAGTAATCAGTCTATTTTCAGTCTACATTCAGACATGGTGTAGCAGTTAATATATGCAGTCTACTTTGAGAATCGAAAGGCGATGCTGCCCAAGAAGGTGGTTTAACAGTCATTATTCCGATATTCAGAAATGGTATAGCAGTCAAAAGTCAATATAAAGAGATGGTGTAAAGTCACTTAAGAATGACCGGCTAAAAAATTGTGCTTAAAAAAATAATGGCAAGCAAGGATTTCTAAGTTGCGATAGCGTTCGATACTTAGAGTGTGTTTGAATGCCACAACAAAAGGAAATGAAGGTCCAATACGCAGTTCAATATCCACAAAAGAGGTTTGTACAAATTAACACTAAATTTAGGTCTATATGATTTTAGTCAAAAACATTTCTCGTCTCATACACCCAGTTTCTCCTACTTATATATATATATATATATATATATATATATATATATATATATATATATATATATATATATATATATATATATATATATATAGATATATATATATATAGATATATATATATATATACTTATATATTATATATATTATATATATATATATATATATATATACACAATATACGACAAGTGCTATAAGCAATCACAAAGATGTAAATTCCATCCTCCTCTGCCATTGCATGCATTGTATTTGGTTTCCCCTCCATTGAACTTTATCCTCATTTTTGATTACAATATATATATATATATATATATATATATATTGGGTTATTGCTGCCAATTCAAATCTTCAACCAATGTAATCTTAATTTTTAAATGAGTACCACAATAATAGTGGTAATTTATATTATACACCTTGTCATATAACGAAATTAATTGTTTCTAATATTGTTAACTGATTAATTATATGTTCAATCATATGCATGCTTTATTACAGCTTAAGAGATAGCTGGTTGATCCTAACCATAAGAACAAGTTGAGCATTTCAAGCTAGGGATTAAAATATTAGCTGTTATAAGCTGGATTTTTGAAGCTGGGAAAGTTAACAAAAAATTGTAATATTTTAAACGTTATCTGTAATAGATTCTAATGATGTTAAATTGATTTATTTGTTCATCCATATTCATGTGTTGTTGCAACAAAAGTGCTGGTTGATCTCATATGCAGGAACCAAGTTACCATTTTAATTCAGGAATCAAAAAGTTAGCTTTAATAGGCCAACTTTTCAAATTTGATAAATTAACAAAAATGCAATAGTAACATTTTGAAAAGTTAACTGCAATAGTGTTGTTGTTAAAACCCAGACCGTCCGACCTACCAGAAAGGTGTAAGGTAACTGTTTGGACGGTCGGGAAACTGCAATAGTGTGTAATATTGTTAGACTGATTAATTATATGCTCATCCATATGCATGTTTTATTGCAGCCAAAGACTTGAGTGGTCCCACATACAGGAACCAAGTTACCATTTTAATTCAGGAATCAAAAAGTTAGCTTTAATAGGCCAACTTTGCAAATTTGATAAATTAACAAAAATGCAATAGTAACATTTTGAAAAGTTAACTGCAATAGTGTTGTTGTTAAAACCCAGACCGTCCGACCTACCAGAAAGGTGTAAGGTAACTGTTTGGACGGTCGGGAAACTGCAATAGTGTGTAATATTGTTAGACTGATTAATTATATGCTCATCCATATGCATGTTTTATTGCAGCCAAAGACTTGAGTGGTCCCACATACAGTAACCAAGTTACCATTTTATTTCAGGGATCAAAATATTAGTTTTCATATGCCGATTTTAAATTAGTAAAATATATAAAAATGCAACAGTAACATCTTGAAAAGTTAGTGGTAATAGCTTATAATATTGCTAGATTGACTAATTATATGCTCATCCATACGCGTATTTTATTGCAGTCAAACAGCTGGTTGGTTCCATATATACTAACCAAGTTACCATTTTATTCCCCGGATCAAAAGTTATGTTTAATAGGTCGACTTTTGAAATGTTATAAGTAAACAAAAATACAACAGTAACATCATGAAAAGTTAGTTGTAATAGCTTGTCGTATTGTTATATTGATTTATTATATGCTCATCCATATGCTGATTTTATTGCAGCCAAAGAGCTGGTTGGTCCCATATACAGGAACCAGGCTACAATTTTGAGCCAGGGATCAAAAAGTTTAGGTCTGTTGTTCTTATCTGTCATGGTGTTCCTTGTTCGTGACTGGTCTCACATAGCTTTGGTGACCACGTTACCATTTCTCGCATTTTTCCTCTATTGGTGGTAAGTTTCCATTATATTTATTCATACTATTCAATTACATATATATTTTAACAATTTATAACGACACAAATAATTGGTACTGAATGTTATCCTTAACTATTCTAACACTCATATTTTTCTCTCAATTGGAAATTGCGTAGTTTCCACAATTCAGATTTGATAATATTACTTTAATAATCTTACACTAATATATTTAATAACATCGCAATAACAAAGGAAAATGATAGCCATTTTGTTTCAGTTTCGGTAGTTTCAATTTTGAAAATCATCTGGTTTAATTTTTAATTTTAAGTTTAAATAATGTTTATTTTCAATTATCAAAATTGTAAATAATATTTTTTATTTTCATTTTGATAAGTAAATGTTTAAATAAAATTAGTTTAACTTTCAATAATATAAATCCAAAAAATTATTAAGGTCTCCGCGAAGACGGTGACATAACATTTCGAAAGCACCATAGTTTAGAGTATTTTTTTATTTCGGCTATAAATATTATGGAATTCTGTATAAAACCTAAGTTCTAAATAATTACAGATATACAAATTATTGATACGCAGAGAGGGGAAAACAGGGCTTTTTTGCCATCGAATTACACATATTTTCTATTGCAAACCCTGGTTTTTCAGAGACTAATTTACCAATCCGTGTTAAATTTTAAGAGGTTTATAAAACTTACCAACTTACAGGTCGCGAATATGTATAAATTTTAAAATACGAGCTACGGACTGAGATAATTAAGGTTAAAGATCAGAAGACATTTCATGATTTTTTTAGAAAACACTGCAATATTTAAAAAAATGTTACTACAAATTCAAACCTTTCATATCTAGGAAAATTACGTTTACATTTTTGATAATTCCTGTCACTTTGTAGGGAAACATCTTAGTATTTATTCTAAATACAATTTTCGGGGTTTTGTTAAATAAAGTACACATATTAATCAACAAATTATATTATTTTATTTAATAAATAAAACTCTTATAATTTATTTGTGTACGCTTGTCAGCTGTGCTTGAGTTAAAGAGTCTGCACGAAAAGTCATAAGTAATCACATAAGTTATTTTGTTACTAAATTTAAGTAACCTATTTTAGTATCTTTTGTACAATGTGTTATGTAACAATATTATCTTATGCGTATGCAATAATCGAGCAGTTGGTCAGGGTATTTCCAGAGTCACCAGACTGGCTGAAAGGCAGAGGGAGGTACGAGGAAGTCGGGCGAATCTTTGAAGTCATTGCTCAAGCTAACGGTAGAGAGCTGACGCCTGAGTACATAATAAATCTGAAAGTAAGTATTTTATTGCAATATAATGTATTGTAACTTCGATTTATAATATATTGTGACTTTGATTTACAATATATTGTAACATTGGTTTATAATACAGGGTGATCCAAAAGTCCTTGACACACTTTAAAATTGAATATACACTCAAGTAATTGCCGCACGATAGTGAGGTTTGGACTAAAATGCTTTCCACGTTGAAAAGTTTTGGTAATGCAAATAAAAAAATTTAGTTCCAAACTTTGCCCATAGATGGCGCTGTACCTTAAAAATACCAAGAAAAGCATAAAAATTGAAGACGAGTAGTTACAGAGCATTTTTTTTGTCCGCTACCATATTTCAATATGTGCGCTCTTTGCATCTCGAACTACATCCAAACGATACACCATTTCCAACGCAGCTGTACAAACATTTGAATAAGTAGCGCCATCTATGGACAAAGTTTGATACTAAATTTTTTATTTGCTTAACCTAAACTTTTCAACTTGAAAAACATTTTAGTGTCCAAACCTCACTATCGTACGGCAATTACTTAAGTTTATATTCAATTTTAAAATGTGCCAAGGCCTTTTGGATTACCCTGTATATTGTAACATTGATTTATAATATATATTAACTTTGATTTATAAAATATTGCAACTTCAATTTATAATATATTATGACTTTGATTTATAATATATTGTAACATCGGTTTATAATATATTGTAACTTTGATTTACAATATATATTAACTTTGATTTATAATATATTGTAAATTTGATTTTATGTTAACTTTGATTGATAATATAGTGTAACTTTGATTTATAATATATTGTGACTTTGATTTATAATATATTGTAACAATGGTTTAAAATATAATGTAACTTTGATTTATAATGCATATTAACTTTGATTTATAATATATTGTAATTTTGATTTATAATATATTGTGACTTTGATTTATAACATATTGTAACATTGGTTTATAATATATTGTAACTTTGATTTATAATATATATTAACTTTGAATTATAATATATTGTAACTTTGATATATAATATATTGTGACTTTGATTTATAATATATTGTGACATTGGTTTATAATATATTGTAACATTGGTTTATAATATATTGTAAATTTGATTTATAATATATATTAACTTTGTTTTATAATATATTGTAACTTTGATTTATAATATATTGTGACTTTGATTTATAATATATTGTAACATTAGTTTATAATATATTGTAACTTTGATTTATAATATATTTTAACTTTGATTTATAATATATTGTAACTTTGATTTATAATATATTGTAACTTTGATTTTAGCATATTTTGTATGTAATAATTTTACATAGTTTTATTTTACGAGATCTTGAAATATAAATTTAACACTGCTTTTTAATTTAAGTCAAAGTTCAAGTCAAGGATACTGTTTGAGAGAATATGCTTGGCAATGTTTTGAAACTGACAGTGAAAACACTTATTCCGTTTTGAAATGATTCTCGCGAACTATTGAAATACATTAATAATCAATTCATCTTTACGTAGCGGTAATTTTGGGGGGGGGGGGGGATTTGAGTGTTATACCAAGTGCGATAGATACTGACAGCTATATTAGAAAGTTGTTATCTAGATATTGAACGTGAAGTATATTATCAAGGCTACTGATTTAAGTCCCGGGTTGCAATTAAATTATAGTCGCAAATTATTTTTAAAAATATATCAAATAACTTGTAGATTTACATTTTGGGGCTCTAGAAAAAAAAAGCCTCGAAATTGGATTGTGTGAAGTCTACTATTTAAATGGGATTTACCCTAAACCAAAAGTTATTTATCTTAAATTTTTTCAGATCTGCTGAAATGCAGACAATCAAGTATCCTATCTTCCTGTGAAGTTCTTAACACATATCCTAATACTTTTTTCTTAAAGTAACACAACTAAAAACTTCTGAGATAACTCAATGTAGTCTTAACGATTAAGGCAAACGCACAGAAACGTATGATTTAATTCCAACATTTTATTGACAGAAACTGAGTCAAACAGACATATTGAACAGACCCGTTCAGTGGAATGAACTTAAAACACAGAAATTTCAGGGCTTGGTGAAATATGCGAACAAGTGGTAACAAGTGGCTCATAATATTTCTGCCCAGACATGACCATATCGATTTTATACTGGAAATAATATCAACTTTGTTATATGTATATTATTATATCCTGTACGAAGATTCAGAAGCAGATTCAGTCAAAACCACCATGCTGCGGATGGGTTTATGGAGCGCCTGGCCAAAGAGAACGTATCTCCGAGATGTAGTGTATAGCTCTATATTTGAAATACATTGAAATGCTCCAGGAGAGGGGGATGAAATAGGAAAAGTTGTAGTTAAAGGTGGTAAAGCGTGAGAGATGTTTTTCTCACCAGAAAAAGCGGACCATACAGTCCCCCCCCCCCAAGTTAACTTTAGAGTGCTCAGCAAGCAACAAGAGATGCAAGTAAAAGACAGTGCCGGTAGATGGCGGCACAAGTTCGGGAAGCGGTTTTCCGCTGTAATGAGCAGTAATGGGCCAAGTGCAGGAGGATAAAAAGATAATGGGAGATAATTAAGTTATGTGTTTAAGTTAGGTTTTACAATTTTAAAAGTTAAAGTTAATTGAGAATAGTGGAGACTCTCTCTCTCTCTCTCTGGGTCTTTTCTGATACTTCCATTGATGGGGGTCATACTCAGGCAGGTTGCATATTTTTTCGTTGGGAATTTTGTTAAGGTTATTATAAAATTTAATGACAGTTTTAGCAATTTGTTGATTAATTTTATTAACTCCGAAAACCCGATGGATGATATCATTTTTGAGGAAGAGAGGAGCTTTTCTGATGAGTCTAAGGGTTTTATTTTGAACTCTTTGTATTTTAAGGAGATTGTTAACATTAGTACAACCCCATACTGCCGCCTCATATAGCAGTATGGGTTGGAGGACGGTTTTGAATAAAAAAACTGTGTTCTGATAACTCGCATGGGGGGAGTGGAGGATAGGGAAGAGCTTATGTCTTGCAAAATAGAAGTTTTGGATGGCTTTTTTAATGTGGGGTTTCCACGTTAAACGAGAATCAAAAGTAACTCAGAGATATTTAGCGGTTTCAACGTACGGGATCGGTGCGTTGTTAACTGCAATTTTTTTTGGTTTTATTTTTTTTAGACTTTAGATAAAATTATACATTTGGTTTCTTTTTCATTAATTTTAATTTTCCATTTCCGGAACCAGGCTGTGATGGTGGAGATGTGGTTTTGGAGTCTAGAGCGAATCACGAATTTCCTTGAGTTTCTGGTGTAGATAGCTGTATCGTCCGCATACATGGCAAGATGTGTGTTATGTGCTCTGGGAATGTCGTTGATAAAAAGGTTGAAAAGAGTTGGGGCCAATTGGGAGCCTTGCGGGACCCCGGACCTAAGTGGTTTGTGATTGGAGAGTGTTTGTTTGTAGCTGACTGTGAAAAATCTGTTTCGAAGGAAGGAGTTTATAATATAAATTAATGTGTCTGGTAGATTGAGCTGAATTAATTTGTAAATAAGAGCATCATACCAGATTTTATGGAAGGCCTTCGATACATCAATCAGGAGTATACCAGTGGAGAGTCCGATTTCAAGACCTTCCGAAATGACTTCGGTTACTCTCAGCAGCTGGTGTGTAGTGGAGTGTAGGGGGCGAAAGCCGAATTGTTCAGGTTTTAAAATGTTGTTGTGTTCAAGATAATGTTTGATGCGTGTGTGAATGATTCTCTCAGCGAGTTTGCTAATTGAGTTTAAAAGGCTGATGGGTCTAAACTTTTGAGCTTGTGTGAGATCTTCGCCTGGTTTCGGAATGGCAATGACTATGGCAGTTTTCGATTCGCTTGGGAAGTGGTGGTATTTTAAAATAGAATTAAAGATAAGGGCGATGTAGTATATAATATTAATGGGCAGGTATTTGAGGGTCCAGTCAGAACTTCCGCGGCGGTTGACTTACGTTGGATGAGGGTGGGGGACCGAAAAGTTTGTATCTCCCACAAAGGGAGCTCGCCACCCGGGGAGCTAAGTCAGCGGAACCATTCACAGTGCGGATCCGAAAGGTGGTCACAAAGAGTCTCGACTCCAGTTGTCTACGGACCGGGGGGCATTGACATAAAAGAATATCCCTCCTCGCAACCTGGTAGAGTCTGCTTCATGAGCCTGAGTGGGAACTCCGAGGAACAATACACATATTTCTGTATTCCCTTAGAGGACGAGGGTCAGGGACTACAGAGCCAACGCCACTTCAAAGACAAGGCTTCCCCCATAGGGGGTAGAAGAGGGGGCACAATGGTGGTCGGGTACTACCGCCGAACTCGTGGGACTAGTGAGTGCTAACGAACAACGATCAGAACCTCAACGGGTGCATTACGCCTGTTGTTGTTGTTGTTGAAACTCAGACCGTCCGACCTACCAGAAAGGTGTAAGGTAACTGTTTGGACGGTCGGGAAGTGCCACCCAATTCAGACCGGAACCCAGTGGGGGAGGCATCTACAGGGACCGTACCCTCCTTCCCTTACCACCAACCTCTCGGAAGGACTTTCGGACCCACATGTTTAACGTGATCGTACTCCGCATGAACACGGCGGCAGTTTTGGCAGTGGCTGGAATCGAACCCGGGTCTAACGAGTGCAACTCCAGCGCGCTAACCAATGGGCTACCGCGCCCCAAATGTGCATTACGCCTGTGTAACATGAAATATCTCAATTTGAGCAGCGAGTAGTAAGAAAAGCCTTCCAATTAGCGAAACGAATTATGGGTGGTTGGCAAGCGAGAACGAGCAGGGGGCCCCATAGTAAAAAGAGAAAACAATCTAAATAAATCATTGCTAATAGAATTCTGTATTTTTGAACAATCAATGCATCGTTTCAGCAGGATTAACTTTCCGAAATAGCAATATAAAAATTGAATTAATTGATCTCTAATGGACTTTATTAAAATTGTTGTTTATATAGCTTGTATATAATCGGCATTTTAATTAAATCTATTTACATATTGACGCAAATACATTACTTTCTTTTATATGTAATTTGTCTTTTAAATGGATTTTTTAGGTGTGGGGAGGGAGAGGAGAGAATTAAATGTTTCACAAGCTAGATTTGTTTTAGAACTGTTTGCCTTATATTCTATTCTATAAATGATTCTTCTATTTTTAAATTTCTAATAGAAGTTTGCAAATATTTTTATTTTTATGTTTTAAATACTATGAAAAATTATAATAATATTAAGAGTTACATAAATTTAAATAAACTTACGTTCATTATCCTAGATTAATTTCTGTTGTATCATTCTACATTTTTTTTAAAATTAAAAATAGAAGGTTGGGAATGCATTAAGTCATATTATTTAAAAATGTAATTTTATAATATTATTGGTAGATATGTAATTAAAAAATGAACATTTTTCCCTTTGATTTATTTATATTATGATTTGCGAGGCCAATAATTATGGCTGTTTGGATAAGTACTATACTTATTTGGTAGCTTATACAGGGTGTCCCAAAAAGGACTCCCGAACTTCAAAAACTAATATCTCGAAACGGTCATAGTTAAAAGTGTGAACTAAATTGTATGTTTATTGGACAACCAGTAAAATTTATATACGGTGGTTTTCAAAAAATAGTTCAAATTTTGTCGATAGATAATGCTGCAGGTGGCGTTTAAATGTCCTTTAAATTGTGGAGTTTCTTACAGTTCATTTAGTCTTGTGGCAGCAGACGACTCTGATCCTGCCAAAGACATCGATCGAAGATGCTAGGAACCTGTACCTGAATTATAATTTCTGAGTGGAAGCTAGCTTTTGCTCTAATCTTATGATGTCGGTCTTGTAAGCACGGGGTCCCGAGTTCAGACTTGGCTAAGGACCAACAACATCAATTCCTACAATGATGACCCTGGACGTACGAACACGCATCTTTCTCTCTCCAACGATCTCACCTCTCAACAAGAGATGGCAGCACCACGCTGAGCCAGGGGCGCCGATCACTCCCTCCCTGGTTGACCACGACTGACGTCACGGCTCCTGAGGTATGACACGCCTCTCGGCTATTCAGCTCTCGACTGAGTTTTGGATGGGGACACGCGGGGGTTTTCTGGGTGACCACTCTCCTCGCCGAAATTCGACCGGGCTTCTCATCAGAGGTAGAGTGTTTTTCTGCAGACGACTCTGCTTCTGCCAAAGACATCGATCGAAGATGCTAGGAACCTGTACCCGAATTATAAGTTCGGAGTGGAAGGTAGCTTTTGCTCTAATCTTATAATGTCCGTCTTGTAAGCACGAAGTCCCGAGTTCGGGTCTGGCTCGAGACCACCAACATCAATTCCTACAGTCTTCTTTATATTCCGTTGTCGAAAGATGAAAGAACATTTTGTGCAGTGTACTATGTGGACAGAAACATTGAGAGAGAGTTGTATTCGTTGCGGCAAAGAATTTTCATTATGCTCGAATACCATTGGTGGTTGAATCGCAACTCGACGGAGACAAGGCACAGCTTTCAATTTAGATTTCAAGTACTGAAATAACCGGATCGGAAAAATATCCAATATTTGTTCACACAATTTGAAAGGACAGGAAGTGTTGAAGTCGATTGGACTATATATGTCTATCATCGCCATCTGTTTGCAACATTTTCAACTATTTTTTAATAACTACAATATATCTTTTTTAATGGCTGTCTAATAAAGATGCACATTGTTTCACCCTTTTATATTCAATCGCGACATTCGTTTTTAAAGTTCAGGAGTCCTTTTTGGGACACCCTGCATGATGCAATGTGAGACAAATGTAAGTTTAAAGACCACCTAAATGATCCATGATTCAAATTACCTGTAATTTTACGAAATCTTACCTTTCTGTGTAATTAAACAAGATTTACACTACAGTTGGACTGAACAAAACTTCATCTTTTGTTGTACTGACCATGACATATATTTTTGTTGAATTTAACACAACGCGACGTATCCTTTTGTTGGACCAATCAAAATTTACTCTTTTGTTGAACTAACGATGTCTTAACCTTACGATGAATTTAACACGAATTTACCCTCCGGTTGTACTGAATAACACTTAACTTTTTGGTAGATTGGACTAACAAATCTATTAACAATTCTCTTAACTCGAACATCCTGTTGAACGGGCGATCACACGCATTGCTCTTATTCCAGTTTTTTTTTGTTGTTTGATTGATCACTCTATAAGCTCAATAATTGCTGCTCTTGAACATGTCATAAGTGTAGGCGTTTTGCTGATTCGCTCAGTAGTGCTTCCCGCTACAATTTTATGCTTAAAATATGACATATTGTCTATTTCACCAAGTACATCTTGCACATTCCCTCCGTTTGTCTCTGCCTGCCTTTAGAGCCGTCGGTCTATAGCCTTTCAACCATCAAACGTGTCTGTCGTATAGTTAATTTGCGTAAAATTACCGGGTGGTCGAATTAATTTGGACACTCAGCGTATTATTTTATTTTTTATTATTTCTCGTCTATGCAATTTATATGTGATAATCAAACTAAAAATATACTTATTAAAACATTTGAGTTGAATTTAACGATTTAAAAAAGTTGTTTTCTTATGAGAGTTATCAATACAGAATGCATACACATAAAAAACGTTCATATATAAAATTATATATTTTCCACCAATATTAAAATTTTTTTATAGCGAAGATTCAGAATTGAAGGTTCTATGCTTGAAGAGAGAAGACGTAATGGAACTGAAGCAAAATTTACATATTGGGACCTATTTCACGGTTCATACACCAGCAAGAAAACCACTGCCATCATTTTTATTTGGTAAGATTTCAATTTTATCATATGCAATATCCATTTTATAGATATTTATATGTTAAAGATTAGTCTAGTTATAAAATATACTTTTTTCTAAAACTTTTGTTATTCATTTGACTATCAAAATTCTGAGAAGTGTAGTTTAATGTAACGAAATTTTTCTTACGAAATCCAGGCTGAATTCCGCAATGGAATCTATAATATATAGGGGCGCATTTAAAGTTTGCTAAAAAAACCTTTACTCTTAATTTGGAGCGAAGCACAATAACATAAATCTTTAGATCTGAGATATTTTTTCAATTTTGAATTGAATGGGCGCGATAGCCCTGTGGTTAGCGCGCGGAGGTTGCACTCGGTAGTCCCGGGTCGATTCCCGCCTCTGCCCAAACTGCTGCCGTGTTCAGGAGAGATCACGTTAAACATGTGGGTCCGTAAGTCCTTCCGAGAGGTTGGTGGTAGGGAAGGACGGTACGGTCCCTGTGGATGTCTCCCCCACTGGGTTCCGGTCTAAATTGGGTGGCACTTCCCGGCCGTCCAAACAGATACCTTACACATTTCTGGCAGGTCGGACGGTCTGGGTCGAAGAAGAAGAATTTTGAATTCAGTAAAAATGTATATATTGAGTCTGTATTATTGGTCGCAGTAATGACAATCACTAGTATAAGATGCTGAACATAATAGATTCACAATGCCTTTGTTAATTTTAACCCTTTAAGCGTGCCATTTATTTGCCATCGCGCGCACTGCAGTGGGGAGTTTTTTCTCTCATACCCTTTCCCCATTGATTGCGCTTTGAATGAGAAGGTGTTTTGCTGAAATAAGTATTAAGCAAATAGACATGTATAATAGCAGATAAGTAAATAAACATGTATAATAACAGATAAGTAAATAAAAAACATACAATTCCAATTTTTAATAGTTCCTCTTGGTGTGATAAATTTTAACACATGGTATATAACAAAGAGCAACTTCACAGTCTGGACACCATGTCCTGGTTTCTCTCCTAAGCCTATTTCCAGTTTTATTGGATGCATAACATGCAACACTTCGCCTAGTTGGCTCTTTTTTGCAGGGTGTGGGATAACTTACGCTTTGCTGAAATTAGATTGACAGCATCTGATGCAGTTATTGCTTTGAATGTGAAATCCCAACAAAACTATTTTACGAACGTTTTCGAAATACTGCCTCTGATAAAATTTAGTTTGTAGGACTACAATTGTCATCTAGTGTAAAAGATTGTAAACACAGTTTGCAATCAGATTACAGTACACAGGTTACAGGTTTTTATCTGATAAAAAAATCATATGATGTGTTATTTCTGTCAAACACACAGGAGTCGCGGCTTTAAAAGTGCATGACGAGTCTACCTCGTCATACCCGCTTAGCGGTAGTGCAATGCATGACGAGTTGAACTCGTCAATAACGTAAGACGAAATGAATCTATCAAGATAGAGTTAGGGTTAAAAAGGTGTTAATGTGTAAGGGATTTAAAGTCGTTAATACGTTGTTTTTTCAGAAGTATTTTCTTGATACAAATTTTTAGCAACGGATACATTTGAAAGCATGGTTCAATAAGTAATATCGCAAAATATTTTCCCGGGACAATGCAACGATCGCAAGAATTGTTTCGTGCTTTTGCCGACGCTAACATTAATAAGGCGTTGAAACCGAAATATCTCATGCTTGGTATACGGAAAATATAAACGAACCTCGTAGCTTATAATCTATTACTTTAGAATCGGCTGATCAAGGTCACAAGTTTTCTGTCTTTCCTTAAGAAGAGGAGGTGGAAGGACTTGACCTTGACTGTCGATTCTAAAGTAATGGACTATAACTTTAAGTAGACCATTTTTGGTGCCAGTTCCTAAACATCATCTTTTCTGATTTTGTGTTTCTCTGTCCTTCTCATCGATCCCCTCTAACTACTTGCAAAAAATAATCGAGATCTGCCGAACCGTTTTTCAGAACATTTTGTCATAAGTGTCGGGTATGCAGGGTGTCCTAAAAAGATTGAAACGCGCTTTAATTCTTTACCTGTTAGAGATAAGTGGGCAATGTGAATCGCAAAAATGTTAAAAGTAAGGTAGGTCAATCAGAAAATTTTTATTTTTAATGCAACAAGATCTTTACAAAAACCGCATATCTGTATCTTTAAAATCAACAGAATTATGATAAAGCAAAAAATCTGACTTATGCCACTTTTCCGTACCATGTGAAAGGCTGTTTCATCAGTGAGAATAGGGATCATAAACATATTGACGATGGAAATTTTTTAGATCAAAAATACATTAATATGCATCAAAAGTTTTTATCACAAATGTATCGAAATAAAGCATTACACAGACAGAGATCATATAAAGCAGTGGTACTCACTACGCGGTTGGGTATCCTATGTTTTATCATCCAGTTTTATTGTTTTGTGATATGTCACAAATTTACATTTGCAATTTGATATATGGTCCTCATCCGGAATGTTCAATTTTTAATTAAATATAACTCGCTCAATTTTAAAGATACAGATATGCGGGTTTTTTAATGATCTAGTTGCATTAAAAATAAATATTTTGTGATTGACGAAATTTGTCTAAGGGGGTCGTATAAAAATTAAAAAAGTGTAAGTTTTTGAAAATTAATGGGAGAACTATTTTATTAACGTAGTCTTATTCCCTACCTTACTTTCAACATTTTTGCTATTTACAGTGCCCACTTATCTCACACAGGTAAATAATTAAAGCGCGTTTCAAACTTTTTTGGGACACCCTGTATAGGTGCTACGCTTGCTTCGTTCCAAAGTACCTGATGTAATTTTGCGGGGAATTCAGAATATTGATATAATTTATGTGTTCAACGCATAAATATTCAGGGAATTCTGGATATTGATATAATTTATGTGTTTAACGCATAAATAATTGATTGTACGCAGTATACATTGCATTAATTTGTAATGCAATCTTATTACTGTATCTAATTAATTCATCATTAAGTGTAATATCATATATTTTATGCATAATTAAATTCCTACTTCACAGTTACTTGCATTTAGGCTTGTCAAAGGCGGAGAAAGTTCCACTCTTAAAATTTTATTTGCAACTCATTTCGATAAGTTTCATTTCGTTTAACACTGTATGACCCTTAGCGTCGTAAATATATACGTCTTAATCAAAAATCAGAAAAGTTAAATTCTATCTCGTGGTCAGTACTGTAACTGTACATTGCTTCAGAATTCTAAATCGGCAGGAGACTTCTTGAGGATGTGAAAATACATTCCTGCCCCTTCTTTCTTCCCGAGGGTAAATCCGAATGGTCCCGAAGTCTGAGAGTAAATCCGAATATTCCCGAAGTCCGAGGGTAAATCCGAATTGTCCCGAAGTCCGAGGGTAAATCCGAATAGTCCCGGAATCCGAAGGCAAATAGATCTGAAAATAAAAATATCTGTTTCTGTTAGGTTATGTCCCACAGTTCATATTATATGGAAGTACTCAGTCTTCTAAGAAGACCAATGTGCTTCTGAAGTGACTGGGAAGACTATCCGAAAAATGTCCAATGTCCATGGTGAACTCGAAATTCTGGCTTCGTTGAGTTCTGTAACGAGGACAACATTACAATTGTATGAAGATTTCTTCTGCTCAGTCACAGGGTCATCTGAAGGATCTTGAAATACTTGCCGTGAACCCAACAGTTCCTCCTTCACCGAGAGAATTAGAAATACTGCTCCATTTTGCTCTATTCCAAGGTAGATACTATAAGTGCGCAAATATATAGCTTTCTGGGTGACTGTTAGGGCTTCTGCAGGGTATGGATTTTAATGATATTTCGAAAGAAAAAGAACATTTTCTTCACCTCTCAGGGATCAATCGAAAATCTGCCTCCATCGCCTCCTGGGGTAGCTTTTGAAGGATATGGAAATAGAAAACTCGTTAGGCAATAATTTAGATATTTCATGCATAGAGTGTAGTCTTACGCATTTAATGATTAGAGGATAATTTCATACTTTTTAGTATATTTTAATTGTGTAACATCTCGTGTATTCATACTATTGAAATCTATCATCGTACCCATCATCTATGCGTAACCATCTAAGGGTAACCTTTCCAAATAAATTCTTTATGAAGTTGATATTGGAATTCGCCCGAAACGATATACCTTGAGCTTTTACTGTATTTTCAAAATATTCAAACAATTTTAGGAATTTGGATTGCAAGCAAAAGAACATTATTGTGAAGCAAAAAATATTTATTTTATTTTATAAAGTTAGACTTGCACTGAATTACTTATTATACAATTTTTTTTAGTAGATGCTTGGCTCCTTTTGAGTTTGGTACGAAAATTTTATTTTTCATTTCAGTCAGAGGTGTTTTCGTATGGCCTAGAATAGGGTTTTGTAAATATATTTGTCATTTAGATTTAATCAGATTTTACATTTATTTTTCGCAGGGTTATTAATATGTATCAATCTTTACATAAACAACAATAATTTTAAGTCGCTAAATAATACAATGCTTTAAAATTAATAGGATATGAATGTAACTAGGATAAGAATTTTTAATTGATAAAAAATATATATGTGATCTATGAACAATATGTTTTCCAGGTTTACATCCACAACTGCCACAGTTGGTCTTAGTCTGTATTCATTCGAGTTAGAAGGTGATCTGTACCTAAACTTTTTTATATCAGCGGGGGCAGAAGTTGCAGCAGCTGCTTTGGTTGGTATCTTCAGAAACCGTTGCGGTAGACGGTGTTCTTTTTGTCTGAGTTCTGCTCTTGGAGGTGCTCTTACATTATCTATAGCGACCACGCAAACAGGTAAGATGTCAGTTGAGAAACAAACAATAAATTATTATTGTTTTTTTTCTAATACACAACTAATGTATGTATAATCATCAGCATTTAGGGTTAGTTTTGGAGAAAACGGCAGATTGGATTAAAATGTTTTCCCAAAATGTCAAAAAGTAGATTACAGAAATTCCTCGATTTTCGAGTTCTGTTCCGAAACTTTACTTGTAAGTCTAATTAGTCAATGTCGAAATTTATACATAAATGTTAACACTTTTGTATAAATCCGGACGCCCTTAGAGGATGGCAAAAGGGGTTGCTCACCCCCTTGGACGTTCAAGATTACAAACATGGGCATCATGCTAGTCTGTGTATGCCTTATCCTAGAGTTGCCACACTGTCGTCAGTCCGGCCACTCAAAGAGAGACTGAAAACCCTAGGTTCAGTCGAGTGGCCTGGGTGTTAGATACTGTCGTCAGTGGTTTACCACCTCCAGAAAAAGTTCTAAGGACTCTCATGGTAAAAGTATAAAAGTATGAAGAAGTATTATGTATCATACATAAATCAAAATGTTTACCTAGAACCATATTACAAACACAGGCATAGAAATGGAATTTTTACAAATTTTTCAAAATGGAATCATTTGGATACTGAAAAGAAAAAGATCTTTCACCGGTCATGTATATTTAAAATGCGTTAAAATGTTTTTCCACAATTGTAAATACGAAATCTCAATATTCGGAGAATATTTGTTCGTTACTAATTCCACCGTGGTGAAGGGGCGCCTACGCACCACGTCCACAAGGCCCTCAGGGTATCCCATGGCGAAGGGGAGAAGATTTGCAACTTCACTTTTATAGAGGCTCCCCGAAGGGCGGAAGTCTGACTTGGTCTCGACATGACAACATTCATGCCCGCTGGCGGGATTCGAACCCGTAACTAGACAATCCAGCGATCAGACGGAAACGAATGTCCCTGACCTCTCGACCAACGGATCGGCGGAGAATATTTGCAGTTAGGATAAACGTACACTGCTTTAAACTTGATGTATGGTTATTGTGATCCACTGCATTCTAAAAGCATGTACAAAATTATTCCATATAATATTTGACTAATTATATTACTACTTTAAAATTATTGTGTTCATGAAAATAATAAAACACATTTTTCCTTCTTCGTGTATTTTTTTCATAATAATAAAAAGATATTTTTCTTCTTTATGTAATATTACTCTTTTTTATGCATCTTCATATATTTTTTCCATGGTAATCAAACGATATTTTTCTTCTTCATGTAATATTATCATTTTTCCTGTATCTTCATGTATTTTTCTTCTTTATGTATATTAAAATAGATATTTTTGTTCTTCATGTATTTTTTCAAAATATTTACTAAATTTGGTTTATTTTGTTTTAAGACTGATATTCATTTAGTGTTTATATTTTTTATTTCCAGGTTCTAACTCACGATTGACCATGTTTGCTGTCGCTAAATTTAGCATATCCTTCTCATCCGTCATACTGCCATTGTGGACGGGGGAGCTTCTGCCTATAGTTGTACGTTCCATAGGTATGCGCCTAGTTGACCTGATTGGAATAATTGGACCTGTTGCACTCCCTTTCCTATACAATCAGGTTCGTATGTTTGTGGATCATGATGGTTACCATATTTTTATACACGTACGATTATTAAAGTACGATGCGATTTTATCCAAGTACGGTATCCAAGTAATAACTAAAAGTTTCTCTGATGCCAGAAATGTTAAAATCAATAAATATGAGACATATTGTAACAAAGTGTACATTGTAAGTAGTATAAATGTACATTTTAATTTGTGTAAGTGCACATTGTAAGTAGTATAAGTGTACATTATAAGTAGTATAGATGTACATTGTAAGTGGACAAAGAAGACGACTAGTGGTACAAAGGAATCGCCGGAAAGACGCCCTCGAAAATAGATTTACTGTACATATATTTACTATCATTTACTATATATACTCGATACATTTACTATCACATATGCATGTATTATCATATTACATGCATATATTATCATATATATATATATATATATATATACATATTTTCAAAACGAAAAGAGGTATGGATGGAAGCAATGTACCAAAAGATGGCCGGGGGGGGTTGTGACCCCCTCACCCCGGTTAAGCATACTTTGCGTCGCGACAACACTCCCGGAGAGCCGGTACATTGCCAAAAAAGAATACGAATGTATCAAGTTTTAAGATGAAAACCATATACAAAACAAATATAAGAGAAAATTGTTGAGATCCAGCCATATCAAATATCACTAACATTAAATGTTTGAAATAAGTTCACGAGTATAAATGAGCAAAATTTAAATATTGACACTTAATTATTAAGTGTCAATGCTTAAAGTCTTCTTTAAGTAGAAGCTATGTAATTTTGCTCATTTATACTCGTGAACTTATTTCAAACATTTAATGTTAGTGATATTTGATATGGCTGGATCTCAACAATTTTCTCTTGTATTTGTTTTGTATATGGTTTTCATCTTAAAACTTGATACATTCGTATTCTGTTTTGGCAATGTACCGGCTCTCCGGGAGTGTTGTCGCGACGCAAAGTATGCTTAACCGGGGTGAGGGGGTCACAACCCCCCCCCCCCCCACCCCCGGCCATCTTTTGGTACATTGCTTCCATCCATACCTCTTTTCGTTTTGAAAATATATTTAATCCTCTTTTTAGTGCAGCTTTGCGCCTTTTAAGTGTGATTTCTGATGAATTTATAATATTTTATTTCACCGTATTTTCATATTATATATATATATATATATATATATATATATATATATATTATCTAATGATCAGGCCATTGCTTTTCATCATTCGCCTATACACCGGCCAGAAGCGTGAACCATTTAACCGTCACATGACGTTGCCCCAGCGCACCAGTGGGGGTAGGAACTTAGTTTGAAGTAGGAACTAGAGTTTGAAGTAGGAACATCGCGCCCAACGACACGACATCCATGTCTGAAGGTGGGACTCGAACTCACAATCCAGCGACCGAACAATAGCTAGGAAATGCTTGTCTTGACCGTTCGGCCATCGCGTCCGCTATATATATATATATATATATATATATATATATATATATATATATATATGTGTGTGTAATATATATATATAATATATATATATATAATATAAATATATATATATATATATATATATATATATATATATATATATATATATATATATATATATATATATATATATATATATGTGTGTGTAATATATATATATAATATATATATATATATAATATAAATATATATATATATATATATATATATATATATAATATAAATGAATAAATATATATATATATATATTATTAGATATCAGAGAGGCGTTTGCGCCAACAAATGGAAAGCCGATGAAGATTTGTTCCATGTGACTTTAGAAGAAAGTCACTTTACAAGATGCAGATTGAGCCAACTAGTGAAAGATACGTCATTGGCTCAGAGCATCATTGGGAGAAACTAGACCATTCAATATTTTAACGTTAAGTTCAAGAGATAGTAAATATTCGGGGTTGAAAAAGGTAGTCAACTTTAAGAGTTGGAATCCACGGTCGGCAGTAAGAGTTAGAATGAAAAAGCATACAGTAAGAATAATAATGTGTTGGAGCAGATTATATGTGGTTCGTTTTAATACCGCTTATCAAGCAATGTGCCTATTTTATGCTTAGAGTTTGAAGTTAGCAGTGATAAAAATGAATGTCAGTGTTATTCACAGTTGATAAATTTTGGTAAATGGTAATTTTTCCCTTTAGTTATTTTTGTTATTGATAAAATTTACGTTCTCCGTGTAAAGTTTAATAATAGTACAGTCAATAGGTATGGAAAAAGGGGCTTGCCTTGCAAAAGGTGGAGTAGAAGATTTTATTTTTTGTATTTGTATGTATTGCTGCCAACATGAAAAAACCAAGTTATCCAACATGGCCGACCTCGGGAGAAATTTTGGCAGCCAAAAAACTATGAAATTTTACTACTTTTTTTTATTTTTTCGAAATATCACAGAAACGATCGACTTTTGCCTTTCTTTCTCAATATAAAATTTAAAGATAATTAAATTTCTTACAATTTTCACAATTACAACTTTTTTATAACACGAATACTAAGTGCGCTACAGATTTTTGAAAGTTAACATTTTTTTCTCAATTTGATAAAACTCAAATAAAAATCGGTTTTATTTTACTCTTAATTTCTATTTACTTCTCCTCCAAATGCGCAACACATATTTTGCTTATATTGTTGATGCGTAAAATATTGAATGCATGAAAAGGTGTCGGAGGATGGGGAGGGAGAGGTGAAACGTCGCCAGTTGGGGGTGGCCTTGAGGAATGGCGGTTGCTTCACAGCTGAAAGCGAGATAAGCATATTACTCACAACCTGCACCAATAATGCCTGTCTAAGGGGTATTGCTGCAAAATTTAGACAAGCCTTGTGTGTGCTCGAATGTAAGGGACCCACAGCAAAATTATGGGTTCAATATTTTCGTATGATAACACTCCTCAAACAGTTCACCGAGGCTGAGCGTATAGGCAACTGGAAACTTCCTTTTGACTCCATTCAAAAAGCACTACCATTTTTCCATGCAGCTGGCCATTTCTTATACGACAAAAGTGCGCATCTCTACCTTCAAGACATGTTGAAACTAGAACAATTAATGGACCCAACTGAATTTCACGACTTCTCCACAAAAAGGAAATTCACCATAAGACGCTCCAATAAGTATACTGGTGTGGAATTTCATCTGACCAGACCATTGAACAGACACTTATGAGGAATATGAAAGCCTGTGGAGGAGTCACACGTGGAAGAGGATTTTCAGACGGTGTTTTAGCAAAATGAACTTTGGCAATGATATTCATGCAAAATGTTTGTGATGAAATTGAACAATTCTGTGATGTACATTATTAAACATGACAATGGTCGCTCATAGAAATTTTAAAAAGGTGACCTTCAACAGGAAAGACAAAGTTGTAACCCTTGAATCGGTTGTCAGCAATATTAAAGCAGGAACCCTCATAGTAATTGCTATTGATCCGCTGACACTTTTCCAAAGATTGTGTCTTTCGAAACAGTCTGATGAAGACTTAAAAATGTTTTTTACTCATGAACTTGCACCCTACCCGATATCACTTTTCTCCGAAGAAGGCATACGGAAAGGTACAAAGTCTTCATTATACATGGCTTTCACCCCAGTCGATTGCAAAGAAATTGTAGGGAAGAAACAGTTTGCTGTTATAGATGGAGGATGCCTCCTACGCAAAGTTATTTGGCCTCAAAATACTTCCTTTGCTAATATAACTAAGCATTATTCTTCATTTCTTAAGAGACATTCTGGAACGCGAGTTGTGGTTGTATTCGATGGGTATCCTGCACGTACTGGCACCAAAAGATCTGAGCGATTGCGTCGTATGAGGATGCACCATTCCCCTGAAGTAATCTTTGAAGCGAATGCGATCAACCAAGTCTCCCAAGAAAAATTTTTGGCAAATAATCAAAACAAGAGTCGTCTGATCGAACTTCTGAAAGCTAATTTTGAAGAGTGTGATATTGAAGTCAAGCATGCTCAAGAGAACGCTGACTTACTGATCGTCAACACTGCCATTTCGAAGGCAAAAGAACTTCAAAATGTGATCGTAGTTGGGGAGGATATCGATCTGCTAGTTCTGATGACAGGGTTAGGCCAGTCATTCAGCAACTTATTCTTTCTTAAGCCTAGGAGAGGGAATGCTGGCAATGTGTTATTTTCAACTATATCATTTAAGTTCGGCCCAGGCAATATCCTGTTCATCCATGCATTTAGTGGATGTGATTCCACATAAGCCATCTTTAGTCAAGGCAAAATTAAATTGTGCAAGATTGTCAACAAATCGCCTGAAGTGAAGAAAGTCACTAAAACATTCATGGATCCACTCAGCAGTCACGATGATATAGCTGCAGCTGGAGAAGAAATTCTGAAAACATTATACACAGGCGACATCCATTCTGACCAATCCTTGAACACTTTGCGATTTAATCTGTTTGCAAAATCAGTCTCCAACAGAAAAATAAATCTCGCACGACTACCACCTACGTGCGATGCTGCACGCTACCATTCCTACAGGTGCTACTACCAAGTTCAAAGCTGGTTAGGCAATGGCACCAACCCGGAGGAATGGGGTTGGGCGTGCAGCATGGAAGATCTATTGCCTGTTGACACAAAAAGAAATTCAGCATCTGAGAATCTTCTGAAGAGTGATGTGTCTTGCGCTTGCAAGAAAGGGTGTAGTGGACCCTGCTCTTGTCGCAAGGCAGGTTTGAAATGTTCCAGCAAGTGCAAGCACTGCAGTGACATGGGGTGTGACAATGTCGTACCAATTTCATCTTTGGATGATACTGAAGAGGAAGATGACTTACTCCACCAGCTCTTGAAACCACTGCAATACGTGGATGAACAACTTGAGGATGACAACTTCGTTCCACCTCCTACGGTTGCTGAACCCGAAGAAGAACACACATCTTAAAAACGTCTTCCAAGAAGATAAATATGTATGTTTTCAGTTTTACTTATTAATTTCCTTTCTTTAATTGTTTCAAACCTGTATGAATCTTCTTGTAATTTGTATATAAATGTTAAATTTCTGCAATTTTTTTTTTGAAGATAATTATTTGTTTTTGTACTTTAAACAAGTTTGGGCATTTGTGGAGATTATTTAAATTTAATTTGGTGCATTGGTATTATTATTCATTATGTTGCTGTATTATACCTAGAAAATTAGTTGAATTACAACACACACGTCATGAATTTTTGCTTATTAATGCTTTATTATTATTTCGTTTATTATCACTCCCATATTTATTCATTCACATTCCAATATCGCTTCTGTGTAGGTAAAACATCAGAATAAAATGTATTGTGAAGTATAATATATGTTGCAGTTGTACAATATGAACATGTGCTGTTATTGGGGTCTGATCGAGTCGTCTGCGAAATGTGAAGGGGAGAATTGTGACTGCGGGGTCAGGTGGGCAAGGGGTGTTAATGCGTTTTTTTTACTAAGTTGAGAAAAAATGGCAGATTTTAAGAAGTTGTAGTGCGCTTACTATTCGTGCTATAAAATAGTTGTAATAGTAAAAATTGTAGGAAATTTAATTATCTTTAAATTTTATATTGAGAAAGAATCGCAAAAGTCGATCGTTTCTGAGATATTTTGAAAAAACCAGAAAAAGTCATAAAATTTCGTGGTTTTTCGGCCGCCAAAAGTTCTCCCGGGGTCGGCCATGTTGGATAACTTGGTTTTTTCATGTTGGCATCAATATATATAAATGCAAAAAAAAATCTTCTACTCCACCTTTTGCGAAGTACAATGTATCTACGGACTGGACTATAAGTGATGAATTATAATATTGATAAACTCGTTAATGATTTATATTTAAAAGCTTGTAATAAAACTTTAATTTAAAAATACAGCTATATATAGAGAAATATTAATAACAAATTACTGTTATTTTAATTTTAAAATTAAAAAAGCAAATAGAAAAAATAGTTTATAAGTTTTATTGAATGGGGTTCAAAAATTGAATAATGAAATTTTCTATTAAATTAAACCCAATTTCGTTCCACACTGTAACATCTTAAACATTGGTGCGTAAGCAAATATATTCCTAATTATTATATAAAAATACTAAATATTCAAAATTCATGAGCTTTCACAAGTTTTTCACCTTATTAAGGTGAGTAAAACACTATATTTGTATTCTTAAACTTTTTGAAATCTTACGTTTTTCTCTCAAGCAAAGACCTGTACTGAAAAATTGTACAAAAATGTCTTCTTATAACACCACTTGCTTTCATGTTTGCACTCGCCTTAAAATATTTCTAATGTAAATTTATCTAAGATGTAAAAATCTGAAAGAGCTTGAAAAAGTTTATTTGCTGAGTAACAAAGAAAACTATTTCTTTTTACAAATATCAAACTATTATTCTTTCTGTGTATTTCATTACAATTTAAATAATATCCAAAGCTATTTTATCAGATTGAAGTTAACGTATATAACGCATATCAAGATGTTAAAACACAAATAGCAGTACAAAACAAATAAAATGTACTAAAGAATAATTCATAAACTCACATTATCGCCCGCATATTTTATATAACATGCTGCCATACAGTTGTTTTAAATATGTATTGGTTTGCATTCGTCTCTAAAGTAAAGTTTTGAAGTTGACGAAAAAAGATGAAACAGTTTTTGCTTATATTGAATTTTAACTACGAGCTTTTTGATGTATTTAACACTGACAAGGGAGATTCAATCTCGACTTGAAGTGAAGTATTCCTTTAGTGGAGTTGCAACTAAGGCTTCTTGCACTAAATATTAATCATTACACTCTTCTGCACTTTTTGCCTTTAAAACCCTTGAGTTTTACATTCCCATGCTATGTAATATAGTATCGATTTTTTTTTCACGAAAATTTTCGAATTTGCGATTTTGATGCCAATATATGTTTTAAGACCTCCTGAACACGTTTAGGCTATTTTTAGGCTGATATACATCGATCTGTCTGTAAGTATATATGTATGTCTGCATGTGTGTATGTATGACAGTGGTCGATTCGTTATGTAGACGATAGAGGCCACAAATGTTAATGGTTAATGGATTTTCACGGAACTTTATATCCCGATATGTTATCAAAAAATATAGAATTAGATAGAATATTTTTTAATTCGAGCAAAAATATTGAAATTTATTCGAAATGTTATATATATTTTTAACGTGGTAATATAATACAAAATAATCGCGATACAATTTGTTTAGTTCGTGACGTCATTAGTCTCCTTTGGGGGGGGGGGAGAGTTATCTCCCGGGGGTACATTGTCAAGTATGATATAAATCAAAAGATGTTTTCAAGCCCTTTGAAGTGGAGGTTAACACGCTATAATTGAAAACATTTGGACTTATGATACCGATTTTAAATATTTTTTTGTTATTAAGTTTAAAAACAAAAAATAAAAGCTGCTAAAATCGGATTCTGGCATGAGAAAGTCGAGTTGAGATACACTCCAGTTATTTTATTGAAGGCAAATAAAAATTACGCCATTAAAAAGTTTTGCGCAGACTGTAATAACCTCTCTTCTCAGGGCGATACTTACTAACTTTGTCACGCGAGTCATTTCTCAGATAACACTGTTTTTCCCATGAAGGTTATATGTTCGTGTCAGTTCGTAAACAATGAACATTCTCCTCCATAGGGTAGCATGCATGAGTGTTGTTGTTGAGACCCAGACCGTCCGACCTACCAGAAAGGTGTAAGGTAACTGTTTGGACGGCCGGGAAGTGCCACCCAATTTAGACCGGAACCCAGTGGGGGAGGCATCCACAGGGACCGTACCCTCCTTCCCCTACCACCAACCTCTCGGAAGGACTTACGGACCCACATGTTTAACGTGATCGTACTCCGCATGAACACGGCGGCAGTTCTGGCAGCAGCGAGAATCGCGCGCTAACCACTGGGCTGCCGCGCCCGAAAAGAGCCAACAACACGCGGTGTTCCCAGGTGGTCACCCACCCAAGTACTAACCGCGCCCGATGCTGCCTGACTTCGGTGATCTAACGAGAACCGGTGTTTTCAGCACGGTACGGTCGTTGGCCTGCATGCATGAGTGTGAACCGGCAGAATGTTTTCAGAAAGAAAATATATGAAACTTCTGTGATGTGAATTAAAAAAATAGTTATTTATTGTAAATATATATATATATATATATATATATATATATATATATATATGTGTGTGTGTGTGTGTATACAATCCATTCTACTCAGAGCATGTAAGTCAACTTCGGGATTTGCATGCATATTTATGCAAAATGCTAGTTTAACTCAGGCTGTTCATGTAGTGGTCTCAAAACATCCTTTCATAGCCTGTGAACTTTTTTCCATATCCCTTTAAGTCTGTGGGACTCGCATGTATCTAACACATCTTTGATATATTTTGTTCACCCTGTGATATGCCCTAGAAGTTTCTACCAGAATATTGAATCGCCCAAAACTCTATAATAGTTGGATTTACTTTATCCAGAGTCAGACTTTGAAAAATATTTGCTTTTTCTACATCTCTGACAGATGTATTACTTTCTTTTAGAATTTCTTGTGATAGCTGCCAGGCCACGCAAATGTGGTCGCAATGGGTCGGTTTATGCTGGTCGCAAAAATTTAAAGAGAACATATCTTAGGCGTTCCTCGTACAAATTTGAATGTCATCTAATGACCCTTTCAACATGACAAATCACATCACAACTAATGTATTCCAGTAGCAATAGAACAGTACTTAAATTAAACATTTATGTATTTATCCGTATCTATATTTGAATTAAGGTATCAGTAATTATAAATTGAAATTGTTATAGCTTCATTTCAATATGTGTTGATGGTCACTGATTTATTGTCATATCTCAAAGATAGATACATCGTGAACTTAATATTCTACCATATTTTCCAGGGTCGCAAGACTCCAGGGGTTCCTCTTCTAACCCTAGGATCACTTCAAATAGCAGGTGCAGTTGTGGCCTTAATTCTTCCGGAGACAATCCATCAGAAACCGCTTCAGACCCTCCAGGACGGAGAAGAATTCGGAAAGTACCGGACATGGAGTGACTATTTTAGACTGGGACCACCAAAGTAAGTAGGGAACATTTTGTTTGAGATTGCCATGGGCTTATAAAATTACAGCCAAACCTCTATTTGACGAACATCCATATACCGTATTTTTTTATATTTCGTAGGACTATTTACAAAATTCTCTTACATTAGAGGACCACAACATTCTTGGAATTAAATCGTAGAACGCGAATGAAAGTTGTAGAGGAGACTTTCTACGCTATGCAAAGATAATATAAAATGTTTCATTATACAATATGCTAAATCTCTCGACCCTGATTGTTTACTATTTTTCCGAATGTATTCGTTCTCGACTTTGTTGCCTATATATTTGGAAAAATATCGTCAAAATGTTTCTGAAGATCGCAGTTATATTTCCAAAATTAGCAAGTATTCCCACTTGTTACAGCTCTATCTGTTCAGTATTTTTCAGTGAAAAGTGAAATAACAGTCGTCTCACATCATCCGCCTGAGAAGCTATGCTTTAGATTTGTCAAAGGTAAACTAATTGTTCTCCAACATGATTGTCTGACTGAAATGCGGAGATTTGCAAAAAGTTTCGTAGTTAAAGGAATTAACAACGTAAGCGTAAAAGTAGCATATCTGAATACGTATATAACGTGAGTTTGCGCACGATAAGTAATAAACTAGATCACAATGTGACTTGCTGGGCAAGTAAAGTATTATATGCGCAAAATGTTATGTTGTGGTCTAGTTTATTTTTCTAGTATTTTATTTTTGATCTAGTTTATTAATTCTTTAAAGTTCGCTTCTAGTAGTGGGGAAATGGCTAGAACAAATGTATTGTTTCTCAAGGAGAGTAACTTGTAGAATACTAAAGTTGAGGTTGATATATTTTAATCTATGTCTTAGACATATAGCTTTTGGTATCCACTTGTAATAACATTCCTTTGATCTGAACATTTTGCAAGAATTTAATAACATAAAAACCTTGAATACTTTAAACTGAATTTTAGAGTATTCAAGAATTTTATATATGAATCTTATTTTGTAGTTTATTGCTGTAACTGGTTTAAGATCGCCAATCTATATATACTAATTGCCAAGCATCCGTCTGTCCGTCTGTCGCGCTTTTTTTAGGCACTTCCCGAATAGATAGAGTTCGATTTGACGAACTAATGAAAAACGGCTCCTTTACAATGTGATAGTGGCTTGAATTTAGTATACCTGGAAACATTTGATAAAAAACCTAAGATTTTTATGGCCACCTTAAATGATCATTTAAGGTGGTGCAACACAGGAAAACGTTCGAAAGGTGAAGTGACAGAAAAACATGCTTCACGATAGGATGGAGACATCAGATTTGGTATATGGCTAGATAGTTTGAAAGGAAGAAATTATGCAATTTCAGATTTCCAATATTTGCTACTTTAGGGGCTGCCGCGAAAAATATATTCGATTTTCGGAATAAATGAGACACGCTTCCTTTCAACTGTGATAGAGGCTCGATATTTGGTATATGGGCCAATAATCTGATAAAAGACCCAAGATGAACAGGATTTTTCAAAAATGTTCATTTATGGGTGTGCTCCACAGAAAAACGTTCGAAAGGGGAGATGATAAAATAATATGCTTCGGGATGAGATAAAGACTTTAATTTGGTGTGCAGGTAGATAATTCGAAAAGAAGAAGTGTGCAATTTAAGTTTTACAATATTTTCTTCTTTAGGGGGTTCTGCACACTAAAATATCCGATTTGCCGAATAAATGTGAAACGCGAATTATTAAAAAATTTGCAATATTCAGGGGTTGCTTATTGCGAGACCGTTGATTTTCAACGGGTATTCGGCTAGTTATAATTAAAATTCTAGATTTTAAGTACATTTGAAGAGTTGGGAAAAAACAAATCTCGTCATATCTTCCAAAATCAATTTATATAATTAAATACTCAAGTTTTGTAGTCTTCAAATTAAAAGTTGACAAACATAAAGTGGACAAACAAAATTAAGAAACAATAAAAAAAGATGATTCTAGAGGTAATATAAAGGTTTGAGAAAAGATTATTGCTTTGAAATTCGGCATATTACCAAAACAACTTACATTATATTGTTATACGAAGCTTTACTTTGTATAAATTGGTATATATAATTTAATAAACAAGATATGTTTACAAATTGTTTAGCATTATAATATCATATAAACTACTTAACTGAAAATATTTCTGTGAAATATTAGCAGAACACAAATATTAATAAAAATATTTCTCAAAATAACGAATTGTTAGAAGGGATTTTGTGAATTCATTAAATAAAATTAAACATATACATTGTACGTGGAATACAAATAAATATATATTTACAAACATTATCCGCTAAATATGTCAAATATAAGAATATATTCTCTATTGCTATTTTACGCTAAATCTCTGCAATTTTTTGAGAAATCAGAATTATATATAATACAAATTTATTACATATTAAATTGTTAAATGAAAAAAAAACAACATATATTATAAATTATAAAAATTTCATATCATATTAAATTTGGAACTACTATATTTTTCAGCAGTTTTCGATTAAGGATATATATGTAGATTAGATGTTTACTATATATGTAGTATATATATTTATATATATATATATATATATATATATATATATATATATATATTTATATATATATATATATATATATATATATATATATATATATATATATATATATATATATATATATATATATATATATATATATATATATATATATATATATATATATATATTTATATATATATATATATATATATATATATATATATATATATATATATATAAATATATTATATATATATATATATATATATATATATATATATATATATATATATATATATATATATATATATATATATATATATATATATATATATATATATATATATATAAATATATTTATATATATATATATATATATATATATATATATATATATATATATAAATATATTTATATATATATATATATATATACTATCATTGGTCGATGATAGTATAGATATATTAAGTACATGGAAATATTTTAGTTTATTCTATGATTTAAGACAATTGAATTTGAACTCTACGAAACTGCGTTTGGAATTAGCACGTATTGAATATCGGACATTTGCGCAGATATGCCGTGTGACAGTAATAGAATATATTCCTGTGTAATATGAATTATTCATATTTCCGTCTTCATTCATGATTATTGGATTTTATGATTATATGATAGATCATATGAATCCGCCAAATAGGGAGTCGCTGATCCACCTTTAAGTACTTAATCTAACGTATTTGGATCTGGTGCGTCGGTGTGTGTAGAGTTTGAATTATTTCTCTCTCCCTCTCTCTCTCATATATATATATATATATATATATATATATATATATATATATATATATATATATATAATACTGGACAATTGGTAAGGACGGATGACACTATCACCCATAGCAACCGCAAACTGAAAAGAAGCAAAATGTGGAAAATTATAATAAGTGCTAGATACATTAAGAAGAGGTGTGCGTATGCAAATTTTTCATTTCCACGCCTGTTCGTCACGTGATAGCGCTGATAAGAGATTTGACGGATAAGAAGCGTATGGACAGTTATAGTTACAAGTGAAAATTTTACGGGAAATATTTAATTGACGAACTTGACATTTTCTGTATATCTTTCCGATATTACTTAGATGATTTTACACGTGGCCGTATTATTGAAAAGATCGAAGAAGGGCGAAAAATAACTCATGTTGCAAGGGAGATCGACATCGCCCACTGCTTTGTTTAACGTCTGTGACAATCATTTAAAACAACTGGAAAGAGTAGCAAGCGTCACGGGGAGGCCCTGTTAGAAGTACAAATCCTGCAGGAGACAGGTACATTGTCCTACCGGCGAAATGTACCGGTGCACCATAGCGCAGTATGTGGCAAATCAGTTTCTTGCTACCACAGGACAGCGGAACTCCCAAAAACCTGTAGCCACACGTTTGGGAGAAGAAGGACAATACGTCCGCAGAGCTGTTGTGTGTGCCCCATTGTCTAGACTGCACCGTACCGTTCGTTTACGATCTGGAGTGAGAGTGGTACTGCTTATCCACCAGAAAATATCCAGGAAAGGGACCGATATCCTACATGCAACATCATGGTATGGGCCGCCATCATGGTAAATGACTGCGCGCCCTTACATGTGGTTGCAACTGGGAATATGACCGGCCGACGATACATTGATGAAGTTCTACTGCATCATGTTTGACTTTTCCGTGGTGCTGTCGATGATAAATTTGTTTTCATGGACAACAACGCTACAATGCATCGAACACTCGCTGTTCAGGATTGTCTAGTCACCGAGGGTATTCAATGTCTCGTATGGCCAGCATATTCTCCAAATCTAAACCCCACTTAAAATGTTTGGGTTGCTTTGTAGAGGCGACTTGCTGGTCGAAAATATCTTCCAACAAACAAGAACACCCTTATCCGTGCACTGAGAGAAGAGTGGGATATCTTTCCTCAACAGTTGCTGGTTAATGCTGTGCAAAGCATGACACGACGTGTGGAATGTTGGATCCCACTCCACTGTGGACATATCACGTACAGACACTTTTCTCATAGATGCTTACTGTCATTCCTATACATTTTTCCATTCCTCCGTACACTGCATCACTTTTGAACACTTTTTTTTTCTTTCAGATGTTTCAAAACCTTCTGTATTCTCCAGAACAATAAGTGATCTTTATTCTAATGTCCGAACAGTGTGGTAACAATATTTTAACCTCCTGGGCCTCCACCCCCGCTTAATGTTGTGCATTGCAATTTGTGATCCGTCCTTAGCGATTGTCCAGCAGTGTATCTATCTATCTATATATATATATATATATATATATATATATATATATATATATATATATATATATATATATATATATATATATATATATATATATAATACACTTAACTGAGTGAGAGGTTGATGTAACAAAATTAATGAGCACTCCCACAACTAATAGAATTTAATTTTTGGTGCCAATAGATCTAACCCACCTTACAGTGGAGATCAGAGAAAAATCTAAGATTTTAAAAATTCGGATTAGGTGCCATGATGCAAATAATAATAATGATAACACCAAAAACCACTTTGCTGAATTATCGAGTTTTTCCACTCTAACTGGAATTTTAGCTTTGCTTTCAATCGATCCGTCTTATATTTCAGATCAACGAGACAATTTAATATTTCGAAACTTATAATTATGAATGGCGATACAATGGGATTTTTAAAAAACTCACATCACTTTACCTCTGTAAAACAATAAATACGCTATTTGATATTTCGATTGTGCGCTATTGATATTTGATACTCGAAGCTTAGGTAAAAAAAAGTTAGTTCTTAAATTTATCGTGTTTTATAAGTTGGAATTACAATAATGAAATGTAATATTTAAAATTAAATTTGTTTTCTGTTATCTATATGTTGAAGGCCTGGCTGACCGACTCATCCGAGGATGTGAATAGTTATTTAGGTGAGCGGTAGAGGTGCTATTTATATTTGTATATGTATGTTTGAGGAAATATTTCTAAAAATGACATTCAGTCCAGTGTACAAATTCGGAGTATGATACATATAGTTCATCCATCAGCTGTTTAAGATATCTACCTGTATAACGAGTCAAATATCACTAGGATAGCTGGAAAAGTCAGATTTCGCAGGACCTTATTCAGATTTCAAGATGCATATCCCAACCAAATTAATACCATTTTGAAAGCAGAAGGATCTAACAGGAGAGGAAGACACCTCACAAGACGGTTATCTAGGGTTGTAAAGGACCAATAGACGCTCAGAAACCGGACTTGTCAATCTGTCTCCCTAGATATAAAGCAACTCTGTACAAGAAATCTCCGAAATGCTAAATTTCAAAACTAAGTAGGTGGTGCTGATGCTGAGGGAATTTGAAGGAAAGGGAAATAATGAGGAAAATACCGTGTATTGATTTGGCCGTTCGCTGTCACTTGTTTCAGAAAATAATAAGAATTAGTTCAGTCCGAACGTTTGAAAATTTTGTCCTTTCTTTCTATCGATATATATCTAATTAAACCTTGGGCATCGTTCTGTCCAAATTGTGGAAAGAAAAATCTCAACCGCACTGCCGATGATTTTATGTCTTAAAAATGTCCTATATCTTTCCTAAAGATTTGAAAAATACCCTATTTTCAGTGGACTGGAAAATATCTAGGTCTATAAAAGAGTAATCATCAACTTGTATGGTTCACTTTGAGTAGAAAAGATAATAACTTCGTGCAAGTCACTTAATGTATAGATATTTGTCAAGTTAGTTTAGAAACTCGTAGTTCTAAATTCGGTTAATACTTTTGTTTTAATAATGACAGCCAAACAGCTCAACCTTGCAAAGGATAAATGCTGAATTGAAGTTTTGTTAATAAAGGCGAAGTGCTTTGAAAATGACGTCTAAAATATACCAGCATTCGATTTTTTCAAGGAATACAGAAGTGGTTTTCACTTTACGAGTGTTGTGATCTATGGGATGCTAACCCGCGTGAAAAAGTTAGGAATGGAAAAATCATTCGGATCTGAAGTTTAACTTCGATCTGAATACGATCTGAATACGATCTGAAACTTGGAGAATATAATGTCCACCTACTATTTTAAGAAAGATGAATTTAGTTTAGTAATTTAATGGATTGAGAATTGATTTTAACGAATTTTCCTTGAAGGAGCCGTTGTACTATTTTATAAAATTTCATTGAATCTCTCCGGGTCTATACCGCATTTGATTCGACAAGGGTAAATTGCAAAATAGATGGGTAAAGAAGTAATTAATAAGTTATACTTTTGAATAAAATATTACAAGAATGTTTATTGTCTATTTCGATTTCTCAATTTTACTGTTAATAAACATATACAGACATTTTTAATTTACATACTATTCACTGATTAGAAACAATCATTGTTTATATAAGGAGTTGCGGGTGCAAAGGGTTAACTTAAAGAGTCATTTTTGTTGCTTTTTATTAAACTAGTTTATGGTCATTAAGGAATGAACCGTCAGTATATCTTGCCCCTTTATTAAATAAGGTTTAAAGAATACAGGCGATAATTTTGAACATTCAGACTACGGGTAGCAATAGCGAATTTCACAGTTTTCCAGCACGATGAAGCTCACCGTCTGAGGTACTTGAATGGTTTTGATATGTTGAATTCGCATGGATAAAAATCCTCCATAAAACACATTTTTGTCAAAATGAATATCTGTTGAAATTGATTTTACCATTTTACAAAGTTGAAAAGTGTTTATGACTTTGTTCATTCTGTCTGTCTGTCCGTTAGCACGATAACTGCCGTAAAATGACTTAATCAAAATGAAATTTTAGTATGTTGTGCAGACTGTCTGTAGGACCTATGGGAATATAAATGAATAATATCACCCAATTTGCTTTGGATTAAACCCGGGTTGAAAAAATGAAATACATTGAGCCCTATGGGACCTAATTTTTCAAACATTTTTTAAGCGGAATTAAAATTCACAAATTGCTTCGAAAATTTTAGGTAATATTCAAACTGTTCCATAAAATATGTAAAAAAAAACTCAGCATAATATATTCAGTAGTTTTTTAATTAAAAATTAAAATAATAATAACACCTCTTATATGAAGCGATCACGTGACCCACTTCAAAATGATATATGGCATCCATCTTGTCTCAAAATCGTGAGTTTTAAAGTTCTTTTTAATTCATATTGAGTGTTGTATCCGTCCTAAAACCACTTTATTTTTGTTTAAATTCTGTGCATCTACATACTGAAACAACGCAATTACAATATATTTGAGTTTAAATGCTTATCCAAATTTGATTATTTCTACAACGAAGCCTATTTTTCACCTATGTAAAATGTAAACAACAAAATATGTAGAATTAGTTGTATTAGAATTGCTGTATTTCTTTAACACAAAATCATTTAGTTCATGGAGTCTTCGTAGCTGATATGAATGAAATATTCATTGATTTTTTAAAGAGAAGGACGATTTTTTTCGATGAAATTTTACGCATAGAGTTTAATTACTTGTAGCTCCATGGTCTTAATTTTTAAATAAAATAAACTATTATAGTATTGTGATGAATGACATGAATGGGAAATTATTTATGAATGAAATGCTGCTTTTATAGAGAGAGCCAGGCGTGTTATTTTTTCTATGACGTCATTTGAATGAATTTCAGTTGTTTTCAATGAAGTTTTCAAATATAATAAAATATCGTAGTACTATGATAATTCTAAAATTATTACCGAGGAATGAATCACATTTTAGAGATGTTTAAACCAGGCAATTTATATTTCAATGCCATCATTTGAGTGAAGTTCATTTTTTTCGATGAAGGTTTAAGTTTTCAAATATAATAAATTAATGTAGTATTGTGATACGTTTTAAAATATTACCGAGGAATGTATTGCATTTTAGACATGTTTAAATGAAATTGCATCGAAGTTGGAAAGTGTTTCATAATCAATGCTTTAAGCATAATTGATCTTTCTTGTTTGTATTTGGAATGCTTCGAATATTTTGTAATGATTACTTGTGTTAATGCAGTTGTATATAATACCTTAAATCCTTGATTTTAATATTTTACTCAATTACAAGAGAAAATGGTAAGTTGTAACTTTTCTGTTGCAAGCTTTTTAAAATTATTACAGAACTTCTAACACGGGATAACGGAACCCTGGTTGCGAAGCACATGGATATGACGTTGTTCGGTCAGTTGAAAAATCTGTGTGTCCGTATTAAATTTCAAACTAATTTTTTTAATATGCCAGAAAATTTCTATGTATTTTTCTGATGCAAAGAGCATAAGGCACGAACTATGAGAGCTAAATGAAGGGTTTTAGATTTCTCGATTTTTGTGCGATATTAGTTATAGTGAATAATGCAGTTTCAATGAACAAATCTTTTCCTACAATTTGATTGTTCCGATATCTAGAAGAGTTAATAAAGAAACAGCAAATGATATCAATGTGGGGATATTTCATTGTTTCCTAATTTTTAAGAGTCCCATAATGTGGTAATTGAATAATATTTCAAAAAACAAGAAGATCGACATGTGTATAATATCTTATCATGATCTTAATGTGAATAATATTTATCATATGTGAAGCATCAAGATCTACACCACAATTCTATATCTTGCCTTCTTATCAATATATGCACACTATTGAAGATATTACATATCACTTTTTATTTTTAGACAAGAAATGAAGAATGGTATTTTAAAAAACAGAGGCCCACAACAACAATCACCAATTTTAAGGTAAATTCTCCCAAAATTGTATTTATCTTGAATAGTATTTATAATACATGATGGTCTTGGAATAAGAAAATAAAATATCATGCGTATTTACTCGTTTCTTGTAATGTTAAAAACCGTTGATGCTGATGAACTACAGTAAGAAAGGTACCCATGCGCAAATGCCGACTTTGCTTTGGTAAGCTTAAGACGCGCTTCCTATTAGTGCTGATAAAGAAAACCCTCAATACAGGTTGTATTTTATGCCGTTTCATACGAAATGCTATTATTATTTTAACGTCTTATCTATAGGAATGTAAGCGTGGTCTACAGAATGTTCTTGTAGTGCCCCTAGTGGCGAAATACGGAACTTAAGGAAACTGAACCAGAAACCAACAGACTTAGACATGAATGTCGAATTACAAATTGAAATAGCTGTGTTTAAATAGTACAAATCGATACTTGATTCAGCAGAAACTCAGGAGCAATAAACAGACATGTGAAAGTAGCAAATATTTATAACTATACAAATATAACAAAACTTTGTGACATACAGATGAAACTAATCTGCCGAGTAGTCTACGTAAACAATGGTAAAATGTGCAGATTCAGCGGCGATTCACATTTGAATTAGGGACAAAACCTCACCTCGAAAAGAATGCAGTTTCACAAGGGTTGCAAAATTACAGGTCCCAACGATGCATTGATTTACCAAGCTTGCTTGAACCAAGTATCGTTTTGCACCAGTTAAAAAACTTTCATTTTGTATTTAGACTTTTTACCTATTTCTACTGGTTTCTGAGGTAGTTTTCTTAAACTCCGTATTTTGCTACTTAGGGGTGGAACAAATACATTCTTTGAATTGCACATGGTCACTTTTCTATAGCTACACGTTATTTCCGTGGTGCGATAACACGGTTTAAAAGTTATAAGTGTATACGAATTTCCCCAAGAATCCTGTATACGGAAACTTTAATATTTCTGACTGTCAATATGCTTTTTGTCACGATTTGGGACATATTTATCTCAAAATTATAACGTGGCGACTTAGTAAATGTCGTCAAGTTGGCGTTAATTCAATATCACCGAAAATTAAATCTAATTTAGTAAATACTAGTGCGCTTGACTTTTCATGGAACAGTTATGTTCTATTATCAGGTCTAAGATGTCATAAATTAATTGTGTTTTATTGGGGATGGTACAATATTTTTTATTAATTTAATGAATCGTATGATTATTAATAACAATGATTGGGGTGGTGTGCGGCCTGCATGCGTCCAGAGTCACACTAGGAGCAAAAGATCAGAATGTGGAAGGATAGAATGGAACCTTTTATGAAGACTGTCTACAGTGTGTCCCAAAAAGATTGAAACGCACTTAATTCTTTACCTGTTGGAGATAAGTGGGCAATGTAAATTGCAAAAATGTTGAAAATAAGGTAGGAAATAAGACTACGCTAATGAAATAGTCCTCTTATTCATTTTCAAAAAGTTACACTTTTTTAATTTATATACGACCTCCTTAGACAAATTTGGTCAATAAGAAATTTTTTATTTTTAATGCAACAAGATCATTAAAATAAATGTATATATGTATCTTTAAAATTGAGCGATTTATATTTAATTGAAAATTGAACATTGTGAAGGGGGACCATATATCATATTAGAAATGTGAATTTGTGACATATCACAAAAACACAAAAAAGATAAAACTCAACCACGTAGCGAGTACCACTGCTTTATATTATCTCTATATATGTAATGCGTTATTTAGATGCATTTATGATAAAAAATGTTGTCATATATTAACGTATTTTTGATCTAAACACTTCGTCAATTTGTTTATAACCCTTACTTTCACTGATGAAACAGCTTTTCACATGATACGGGACTGTGGCATAAGTCAGATTTTTTTTCTTTATCACAATTCTGTTGATTTTAAAGATACAGATATGCGAGTCTTTTTTTAATGATCTTGTTGCATTAAAAATAAAAAATTTCTGAATGACCAAATTTGTCTAAGGGGGTCGTATAAAAATTCAAAAAGTGTAACTTTTTGAAAATAAATAGGCGGACTATTTCATTAGCGTAGTCTTATTTCCTACCTTACTTTCAACATTTTTGTGATTTACATTGCCCACTCATCCCCAACAGGTAAAGAATAAAAGCGCGGTTCAATATTTTTTTGACACCCTGTATAACAGATCTAGAGCGGAAAGATGGAACGGGTTTTTTTTTCATCAGATTACATAACACCCCGTCATAAAATGGCATTTATATCTAGTGTGGTTTAAAAATGTGTACTTTGTACTATCTAGTATATCGTTTATCTAGTGTGGTTTAATTTTTTTTTTGCTTACTTCTAGTCTGCTCCGAAGGCAAGACAGTCTTCGACGAGCTAGTTCAGAAGGAGAACAAGAACATTCAGATCCTCAATCTGACAGCTCCACCGACCAAGGATCCTTTATAGAAACTGTGAAAATAACTGTAGTCTGATAACCGCTTATACTTAACATATGAATATACCAATAATGCACACAATGCTGCAAATAAATATTTACGTGAATATTTGTAATGTAGTCGATCAAATGTACCTGTACATAAACGAAAGATATTTAATAAATAAATTATCATAAATTCATAAATTGGAATCGATAAATATAGTTGTTTTAAATTGATAGACGTTGTTTTACTGTTAGTAGTTTTCCATGGAATTTAACAGAAATTGTTTTAAAGTTAAACAGGGTTCCTTGTAGTTAAAGACGATTTTTAACCTGTCATTCAATAATTAGTTGAAGTAGCCTTTACATCTAAGAAAAAACTGGTTCCCAGTACATATTTATTGTAAACAAAGTTCTCAGTTGGACAATATTTTAAGGTCTTGAAATTGGTTTTAGTGTGTGCGCAAGAAACAAAATTTGCAGCTCTGAGGTTTAAATCTGTGGCTGAATAGCTGTTGGTGGGCATTATAGCCTTGAGCACATAATACCGTCTTCTCAGAGTTCGATATAATATTTCCCTTCAGAGTTTAGCGATATATCACAAATCTGGTTAGGCTGGTAGCTTTCAGCGAGGAAGAATGAGCAGATTATAGGAGGGAAATATCAAAGATGAGACTTCATCATAATATGTTGACAATTATACCTGTTGTTTGTCAAAATTACTGTTAGATATGACAAGTTCGATGGATGGTTGGAGATTAAAGCTTGCCATGTCATTTGTTCATACGTTCCACAGCTGCAGCGAATGTGCGTAAAGCCATCTTAACAGTGCTGAGGTTTGAATACGGGACCAAAGCTTTGTAGGCGAGCATTATACCGTAAAGCTAAAGCCGTCTCCAACCAACAATAGTAGATGCTATTATTTTTATCCGGGCCTATCCTCTGAGAAACTCAAGTTCTCGGAAACACCGGGAAGTTACTTCTGTCTAGAGATTTGTCAAATGAGCCTTCTCATTTTTTGTCTGTTCTCAGTCACTGTAAAGTTACCGAGTGAAAGGGGGCATTTTGAATCGCTTTTGTAAAACTTGTGAGAATCTTCAGTTACTGTTGTATAATTTATTACATACCGCTAACATATCTTTCAAATTATCTATTTATGATTGTTACTTATGCGCATGCTTGTAACATAATGATTGTGTTATTTTTAGCAATGCATATTTTATTGTATTACTGTAGTTGTATTAAACATATATTAAAAAAAATGCTTTAAAAAATTTTATATAAAACTATCACCTGTATATTATATAGAAAAAATGTTTTCACGATCAAAATAATATGTCTATATATGTTTTTGTTAATGCATCGTGGTTTGAAAGACAAAATATAAAGAATTTAAAGAATTGTTTTACATTTGTAATACAAAAAATAAATGTACATTTTAATGAATCATTTCTATCAGTGTGCATATATTTATTCTTAGGTTTAGTTTTCCATGTGGAGAATGTGTCTTTGTCATTGCTTTAGTCATTATCTACAACTGTTTCAATTGAGCCACCAGTTACAGTCCACAGACGAATGTTATCCTGAAAATCATTAACATGAAGAACTAACTGTAAGATACATTTGCATAAATTTTCATTCATAATCAGTTTCAAAGGAATCTTAGTATATTAAAAAAATAGCCGCCGCTGTTAGACAAATTTCTGGTTCCTCGAGTTTTTCTGCTTTGTACTACAAAAACTATAGCCTACAAATATATAAAATTTGGTAGAAAAAGGTTTTGTGAGAACTCTGAAATAAACCATATTTCGATATACATGGTGTATCAGAATTCACCATCAATATTTGGCGGGGAGTCAGGGAATAGGAAAAGAAGACTATTTCACATACGAAAGCATGGGCCCAGACGTCATGTAGTAGGGCAACATGAGACCGGTTAAATGATGGAAAGAAAACATAACAAGAAAGTTGTAAGAAAAAAAAACATTTATTTGTGCATCCTTTGTACAGACTTAAAAGAGGTGCTCGAAATGCCGACCATTTGCAAGAGTACATGCCTTACAACGACGTTGCATGTTCAACCGGACTTTCTGGAATATGCCAGGCATTTCCCGGATGTTTACGGCGGCAACCAACATGCGAGCCACAAGGTCCATAGCACTGGCAACAGGGGGCTCGTACACCATTTTTTTCATCGCACCCCATACAAAGAAGTCAATTGGAGATAAATACGGTGACCGTGGTGGCCAACAAACCGGTCCACCGTGACCAATCCATTGAGATCCAAATATTCTGGTCAGATAACCACGAACATCATTTGCGAAATGCACTGGAGCGCCGTCATGCTGGAACCACACGTCAGACAGCTTTGCGCGTGAATGGCAGTTGTGGACACAAAGCGGCCTCTACACCGTCATGCGTTCGTTTGCGCCTATGCTTTCCTATGTGAAATAGTCTTCTTATCCAGATAGGTTTATGAAAGATATAAAGAGATAGATATTGTTACAACTATAAGAAAAAATAATTCAATGGCTCGGACATATGATGAGGATGGAGGAGAGGAGAGTCACTAGAAGGCTTTTGGAAGGAAACCCATCAGGGTCAAGATCTCAAAGACCTAGGGTTAGATGGAAGGAGCAGGTAGAGGAGGATTTGAAATTGCTTGGTATTAGCAATTATAAGAAGAAAGCGGCCAATAGAAAGTAATGGTCAAAATTCTTAAAGGAGGTCAAGGCCCTACAAGGGCTGTAGTACCATGATGATGATGATGATGATGATCCTATTCCCTACCTCCCCACCAAATATTGATGACGAATTCAGATACACCCTGTATATACTGTATGAACTAACAATAGCAAGACCACGATTTGTTACCGACATTCACCTACATAATTGGATTTTTGCAGGATGGAGCACTGTTTTAATTTCAATGTAGTTTATGAGATATTTTACTTTTTATGCACTTTTGAAGTGAAAAATGTTCTTTCGTACGATATTCTCTGCTTCGTACAGCAAAATCTATAGCATAGAAAAATATGAAATTTGGTACATTTATAGAGAAATAATAGAGTAACACGATAAAATCAACCATTTACGAAGTGAGTTCCGAGATTAGGAGACGAATCCTCCGGATTATCCCGATTTCTTGTTTGATAGCAAAGCTTTTAGTCAAAGTTTGCAACTCTAAGATGAGGTAAAATCAGATTGTTGTGGCGCTTTCAAGTTCTATGCTTAAAAGATCAAATTCGACAAGAAACTGTAATTTATATCGAAATTCGAACCATACCAAACACACGTACAGTTAGGTTGATTAAGCGAACAATGTTAGTGAACTACAGCTTCAATATTGTATAATGAAGCATTAATAATATGTGAAATGCTTATTAAAAACAATAAAAGCCAAACAAGCTGATAACAAGTAAAACAATACTAATGTGGACAGAATATGACTTTCTTCGTCATACTCTTATTTACAAGCCATTAAATTGAGTTTAATTGCTTAAATTGAAGCAGATGCTTTATATTATATTAGAAAATGTATTCCATTTCCCGGAATTTAAGATGCTAACCTCTGATGAAATTTGATAATTTTTTTTTAAATGTGCAATATATCGAGAACGGTTCATGTTAGCGTTCTAAAATTTATGTGAATAGTTTTCTAATGAAAATTTACACAAGAAATGTCTATTTGTGTAACTTTATTAGAGGTTCTGATTTTTTGACGATTTTTTCAAAATTTCACTCGAAAATTTAGGTGGGTTCCGAGCATTCGATTGCGTATAAAAACAATAGGCTTCCAGTGCTTATGGATTGTGATTCTTGTACCAAATTTCTTTCGAATCGGTTCATTCGTTCGTCAGTTATCGTCTCCACAGGCTCACTGAGACACACACACACTCAGACACACACACACTTTCACACACACACACACACACACACGCAAACATCACTTCAAAAATGTTCAATTCGTGATCAGGCATGATTGAAACGTGCACTCCCATCGAAAACTCGAATTCGAATTTTCGACCCCGTCACAATACTTTCCTTATACATTATTGTATATAAGGAAAGTAAAAACGGTTTCGTGAATGCACACGCGGCTATGCTACGACCGCTCATCTTTAATCCCGGGAAACTTCAGGTATATTTTCTAGAAAATGCGTGTTTTGCTTTTGAAAGGAAATGTATCTGGCATTGCACGATATATATTAAAATCATTGAATCACACCGAAACTTGCATAAATTCTTGAAAACAAAAGAACGCTTTCACAATACTTCCGCTTATAAAAATCACCGCAACAAAAACAAAACGGAAAAGAAAAGAAAGAAAAGGAAGATGGTAAAATGAAAACTGCGAGAATATCCCAAGTGCGGGATTGCGTCATATCTCGTCAACACAGTAAATAAAAATTTACGAGAATTCGTTTATTAATCGTATGGATCCTGTTTAAAGCTTGTTGGAAAGATATTTTTTTATCTTTCGATGTTGTTAATATGAAATCATTGAGGTAAAATTTTCGGTCTCATTTGTCGAACTCATTTGTGTGAAAATCGTTCTAAAATATAAAATATCTAAAATCTGCTTCGAACTTAAAAGAAAAATAACGTTGAGGTGTACCTTCCCGGATCATGAAGTACCTGTGTATCCAATTTCATGGCCGTACGTTGCTTAGATTTTCCGCTACAGATTGCACAGATGAACATACAAATATAATTCTCATTTTATTATTATAGATAAATTGAGGTCACTTGCTCAAATTGAAACGACTTACTTTATATTATATCCAGTTTGCAATTTTATTCCGTCTTTTTTTTTCATTCGATAAATTCACGCAGCTCAAAACGTCACCCTCCTCAAAATTCTCCAAAATTTACATATCTCTAAAACACGTATAAAACAAATGTTTAATGATTACTGTTAAACATAGTCTTTTCTTTGCAATTTTGAAGGTCTTGCAGACTATTGTCAGAAAGTGACTATCCTTATTCTTTCTAATCATACCAAAATCTAAGCAGAACCAGGATACTTCACAAGCGACTTGCTTCTCAAATGTTAAGAAATAAAATACATCGTCACTTTCTCAAAATTACAAAAAACCTTAATATCTAGAGAATGATTCGTCCTGAGTAATATGGTAGGTCTTATTCGTTTCATCATCTCAAATTGCACATAGAACAAACAACACTTTCATAAATACATTTAAAGCATATTTTGTACTATATTTCAGATTTTAACGAACCGTTTTGAAAAAAAAAAAAGACAGGTGCTATTTACCCGAATCGTACCAAAATTATATGTCAATGCTGATTTATATATCAAATTTCGTAAAATTTCGTCAAACAGTGTGTGATGTAGAGTAGATACATACATGGGATGGCTGTGGATGTATGCACACACACACACACGCCACGCTAAAAATAAGCTTTTTTATGTTCTGAAGTGCCTGAAACGGTTAAATCGGTTCAAAAACTCGATTTTCGATTTTCTACACATTTACAATACTTTTCTTAGTCATCACCATGTATTATAGAGAAAATAATATGAGCGAAACTCTTATGATCACATAATGTTTAGCATAGTCTCTATTAAACATAAAACTACTTTATATTTTCTTTCAAACGTGGCGGCCCGTGATTTCTCGCAATGGGTGAAGCAGATTCAGTGGCAGAATTCTTCTTCCTCCTCGAAAACGAACATTATCACAACACATCACGCTACTGGCACAAGTGCTGTCAAACATTATCTAAAAACATCCAAACAAGTCCGGAAAATTCGCCAAATAACGATAATAATAACAACCCTTTCAGCCGATAAATTTAAGTGAAGCGGCGGTTATCTTGCTTCACCTGCGTCTCTTCACGAGCCGAAAACTACTGTGCTTCAAAGCAGCTAGTCAATCACAGTAATAGCATAAGAGCGAATCAAACTTCGAACTACGAAAGAGAAAGCAGGATGACAAGCATCCTGTCATAATAATTTTCACTGCGCTGACAGTAAAGCAGTTTCCTCATAATTTTCGAACATCTAAGACATCATATCATTCGGATAAATATTTTAATTATAACGGCCGTAAATGACTGGAATTTTCAATCCAATTATGTTTTCTCTATTTGCATAATAAAAAGAGATACCGATGTGTCTGTGTTTCTACGCCGAAATGAAGCAAGCTGTCGTGGAACTTGGTTGAGAGGTGCTTCCGGTCCCCAGACGATACGGATTTGCAAGTTTGTTTCTAATTCGAATTAGTTTAAAAGTTATGAATTTGAAAGCCAAAAATTATGAATTTTTTGTAGCCGGTTTCAGCTATTTCGGCAAAGCTATTTACCAGATCTTTTATTTTGCAGGTGGTGACTTTCCTTCCATAAATTCCGTCTATAAATCCGTATAATTTCCGTCATATATTTTCACATATACATATTTTCTTGCAATATTTGATAAAATAAAACTAAATCTGGTGTTAAGAAATCGAGGTGACTCACACTCTTTTTATTTTATCGCTCCCCCACTGGGTTCCGGTCTAAATTGGGTGGTACTTCCCGACCGTCCAAACAGTTACCTTACACCTTTCTGGTAGGTCGGACGGTCTGGGTTTCAACATCAACAACACTCTTTTTATCGTTGGTGGTAGGGGAAGGATGGTACGGTCCCTGTGGATGCCTCCCCCACTGGGTTCCGGTCTAAATTGGGTGGCACTTCCCGGCCGTCCATACAGTTACTTTACACCTTTCTGGTAGGTCGGACGGTCTGGGTCTCAACAACAACACTCTTTTTATCTTTTTTTTATTTTACTTCTACGGCATTTTCTTTTTCTTTCTTGCGTTTTCAAGTATTTTTATTCATTTGTGCTTAGTTTAAGCATTACAAAAGCTTAACGTCTTAAATATCGAATTTCTAACTTGCTAGAATTCCCATAGGCCAAACGGTTTTTCGGCCAACTGACTTACACGCATCAATTACGTTTTTCAAGCTTGGCCAGCTCAGACCATAAATAAGGGATTAATTCGAGAAGGTGCCTAATCCCTTTCTGTATGGTTCAGACCGATCGGAAGTGGAAACTAAGCGTGTACAGCCCACGTCTGCCTTTATCTGCAGGATTAATAGATTCACGGCATCTCCGCAATTAGTGCTCGGCAAATTGTGGAGGTCGACTTGCATTATATCTTACTCAGTAACCGTTTTAATTGGTGATTAACAAAGAGGAAATTGGATAAACTTTGCAAAACCAAAAATATATCCAAGAATTTGAACTCAAGTTATTGTCTGTTCATGTTTCAGCACATTGTTTTTACACGATTAAATTTTGCAGAAGGAATAGGTAGTTATATCCATTGATTCAATTTCTTGCATCGTGCAAAAACACCTCAATAGTGGTCATGGTGGTTATTGAATAACAAGATCCAAATGTTCTTCTCTACTGGTAATCAAGATAATCCATTGGATTAATAATAAATGGATGTCGAATTAAACGTATCATAAGATTAGAAAACAATATTTATGGAAAATGTGGTTTTCAAGTGCCATTTATTTGAAAATTCGGAATAAAATCTGTCTAATAATTGTCTAAATTATTTTTATTTTTCCGGACCCTCCAGAAACTTCACCTAGAAGATTGGATTTTTTCACAGTTGTAGCACGGAACATAATGAGATCATATTTTGATTTGCATTCTCGGGGGCAGAGAAGGCGGGTATTTATTGAAAATTCGTTTTTGATCCCTGAGGCCACACAGATACATTTATTTCTGAAAACGTATTTATTGCATTTACCATGGGACAACCTAACTGAGCAAATTTTCGATTAATATGACAATTTTAAACGCTCAGGGACATATGTTTTTGAATATATTAAAAATGTTCGAACATATTAAAAATGAATGAAATATATTAAAAAAGGTGGAACTTAATAACTCTTCCTACATACATAGTATAATGTAAAGGAAAGGTTTTGAAAATTCGAATGCCATTTTCCGACAGAAGAGCGCATTTCAAACATCCCGGAACTTTAGTAGAGCGCTTTTGAAATAATGTCCACACACACACACACACATATATATATATATATATATGTGTGTGTGTGTGTGTGTGTGTGTGTGACTTTGTGGATATGATATCTTACGAATGAATGAAGAGTTTTGAACGTAATTAGTACGATTATTACGATTAGTGAATAATGGAAACCTTTCCATTTTAAACGTGATAAAGTGTACGGATGACCTCCAAAAGTTTTAATGAGTTTTTAAAAATTTTAAAATAATGTGAATATTAAAAATGTTACATAATATTCAATATATACGTGAATTTTTATTTTAAAATAATGGCATGAATACCGGAAGGCCAGCCTGAACTATTCACGTGTGCAAAGGATAAAGAAAATTTGAGCAACGGATATAAACACAAAAAATCTGATGTGGGTAACACATGACTTTCCTTATATAATGTAATGAATTTACTACTTTTACAGTTAAAAAAAATGTTATTCTTATAGTAGATACTTATATTCTTTCCAAGATAATGAATTTCTTCAATTAGTCGTCATTTTCATTGATTTAGTGCCATTTTTATCAATTTGGCGAGATTTTTGTTAACTTGGCAACAATTAAAAATGTCGCAAAGTTGGCGACATTCCGCTAAATCTGTCGCCAAAATCTCACCAAGCGTTATGGACGGAGAAATAAGTTATTCTTACTATTGGATAAATGACTATTGGCGTTCAAATACAAAAGTATTACTCAAAGTATCATTTTTCATGAATGGAACGAGCTAGATCCACGAGAATGATATCACTAAATTTATCGCATGGTATTACATATGAAAAGTGAACATGTTTCTCAATAGGAAATATATTTTTTTAATTTTATATAACTTTTTGATATTTTTTTTAAATTATGCGCAATATCTCGAGAACGGTTCATGTTATCGTTCTAAAATTTATGTCAATCGTTTTCTAATGAAAAATTACATAAGAAATGTCTGTTTGCGTAACTTTATTAGCGGTTTGGATTTTTGGACAATTTTTTCAATATTTCACTCGAAAATTTAGGAGGGTTCTGAACATTCGACTGCGTATAAAAACAATAGGCTTCCAGTGTTTACGGATTGTGATTTTTGTACCAAATTATGTTCGAATCGGTCCATTCATTCGTCAGTTATCGTCTCTACAGTCTCACCGACTCACATACACAGATATCACTTTAAAAATGTTTCAAAATCAAAATAAATTCCATACTTGCGAGTGACTTCAACGCGCACCACCGTAGTAGGGGCTGTAGAAGAGCCAACATACGCGATACACACATAAACAGACTGCTGAGCACAACAAACACCAACATTATTGCACCATCGAGTCCAACCTGCTTTACGCGCGGCAATGGTTCTTTCATAGATTTTGTTCTTACAAGACACATAGACTACGCTCACACTATTAATACCCTAGATGAGATCGACTCGGATCATCTACCGGTACTAATGACATTTGATCTGAACACACCTCTTCCAGCTTCTCTGGGACAAGAGAGGGAGAACTGGTAAGTACTCAAAAGAGCACTATTCGAGCCGCACTTAGCAGTACCTGACGTAATGAGCACTATGGATATTGACTCTGCCACGCATAAACTCACAACAGAAATCAAGAGAGCAATTGCCTCTGCTATAGTACATCGTGAGTCACCAAAAACACCCACACTTCCTACCATGTCAGACAGTTAGAAAGACAGAGGAACAGAATTAGAAAGACATGGCAGGCTAATGGAGACCCTACCCTTAAAAAGGAGCTTAACAGACTGACGTGTAAAGTCAGGTAAAAAATCGTCGCGGAAAAGCAGCAACAGTATAAAGAGTTAATCGAATCCCTTAACCCAGATGACGTGTCACTCTGGGAATTCACCCAAAGACATAGGAAACCGCAAAATAAACTCCCGCCATTATTAGATGGCAATAATACCGCGTACTCAGATGAAGAAAAAGCCGAGGCGCTCGCAAAGCATTAAGAAAAGCAATTCAAACCAAACCACGATTTAATGTGTCAGGACACCCTAAAAACGGTCAGACAAACACTAAATAACTTCAGAACCCCGGTCACGGCTGAGATTAACCCAGCCACACGGCAAGAGATAGTCGAAATTTTCAAAAACTTAAAGAACCATAAGAGCCCAGGACATGGCAAAATCAGGAACGTAGCGGTCAAAAACCTACCCTTAAATATAATTTTTTTCATGACCATTTTCTTAAATAAAATACTAAAATTAAACTATTTCCCTAAAGAATGGAAGGGCGCGATAATTATACCGATCTATAAGGCAGGAGAGGATGCCACAGTTCCATCCAACTACAGACCAATTAGCCTACTACCAATACTTAGTAAAATTACTGAGAAAATAATTCTTAACAGACTGAACACGCACCTTTGTGAGAATGACACTATCATTTCGGAGCAGTTTGTGTTTCGGCCAAAACACTCCACCACTCATCAACTGCTGAGAGTGGTAGAGTACATATCTTATGGACTAAATACCAAGACACCCACAACTGCAATTTCCCTGGATATACAAAAAGCCTTTGATAAAGTGCGGCAACCTGGTTTAACATACAAATTGAGCACGTTAAAAGTCCCTGACTCATTAGTCAAACTTTTAATTACATACTTAATAACAAACACCTTCAAGTCAGAGTTAAAGATAGCTTATCTACACCCAAGCTCATAAAAGGTAGTGTACCGCAAGGATCCATCCTGGGACCGACACTTTTCAACATATACCTGAATGACATCCCCAGGACTCCAAACACCGAGCTGGCACTCTATGCAGACGACAGAGAGACGACTATGGGACGACGCACAACACACTCTATGCAGAGTGTGTTGTGCGATACTTGCAAAACACACTTATCTCACAGTAATGCACAGACAGCTACAGCAACACTTAGACATACTCCAAACATGGCTGGTAAAATGGCGAATAAAATTAAACCCTAATAAATGTCATTGGATTTACTTCTCTAGGAAGCATAAACCCCCGCCGACTCTGTATATAAACATCCAAGCACTACTCGCGGAAAAATCAACTAAATACCTAGGTGTAACGATAGACTTCCACCTAACATGGTAATTGCACGTAACAAGCATAATAAAAAAGCGTATAATGCTACAGGAGCTTTATACCCAATGATAGGAAACGGAAATCTTAATTATCAAAACAAACTTCTAATATACAAATCGGTCATCCTCCCGGGAATGCTGTATGCAGCACCCGTATGGGGATATGCCTGTAAAACTACTATTGACTTCTTAGAAGCAAGACAAAATAAAATCCTAAGGTGTCTCAGGAAAGCCCCTAGATATTTAAGGAACTCGGTCATTTGAAAAGACTTTAAAGTAAAACCGTGAGAGTCCAAATTAAAAAGCTAGCGCTAAAATTCTACGACAACCTGTCTTCAGTTCCAAATGAAATTCTATTCAGTCTACCTGACTATGATCATCGCAAGGCCAAATCTCGTAAGAGACCCCGTGCAGTACTTAACCCTGAATAACCGAATTTAGGTAAACCCCTTCTCTAGCAACTGAAATTAATTAAAAATCGCGATCAATATTTTTAAAATTTAAAAAAATATTCTTAATCATTAAACTGCCAAATTGCTAGGTAACCCTCAGATGTGCATCAACCCCCCAAACTGACGAAACCAAATGTGCAATAAACTGCCACACTAGGAGCCAAGTCAAAAATAAAAGAGTAATTAAAAAAAAATTCGAGCCTCCATATCATGGGTTAATGAAATAATGTCACAGCATGAAGATACGAACCATATATTGAGATTGGAGATTAAAGGCGCTCCGCGCCTGGTGCTCTGTTCTGTACGAAACTTCTTCGACTTTAAAATAAATTAGAATTACAAAGACGGTGAGAAAGCATAAGCTTAAATTAAATAATCAATTAATAATATAAATAAATAAAAGTGGTTTGCTATGAGCTGGCATCAATTTGAGATATCTAAAGTGCAATCTTGTCATGTCAGTAGATTGGGATCGAATGACGAGTTGGTGCAACATTGGCGCCAACTATCGTCGTCATTCGGATCGATCATCTAAGTAACTCCAGTTGGCGAAACGTATACCTCCGTTTTTAACACTTTACAACAAAGTTGAAAAGTGTTTATGACTTTGTTCATTCTGTCTGTCTGTCTGTCTGTCCGTTAGCACGATAACTGCCGTAAAAATGACTTAATCAAAATGAAATTTTAGTATGTTGTTCAGACGGTCTGTAGGACCTATGGGAATATAAATGAATAATATCACACAATTAGTTTTGGATTGAACCCAGGTTGAAAAAATAAAATACATTGAGCCCTATGGGACCTAATTTTTCTAACAGTTTTTAAGCGGATTTAAAATTCACAAATTGCTTCGAAAATTTTAGGTAATAGTCAAATTGTTCCATAAAATATATAAAAAAAAATTCAGCTAAATATATTCAGTAGTTTTTAAAATAAAAATTAAAATAATAATTACACATCTTATATGAAACGATCACGTGACCATGATATTAAACGATCACATGACCCACTTCAAAATGAGATATGGCATCCATCTTGTTTCAAATTCGTGATTTTTTAAAGTTCTTTTTAATTCATATTGAGTGTTGTATCCATCCTAAAACTACTTTATTTCTGCTTAAATTCTGTGCATCTACATACTAAAACAACACAATGACAATATATTTGAGTTTAAATTCTCATTCAAATTTGATTATTTCTACAATTAAGCCTATTTTTCACCTATGTAAAATGTAAACAGCAAAATATGTAGAATGAGTTGTATTAGAATTACTGTATTTCTTTAACACAAAATAATTCAGTCCATGGAGTCTGCATGGCTGATATGAATGAAATATTAATTGATTTTATAAACAGAAGGACGATATTTTTCGATGAAGTTTTAAGCATAAAGTTTATGAATTGTAGCTCCATGGTCTTAATTTTTAAATAAAATAAATTATTATAGTATTGTGATGAATGAAATGGAGAAAGTTATGAATGAAATCCTGCTTTTATAGAGACATCCAGGCGTGTTATTTTTTCTATGACGTCATTTGAATTTATTTCAGTTGTTTTCGATGAAGTTTTCAAATATAATAAATTATCGTAGTATTATGATAGTTTTAAAAATATTACCGTGGAATGTATTGCATTTTAGAGATATTTAAACCAGGCAATTTATATTTCAATGTCGTCATTTGAATGAAGTTCATTTTTTTCAATGAAGGTTTATGTTTTCAAATATAATAAATCAATGTAGTATTGTGATAAGTTTTAAAATATTACCGAGGAATGTATTGCATTTTCGACTTTTTAAAATAAAATTGCATTGAAGTTGGAAAGTGTTTCATAATCAATGCTTTAAGCATGATTGATCTTTCTTGTTTCTAGTTCACCTTTAACGGATCAACTAGAAGATTTCTAGGACGCCGCCTCCTTATGCAAGTATGGGAAGTGTTGTCGTAGCTTTGATCTACGTCTCTTAACCAAGGTATACTCTAATTTTTCTTGCAAAAATGTCGTGTAAATCGCCGAATTGGCTCTTCTCAATATCCTGAAGTTTATCTGTATACGTTTTCGCTGTTTACCGCCCATACATAGAAAGCATACAAAAATGTCGGTCCAATAATTTAGTTGTAAATAATAAGCTTATTGGGGACAGGAAGGTGGGATTTTCTACCGGGGCGAAGAGAGGCAAATTATTACTTTCCTTATATACTTAATGTATAAGGAAAGTATTGTGACGGGGTCGAAAATTCGAATTCGAGTTTTCGACGGGAGAGCACTTTCAAGCATCCCTGATCACTAATCAAACATTTTTGAAGTGATGTCTGTGTGTGTGTGTGTGTGTGTGTGTGTGTGTGTGTGTGTGTGAAAGTATGTGTGTATGTGTGTGTGTGTGACAGTGAGTCTGTGGAGACGATAACTGACGAACGAATGGACCGATTCGAACCAAATTTGGTACAAAAATCACAATCCGTAAACACTGGAAGCCTATTGTTTTTATACGCAATCGAATGTTCATAACCCTCCTAAATTTTCGAATGAAATTTTGAAAAAATCGTCAAAAAATTAAAACCACTAATAAAGTTACGCAAATAGACATTTCTTATGTAATTTTTTATTAGAAAACGATTGACATAAATTTTAGAACGCTAACGTGAACCGTTCTCGAGATATTGTACATTTTTTAAAAAAATTATCAAAAAGTCATATAAAATATAAAGAAAAATATTTCCTATTGAGAAACATGTTTACTTTTCATATGTAATACCATGCGATAAATTGAGTGACATCCTTCTCGTGGATCTAGCTCATTCCATTCTTGAAAAAAGATACTTTGAATAATACTTTTGTATTTGAACGCCAATAGTCATTTATCTGCTTTAAGAAAAACTTATTTCTTAGTGCATAACGCTTGGCGAGATTTGGCGACGAATTTGGCGGAATGTCGCCAACTTGGCGACTTTTTTGAAATGTTGCCAAATTAACGAAAATCTCGCCAAATGGATAAAAATGACTCTAAATCAATGAAAATGACGACTAATTGTCGAAAATTCAATATCTTGGAAAGAATATTGGTATCTACTACAAGAAAATCCTATTTTTTTACTGTAAAAGTAGTAAATTCATTACATTATATAAGGAAAGTCATGTGTTGCCCACATCAGATTTTTTTTTATGGGGCAAGCTTTTCAGTTATGTGCTCTGTAAAAATCATATGGGCGTCTAAGTTGACTCCTAGATATTTTACATAGTGGCAGAATGGGAATGGTTCATTGAAGATTTTTAAGGTAAAGTTATGATTAAGTTATCTGTAGTTTTGTTTAAATAAATACACTGCACTCTTGGAATAATTAATTTTGATTCTCCAGGTCACGAGCCAGTGCTCAAGGGTATGATTTATGTAACTTTGTAGAGAGTTGACGGAATTGTGTGATAAACAACGGATTTCAATCAGAGCTGTTCAGTTAGCAAAAACAGCTAGCTTAACCTGTGGTATCTTTGGTAAGTCATTAAAAATATTGAAGAGAAGAGGATTAAGATTTCCTCCTTGAGGAACCTGACTCGTCGAGAAGCAAAGCGATTGTTATCAATTCGTACGCTGAAGGAACGATTAGTGAGATACGAAATGATGATAGCCAAAAGTTGTGTCGAAGTGCAACGTCGCACCAACTTGGAAATTAGCCCAGAAATAAAGGTTTTATCAAATGTCTTAGCTATGTCCCAAAATACAATGCTGGTATATTGCCTACTGGAAGAGTTTTCGTTGATAGCTTTTACTACACGCATAAGTTGGGATTACGTAGAATGAGCAGATTGGAATCCGTGCTGATAATTGATTAATACATCATCAAATTTGCAAAAACTAACCAAACGTCTTAACAACACCAATTCACAAATTTTGGAAGGGCTTGATAAATGGCTAATTGATCTCTAGCTTTCTGCTAGGGATAAATTTTGATTATTTTCAGGTGTAAGAGAATAATGACAGCAGTTTACCAACTTCAGTCAATGATGTGTTGTCTAGTTCGTTTGGTGTATCTATGTATAGAGCTTTTGTCATTGGTCCGCTGTAGATCCTCTTCTATTCATGTGTAGACGTGGCTGAAGTTTTGGTCTATGTGTGGTGTGAATTGGAGTTCCAAATTGTCTGCTATGACAGTGGCTTTTCCCCCCACAGTCTGGGCGAGTCCATTAGGGCCGTTAATGGGCGAAATTGTAGTTTATTGGATGAGAGTCTTAGCTGTTTGACAGGGACTGTGATCAGTTGATGTGAGACTTTCTAAGTGTGTGCGCCAGTGTTGATGGGTATGTGTATTATTCATATCCTTGATCTCGTTATAGAGCTTACGGAATTGTGCGCCGTAAATTGGGTGCATAGACAAAAGTGCACTTTGATCTATAATCTTGACTTCTTTGAAGCCTTCTTTATTCAAAAGAATTCTAGTAATTTATTTATTGACTTGTCCGATTGACTGTTCCACTCTTGCCCGCGGTCTGCAAAACTTTTCATTTCCTTTGTTCAATTTTTTAACTTGTGGGGCTCTTATGTATTTATATTAACCTATTTTCGTCTTGTTGAGTCTAATTTATTCCAGTACTAAGATGGGTCCCATTTTGCAAAGAATTTCCGGTTGTGTTTAGATGTCGCCAATCTTGGCTGTTACTTATCATTTCGGATTGGCTGGACTGCCATTCGGTTTCTGATAAGTGAGCTCTTAATATAGGTCTTGGGTATATAAACCCCTCTGTTTCTTCCATTTGCGACCATTCCTCTTTTGAACTTCGGATTTGCTGGTTTGCTTGCACTGACCAAGAGGATATACCGTATCCTCGGAACAGTTGTATGCATCATTATTGTGTTATTTGTGCTTATGTACGTTGTTCAAGTTTTCCCTGTTCTCAAGATATTGCACGTTTTTCAAACAACTGTATCTAAAATGTTACATAAAAATGAAATAAGTAAATATGGAATAAGTATTATCAATAATGTAACACTAAGCGATACATTTGGCGACCTTGGTTGTTAATTTTTAGAACTATCACCAAATTGTCGAATAAATATCATCAAATATGTAACACATACAAAGATACATTTGGGGATCTTGGTGAGTAATTTGTAGAACTATCACCAACTTAACAAATTTTTATATAGTGACAAATTAATGAAAATGTCACCACATTGGACAAAACGACGTTAATGTTTTGCAAATGACGCCAAATTGATGAATTAATAATTAACACATTTTTATATAATGGACTACATTTCTTAGCAAAGTTTTCAAGTTATATTTTCACAAAATGCAAGTTAATTCATTATTTCAAAATAATTTTTTATGTTATCATCTAGAAAAGAACCAAATGCCAGTACACCTTTCAACTTAGAGCACATAATGCCGAACATCTTATACATCAGTTTTACACTGTGAAAGGAGTAAATGCACTGCAGCATGTAGAAATGTCATGTATTGTCCACATCAGATTTTTTAACGTATTAATTTCACTCTCCTTGACCGGCCTTATAATTAGCATCCTAGGAAATGCATTTAAATAATCGAACAATTCTCAGAACTTAAAACAATAACTAAAATATACATTTATCATTTACTTCAGTTGAACTTTATGCTGAAAACTGAAAATTGAGAGAAATATGTAAAAACGGTTAAAACAATATGACATGATTGCTGAAATAATGATCTTAAGAAACTTTGTTAAAATGTGACAAAAACTGAGAGCATCATTAGAGTCCAGAATAATACCAAAGATGTAATAACATCATTAAATCCTGGCATAACAGTAAAAAGAGAAAACAATTTAAAACAATTCCAGAGATACAATCAGAATAACCAGAAGGCCATGCATTATGAGGGAAATATTATTTCGAAATTCAATTGAGAAGTCTCAAGCGAGTGCTTTTGTTTTTGAACGGAAATTCAAAATGAAAATAAAATGATTTTAATTTTCATAAAACGGTAAGTGGAATGAAATGGGACATTGTTAAATAAATAAAAATGCAAAGCCCTTGCTCTGTTATTTTATGTGAAGTTTAGTGAACAATAAAATGAGTTTGAGCAGTGTACTGTTACTGTTGAATAAATTGATTCCATTTTATATTAAACTATAATTGAAATTTCTAGATAAATATAATTTCAAAAAATTCCTAAATTATGTCTACTTTGCGTAGCATTAAGAATGCTTTTATTGTTGCAGTTTGAATTATGGCGTTTCATGGTTGTATTTTTTAATCTTTACGAATAAATATAAAATTAATATACAGGGTGATTACCAAAATAGGCAGCACTTTACGGGACGGTAGCATACACCAAATCAAGCATTTTTCGTCACAGTTTACTGGGTCGGAAATGAAACTTAAAGGCGCCAGTGGGCGTTTAATGGTGAAACCGATGAGGCGTGGCGAAAGCACAAGAATGACTTAGAAGTTATAAAATAACATTTAATAAAATAATTACAGTAATGGCACAAAAGATCAACCGCCAACCTGAATAAACGTCTTGCAGCGGCGATGGAGGGATTGGCGAATTCTCTCGAACAGACCAGGCATATCGCGAACTTCGGCAGCAGAGGTCAAAATTATCTGACCGTTCCTCTTCAGATTTAAGGGAAGTGTCATAGACGAGACACTTGAGATATCTGCACAAAAAGAAGTCAAAACATAACAGATCGGATGATAGTGGGACAAAATCGACTCAAAAGTTGGAAATGGGAATAACTGTGGCAAACTGATAAGACTTTACACCCAGTGTTACGAAAATTGGTATAAGGTTTCTTCTTCTTCCCCAGATGAAATTTTCTTAAATGCTTTTCTTCTTAAGCCAGAAAATAACTACCAAAATGACGCGTTTAAGTTTGCGGAGCAGCCGGTCCCAACGAGTAATCGTCCTATAACGCCTTTACGTTTCATTTCCGACCAGATAAACTCTGACGCAAAATGATTGGTTTGGGGTGTACTACCACCTTGTAAAGTTCGGCAGATCTTTTTAGAATCACCCTGTATGCAGGGTGTGCCAAAAACATTGACATAGGCTTTTATTTCCTTATTGTTGATCTTAGACATATATAATAAATTACAAAGTTGCGTAAAAAAGGTACACAAAACAAAATTAAAATTTTTATACGGTCCCCGTACAAAACATTTCCGATGAGTAAAACGTGCCCATACACTAATAAGGTGATGTACAAAATATCAGCATTTTATCATGAAAAGTCCCAGAGATATATTTAAACAAATTTGGTGAGTGATTAATAAGGTGGGACGAAAAAATATTTTATTTTTTTAAATTGTTTTAGTACTAGTGCGGAAAACTTGGCCAATGTGTCACACAATACTGACAAGAAATTTCAACGATTTTTATTAATACCTAGCCGGGCCCCTGTGACCTTGAAAAAAATGAAAATCACACAAAAACAGTGCACTGAAAATTAATTTAGAAAAACAAACAAAAATTAAATTAAATTAGTACTATTGCGGGAAAGTTGGTCAGTGTGTCACACAATACTGACAAAAAAAATAATGATCTACATCAATATCTAGCCGGGCGCCATTGGCCTTGAGAAAATCGAAAATCACACAAAAGCAGTGCCTTGAAACTATATTTAGAGAAACGAAACCGAAATGTAAATGAAATTAGCAGTAGTACAGAAAAGTTGGCTTATAAATCTGATATAACAGACAAATCAATTTAGTCATCTACATTAATATGCAACGTAGTCCAGCTCCTCTGGCCAAAAAAAAAATCGAAAATGGCACAAAATTGAACTTGAAGCGTGCTCTCCCGTCGAAAACTCGAATTCGAAAATTCGACCCCGTCACAATGCTTTCCTTATACATTATTGTATATAAGGTAAAATAATATATATATTATCCAAAGTAAAATTATCACTGGTTAAATTTTTAGTATCGTAAGAATATTTAACCAAGTTAAACTGTCAAAATGATTTGTCAAATTATTAATAGATCACAGTAAAACCGTAATAATTTAATTATTTTCTCGATAACAAAGAAGTTGCAAATTGTACTTTATCACAGCATTTAAAAATTGTCAAGGAACCCATGGAACGTGCTCGCGAGGGTTCCCTAGGGTTCTGCAGAACTCTGATAGGGAATCATTCGTCTAATGAGTAAAAATTGAAAAGAAAACTGTTACAGAAGGGACTTAGTTCTCACAATATGGTTACTGCCCATTAGTTGTCACATTCGACTATGTTAAATTAAATAACACGTGTGCAATAATATACAGAACAGTCTATTCGAAATTCCCTTCGTCAGGAACAATGCAAATTTGTTGTCGATAAAGAATATATCCGCATACATTGATAGGCATTGTAAGTGTCATTGCGTTACAGTCCTTCTTTTACTTCGACCAATTCTCTCCGACCTCCCTGGTCCCATCCAATGCAGACTAAAACACAGTGGCTGTGGCATCCACCACAGGGATCGTGACCTCAGTCCCCCAGCACAAGCCTCTCGAAAGGACATGCGGATCCACATATTTGACGTACCCGTACCCCGCGTGAACATAGGGGCAGAGCCGGGAATTGAACTCAGATGGTCCGAGTGCAATCCTCATGCGCTAACCACTGGGCTGTAGCAACCCCTCACCTCGAATTTTCTAGAAAATAAGTGAGAAAAATGAAATTAATACTCTCTCAGGTGAACAATTTTTAAGATTTTCTCGAAAAAACTGTTCGTATTTTTCGTAAGTTTAAAATATTAAAATCAGTTTTTTATATTCATAATCTGTACGATATTTCCGATAAACAAGAAACGATGTTTACATTTCTATCTGTTATGTTCGGACACATAAGCGTCCAAACTGTTCACATTTTTCGTAACGCTCTATTTTCCAACGTAGAAAGCCCAAGCTACACTCTCTTCACATCAGAAGTTCAATAAATAACCTAATCGTGCCACTAAAGTTAAGAGACGTATGAAAGCTCCTTTATTACACAAAAAGCCATCCAAGCACATTCTACATACATTCTTTAACTTTAGATAGTTTCCAGCAATCAAACACTACAAAAGAAAAGTAATAAAACTCTATGGATCTTTGAATCGAATTTGAGGTAGAACAGCCCACCAAAAGGAATGCGCGTTGAAGCTAACGATTTTCAATTACGTTGTGAAAATCCGATTGCTTGGCCTATGTAGAGAAGATTTAAGGTTGGGTGTATTTCTTCCGATTGTGTTCAATTAAATTACACGTAATATACGTATATATATATATATATATATATATACCTACATATATACATATATATATATATATATATATATATATATATATATATATATATATATATATATATATATAAATATATATATATATATATATATATATATATATATATATATATATATATATATATATATATATATATATATATATATATATATATATATATATATATATCGGAAAATAAGATACATTAATATTAATGTTTCGAATTTTATTTTCGATAAAAAATTGTAACTTTAGCCAGTTTGAAACTACGATTTGAGAACCCTTATAACGGTGCATAGTGGCAGCCTCCTTTATCCATTTTTTCTATGAATCACTTGTTTAGTAAGAATTTTTCATCTTTAATTCATGTTCATATTCTGAATTGCGTATACGAGTAATTGTCCTGTCTCCAACTCTGACTCACTGGAAGGGTCTGGGAGTCTTGCTGTGATCGTTCGTACTGACTCCCTGGTTGCATTTCGACATGTACATTCTGATTCTTATAAGTAATTTATTCTGCTGAGGTTGATCGCGCATACACGTGGTGAAAGAAGATGGGTTCATGCCACATGGTAATGTGAAATTTCCTTAATGTTTCTTCATTTTTTTTCATTTTTTTATGTCTGTAGTCTGAGTTTGAGCATTTAAAGTAATGTGCTATTGCTCAATTTGAAACGGGAATTTGTTTGGGTTAATTAGAATTAAATACTCAGATCTGAAGATCAATTTAATTCTGATTAATCATCGAATTTGGGCCGGTGTTGTTCTTTTTATAATATTTTTCTAATATATATATATATATATATATATATATATATTATTAGATATCAGAGAGGCGTTTGCGCCAACAAATGGAAAGCCGATGAAGATTTGTAACATGTGGCAAAAATTGTAGCAAAAATGGCAGAGGGTGATTGCGACCCCTCTTCCCGGTTATAAGCGTTCTTTTAAGCCCGGGAAGCAGCGACCACTCCGGTCGCTTCTTGAAGGATTGCTTTGCACCTTTTTCTGTGTCTTTGACTTAATGAAAAATGGCCACTGTATGGCATTGGTTCCGGGAGTGTTGGCCGGGCTTAAAAGCATGCTTCTGTCCGGGAACCCGGAAAAGAGGGGTCACAATCCCCCTCTGCCAATTTTGTTTTGCATTTGGTCGTTTCCCTCTTTCATTTGAATCTTATATATATATATATATATATATATATATATATATATATATATATATATATATATTTATATATATATATTTATATATATATATATATACTGGGAGTTGTGCAGGCCTATTCATTTCAAAAGTGAGCTAAAACCAAAAATTATATTCAGTGACTCAGAGGACTTACGGCCAGGAGCAATAACACACTGATTTAGGATTGCAACTCAGACATAACGTCCTGTAATGCTCGTTCCCGTAATATAGCTTAAAGTTCAATATTGAATTTCGACTGGGCTGTGGTCATAAACTTAATTTTACGCTATCCGATTATATAACATATATAGGCGATTCTTACCTCACTGCATCCGTGGAAATCGAGACAACTAGTGAGTACTTTCGATCGTCAACTCCCCCCGGCCGGTACTTCTGTCACACATCTAGAATCTGAACGAGTACATTGCTACTTGTCCTTTTTGGGAATTTTTATAGGAATACACATGTAAATATTGCAGCATAGCTCTTTACAAGTTGTATTATAAATTATTATTTTTTGCATTTAGCTTTTTAATCTGTTCACTAAAATTGAAAATAAATTTTTCAAGTTTTATAATGTATAAATTAGATGATCGTACTAGCAGCTAAGCGCAGTTGATCACTGAAGGTAAAAATGATATTTTTGGACTTGGTGTTTGGTGACTATGGAGTATTACATGGGGGGATGGGTGTCTTTCGTGTATTCTGGTGGTTTTTGAGGTCATGTCGAACGTTTTTTCGGTGCATGAGGCTCCTGATTGCCTATTTCGATTTGTGATTCGTTAAAGTAAATCATTTTCGGATAGCTTGTTGTATACATGTATAAAAAATTATAATAAAACAAAAAAAGACAAAAATTGAAAATACAAATATAATATATTAAGTATTTATTTGTACAAAAAAAGTAATAGATATATTAAAAAAAGTATGGGATCGGCTTCTCCTGGTGTGATGATATATTGAAATAATTGGTTATAAGGTGGATGTGTAAGAGGATTAATTGTTGTAGTTACGATGATAATTGGAATGGAAGAGGTAAAGCATTGGGGAGATACCGGAAGTGGTTAGTTTAACATTGGCTTAGACCGGGTTTGAATTTATTTTCGAAACGGTAGGCGTTTCTTCTTAAACTTATTTATGAAATGTACAATAATAAGAATTTAGCGACTGGCAACTTCGGGGTATCTACCACGATTGCTCGGTCGTCAGATGAAAGGGGCGTAGGACGACCGTCATCCAGTTACCCTCTTGTGAATTCTATTAAAACTTACTTTAATGTTATTCATCCAGGAGTTGACGTACCTAAAAATAACGTGGTTGCTTTGAGTGTGCCTGTTTCTAATGTTTTGCAGTATGATTCCAATATGGAATGTCCGAGCTCTACGTATCGCACTTATTATAAAAACTTTGGAAAATTTAAATACAGTAAATGTAGTTCAACAAAATGTATGTTGTCTCCTAAAGCAAACATGACACAGATTTCCAATGTTGGAAAATATAAGAGATTCTGTAAAACATATAATTGCGTGTACTCTATCACATGCGATGTATGTGGAAAAGAGTATATAGGGCAAACTAAGAACTGCCTTAATATCAGAATTAATCTGCACCGTAGCATGATATATAAATGTATTAAAAATTCGGATAGTGAGGTGTCTTTGGAAATAAGACACTTTGCTTATCACGGAGTTGAAGCAATGAGGGTTACTATTTTGGATATTGTGGTGGATACAAATTTAAGATTGTGGTGGGAAAATACACATATACCACAACGTAGATCGGTTTATCTGTATGGTCTCAATACTGTTATGTACGGTAATAATTATAACAGGGATTATTACTCAAGCGTAAGGTCGGACAGTATGGTGAAGCGAGGCATGGAAAGGTCCAGTCGTAAACAACGAGGAGGATGCAAGGGAAAAATGTGTTTAAAAAAAACAGTAAATAAAATAGATAGGGTTTTTCGAGATATAGATGTTGGAAAAGATGTTCCCGAGAAATGGCTGAAGAATATGGCTTACGGAATTAGATTGAAGTTTGTTAACAGAGTTTGGTGTCATTACAGAAAAATATATGTAGAATGTACTGAAAGCGATCGGTCCAGATCCTTGTGTATAATGTTGGATTACATCAAATTTAGAGCCAGGATACATGGAATAGTTTTAGAGGATATTAAAATAAAAAAACATATTGACGAATATCTTATATTGAAATATATTAATAAACGATACGATCATATTCCTTTTAATAGAATATTAAGACTAATGGCTCATACTTTACCAGTTAGGGACCTGAGGTTAAAAGTGGCTTTCAAATATGATAAACCATTGGGGAGAAGGTTTTTTAATTATAATTTTATTGGTGGGAAGTTACATACAGTGAGTTGTGTAAGTTGCAAATGTAATACATCGATGTACAGAGACGTACATCATGGTCATATTGTAACAGGAGATCTGGGTATAATAAAATCGAATATTAAAAAATACTTTGAATTGGGTACTAAATACCGATTTAAGAGTAACGTATCCATTAAACGAGCAATGGTAATTGATATTACACATTATATTCAAAAAGCGGCAGTAAAATTCAGTTTGCCAACTGAGACATTTGAAGAATGGAAGGTCTTGGTGATAAATGAGTGCATTTCATGGTATCGCAGGAACGTACGGTGTAATACAAAAGGAAGTGAGCTTAAATATAATAAAAAAGAGCTGGATGAACTACAAAATATGTATGTAATTACGTACGTAGACAAGGTAACGTCGAATTTTGCAATGACATGTAAATGGTACTATGTTAGTTTATTAAGACAAGCATACGAAGATCATAGTATGTACTCCTTGTTGAATCAAACTCAGTTGGAAATCAGTAACCGGATAAAAGCTTTGTACAAAAAATCAGACATATGTGTGGGAAATATTAGATATCCCTATTTAACGTTAATACCTAAGCTACATAAAAATCCAGTTAAATTCCGACCAGTAACCATCGGTTTTAAAACTTATTTAACAAGGGCCAATAAATTATTATTGGAACATTTAAAATTGGTATTACGGAAACTATATGACCAGGGTAGCTATTTTATAAAAAACAGCCTCGAAGTAGTTCAGAAACTGAAAGAATTGCCAAACATCGGTATATACAGGAGTTATGACTTTGCTGACCTTTTCAATAATATAGATATTAAAGATCTATATGGCATCCTAATAGAATCATACCATAGATGTGATTTGCAGATATATATAGCAATTGGAAAGTACAAGGCTTTGGTGGAGTTGGTTTTATTCGAGACAGTTTTATACAAGGGAGAAAACTTTTATAAACAAATTAAGCGTATCCCAATGGGGGGTAACTGTTCGTCAATTATGGCAGATATTTACCTAGATAGATATGAAAGGGGAACACATCTTTTAAATGAGATGTTATTCCTACGTTACGTGGATGATATCCTATGCGGATTTGAGGATAGTGGTTATACAATGAAGTTTGACTTTTATCCTCCATGTTTAACTTTAATAGAAACACCACGCAATGAGGATGAAAGTCTGGAGTTTTTAGATCTCACTATAATGAAGCCTGCCACTATACAAAGTTATCGTATTTACGATAAACGTAACACTTTTAATTTTGATATCAAATATTTGACGTCATAGACAACTAGTCTACACCGTAACATATTCAGAAATCTGATAGTAAATCAACTGAAACGTCACAAGTTGTTGAATTTTACTGCCAACGATAGATACAAGTGTGATTGCCGTTTCCTGGGGGAGGCTATCAAGAAGGGTTATCCTCACGCTTTTCTGATAAGATTGGTTTCCAATTATAATGGTTTAACTGTAGCCGTAACCAGGAAGAGATATTTTGGAATGATAACAACAAAATACTTTTCGGATATCGCCTAATGGCGGGAATTGAAATACGCAGAGGGTGACGTGTTTATTATGCGAAATTGAGGATCATAAATCAGATAGCTCAATATGGCTATACACCGGTATTTTATAGCTGGGGCTATTTTGTGTGGATACATTATAGGCGTTATCCAGATTGCAAGTTCGTGATTATAAAGGTTTTTCTGAAATATCGGACGAACTTTTAAATATTTACTTTAATAATATGTGAAAGTGGTATAAGGTCAACAAGTTATGTGTTGTTCCACGGGAAGGTGTATTGCGTAGAGTTTGGACTATGGCGTATTTATGTGTCTATATATTTATAAGGTTATTATAATGTTTAAATGTCCTGTATCTAATATTTAAAAATAACTCTCTGTCTGGAATGTCTTTGGACTTGAATATATCGATATTTGAGCATTAAACTATCACAAGTGCAGTAAATTCAAACATTAGGATTTTTATGGTGATAAAGAAGCCAATAGGTTTTGGTATCCAGAAAAGGATTTTCATAATAATAACAAGGATTTCAATAGTCTTGAATATATAGTTTTTACAGTAATAATTGACCATGAGTTAAATGATTTCAAACATTAGTATATATATGGCGATGGAGTAGCCAATAGGTCTTGAGTCCATATTTAAAAATACAGACACTCTGATTGTATTTCAAACATTAGTTTTGATCCTCTCAGACTGGGATTTTAATAGTCTTGAATATTTTGTATTTTAAATTAATTGTTATATTTTTACAACATGATTCATGGATAGTTTTAGCGTGGAAAAGTAAACTTTAGCTTTTTACATGTTATTGAAATTGTATATGTGTGTAATTTTTACGGAAGTATAAAGGGTCATGAAGGAAATCGTGTAGGGAGTATCGGTTACCGGGAGCGTTTGCCATGGCGGAAAAAGCTTTAACCGGAGTGCTGGGGGTCGCAACTCCCCCCGGCCGGTACTTCTGTCACACATCTAGAATCTGAACGAGTACATTGCTACTTGTCCTTTTTTTTAAATATATATATTTTTATAAATATATAAATATATAAATATATAAATTTTTATAAATATATATATATATATATATATATATATATATATATATATCGGAAAATAAGATACATTAATATTAATGTTTCGAATTTTATTTTCGATAAAAAATTGTAACTTTAGCCAGTTTGAAACTACGATTTGAGAACCCTTATAACGGTGCATAGTGGCAGCCTCCTTTATCCATTTTTTCTATGAATCACTTTTTTAGTAAGAATTTTTCATCTTTAATTCATGTTCATATTCTGAATTGCGTATACGAGTAATTGTCCTGTCTCCAACTCTGACTCACTGGAAGGATCTGGGAGTCTTGCTGTGATCGTTCGTACTGACTCCCTGGTTGCATTTCGACATGTACATTCTGATTCTTATAATAATTTATTCTGCTGAGGTTGATCGCGCATACACGTGGTGAAAGAAGATGGGTTCATGCCACATGGTAATGTGAAATTTCCTTAATGTTTCTTCATTTTTTTTCATTTTTTTATGTCTGTAGTCTGAGTTTGAGCATTTAAAGTAATGTGCTATTGCTCAATTTGAAACGGGAATTTGTTTGGGTTAATTAGAATTAAATACTCAGATCTGAAGATCAATTTAATTCTGATTAATCATCGAATTTGGGCCGGTGTTGTTCTTTTTATAATATTTTTCTAATATTTATATATATATATATATATATATATAAGTTAAAACGATGTGAAAACGATTATACGACGGAAATCCATGTTCTTTAAGTGTTGGTGCAAAGCAGCACATGCACGAAAAGTATCATATATGATTCAAATGAATGAGGGAAACGACCAAATACATTGCAAAAATGGCAGAGGGTGATTGCGACCCCTCTTCCCGGTTATAAGCGTTATTTTAAGCCCGGGAAGCAGCGACCACTCCGGTCGCTTCTTGAAGGATTGCTTTGCACCTTTTTCTGTGTCTTTGACTTAATGAAAAATGGCCACTGTATGGCATTGGTTCCGGGAGTGTTGCCCGGGCTTAAAAGCATGCTTCTGTCCGGGAACCCGGAAAAGAGGGGTCACAATCCCCCTCTGCCAATTTTGTTTTGCATTTGGTCGTTTCCCTCTTTCATTTGAATCTTATATATATATATATATATATATATATATATATATATATATATATATATATATATATATATATATATATATATATATATATATATATATATATATATTTATATATATATATTTATATATATATATATATACTGAGAGTTGTGCAGGCTTATTCATTTCAAAAGTGAGCTAAAACCAAAAATTATATTCAGTGACTCAGAGGACTTACGGCCAGGAGCAATAACACCCTGATTTAGGATTGCAACTCAGACATAACGTCCTGTAATGCTCGTTCCCGTAATATAGCTTAAAGTTCAATATTGAATTTCGACTGGGCTGTGGTCATAAACTTAATTTTACGCTATCCGATTATATAACATAAATAGGCGATTCTTACTTCACTGCATCCGTGGAAATCGAGACAACTAGTGAGTACTTTCGATCGTCGTTATAGCAGCACTAGCATTATGCAGCAACGAACGTAAACCTTTTAACTTCTTAGCACGCAAGCAAAGACTCGACCCTTGCAGACTTGATTTGTCATAATTCCTTCACGATCCGAAGCTTTTCCTGCCGATCTGCAGGATCACAGAATGTTACGTGGCTCTTCTATTGATCTACCTAACGGAACTAGAAGTTGTGAATATAAAGTGAAATGTAAATTAGAACGTAATTGAAGAAAATAATGAACAAAGGTTATATATAAACCTCACGAAAATTATAACACATAAATACAAACTGAAAAATCGGAAATGAGTGCATACGATACAAAATTAATTATAAAACAATTAAAATAAATATATTGTATGACATGGAGATGTTGGAAAAAAACAAGCAACTCGTAAATGAATGTAAACTTTTGAAATGGATAGGGAATGAAATATCTCCCAATAGACAATGAAATATCCTCTAATAGAAAATGGGATATCTTCCAATAGAGAATGGAATATCATCTAGTGGATAATGTGATCTCTTCCAATAAATCTCCTCTAATGGATAGATAATAGGATTCCTTCCGCATAGAGCGCAGCAACAATACATTACTGGTGTTAGAATGTTTAAAACACCAAAACTGAATTTTGCTGCTGTCAGTTACATTGACATGATTTACTGGGTGTCTGAATATAGGTTTAAACTACTACTCACCAAATGCATTAACCAAGAAAAACTTTAATATTATACGTTAGCGCAACTAGTACGCCAGTGTAGTATGGGTTTTTCCCATAGCTCCAATATTTTACTTTTGGATCAGGGTGCGGTCGTTGTCCCTGAAAGCCACTTCACGCAATGTTTACCCTCCGTCCCCTCTGTCCACCTACCTGCCAGGCTAGAAACAAGTTGGAGCTTCCGAATTCTCCATACACGGACTGTCATCGGCATTCGGTGGCCGAAAGGGATACCAGCTGCTTTGAATTAGGGCGCAGTGGGGCTGAAAGTGTCGATGGTAGACCGAGGGGTCATTATGTCCAATGGTAAGCGCCCTGGGAGTTGTTCTTTATCCCAAAGGCCAATCAAGAAAGGTGTAGGCGGGTGTGAATATTCACATTTTTTCCGAAGAGAGAGAGAGAAGTTCGAGGGGGGGGGGTGAGAAGGTTTAGAGATGGAAGTGTGAAGACAGCCAACAAATATTCTGATAACGATCGGAGAAAACGGACCAGCCCATGGGGGATCACCTGAGCTCGAGGTCACGCCAATGCAATCGCAGTCATGGTAAGCCCTTTCCAATGTACAACACTCCTTGAGTGTTTGTTCTATCTCTCTCTCTCTTTGGACAAACAAAATACCTTTTCAATATCACGACTAGAGGGTGACATTTTAGCGTAAGACAAGCAAAGTTTAGTGACCCTCGAAGCATACTGTGTTTTAGAACAAAGGATAATTAATAGTAATTTGACAGACAGGAATTGCAAAAATGCAAATTACTTTTATATATGGTGAGTTTTTCTTTGTGTTTTAATAGTAGGTATTAATAAATGTTTTGTTTTAAAGTTATTTCAAGATGTCCTCATTTTCAATTAACGTCTAAGTGTATTTTTTTTTATCACGGCCACCTTTCGCGTCTCAGACGGGACGTGTGGTATAATACCACGCAACAACCAGCTTTGAAGTATTAACATTTGCATACCACACTCAAGTGTAGAAAGGTTTGCCCGCACAGCAACTGAAACTTCGGAGTATGTTTCTGGAGATAAAAGGGACTTCTTTAGACAATCCAGAAATCAGACACTCTCAATTATGAAACATTTCAAGACGAAAACTGATTATAGTACTTAAATCGGTGACATTATTCAAAAGTAGTATTTTGTGAACCACGATTTTTTTTCAATCTTTCATAATTTTAGTAGGTTATGTTTTTTTGCAAAAACATACATAATTCACATTTACGTTATGTTTTACTCTGTTAATAAACATGAGATTTTTGTTGAAATATATTATATCTGTCCATGATATCAAACACCTTGAGGCACTTCAAGATTTTTTTTATGCCACAGAAAGATTTTTCTGTTGATAATAGGATACAATAGAATTCTTTCAGGAAAAATATTTGATATTTTACATAATGTCATCATTTTTCAAATTAAAATTTCAATAAAAAGCTCATATCAAAGTCTTTGGGGAACTTCAAGATAACAACATACATCAAAAATTATTTTATACTATTATACTGATGTGCAACCACAACTTTTATGCAACCAGGCAATATTAAAATATGAACAAGAAAAATCAATCATGCATAAACCATTGATTATGAAACACTTTCCAACTTCAATGACATTTTATATAAACATCTCTAAAATTCGGTACATTCCTCGGTAATATTTAAAAAATTATCACAAGACTACATTAATTTATTATATTTAAAAACTTAAAACTTCGTCCGAAAAAATGAACTTCATTCAAATGACGGCTTTGAAATATATATTGCCTGGATTAAACACCTCTTAAACAAACCTGGATTAAAATGCGATATATTCTTCGGTAATATTTTTAAAATTGTCATAATAATACTGCGGGGTTTATTGTTGGTTTGTTTGTGTGGGCTGATCCTGACATGCGGTATTAATGCCCAGCACAAATCCCCGACATTTGTTGTTGTTGTTTTGTTCTCTAGACAGAACGTTAACTTGCGTAAAATAACATTTATTTACATTAAATTTTACAAATATATATATACAGCATACTAATACTTTGCAGAGAGATTCTGCGGCAAGCGGATAAATTCTGATTGTTGGAACGTTAAGTTCGAAGCAGTCGGAAGGAGGCTTCGACTGCGTAGTTCCAAAGTTCGAAAGCAAGTAGACCGAGAGTCGACCGATTAGGTCGAGATTTTAGGAGCGAGTCTCTGTCCGAAAAGATGAAAGTTCTTTTCTAAACTGAATTTGTAAACGCCCCAGAAGGAGTGACCGACCATCTTATTGGTCGTCGTCGGTCTGGGGCTCATTAATGGGGGTGCTCCCCATGCACGCCACGTGTTTTCGGTGTGCACCATCGTCTTGTTTTTCACACATGCCGGTGACGAAAATTATGGCTTTCACATGCCAACATACTGTCACCGGCGTTAAAGTTATGTGTACATCCCCATCGGGAATCTTTGAAAGTCAGACGTCCCAAAACAGGAAATGGTATGCGGTTTCCTCAGTTATCAGATACACTGAGAAAAGCCGCTTCTAGTTCGTTTTGGTGCAGGTGGCATAACTGGCAATAGTTAACCGCCACACACTCCCCTCCTTAAAGGTTTCCAGTGAAACCATAACGATCCGTGAAACGAACACGACGGCCTGATCGTGTCGTAATATTCGGAGGCATATTTGGCACTGATGAAGCTTGAGTGGTCGAAACCGGTTGGCCGGTTGTTGCCGGTGTATGTACTTCATCATTATTCACATAAAATGCTGGTTTAATACGATCAAGTGCAATGTTCACTTTCCTACCTTTGATATCGATTTTAAAAAATTTATCGTTTCTCTTTAAAACCTGATATGGTCCATCGTATGGAGCTTGTAGTGGAGCTTTAACCGCATCATTACGCACAAATACATGCGACGCTGTGTGAAGAGCGGGTGGGAGAAAAATTCTCGGTTTCCGATGGTGAGAGGTGTTGGGGGGACGAAGGTCCCGCATTGACTCTCTTAGCTGCACTATGAAGTCTGAGGGGTCAGTGACTTGTGAGCTATTGGGAAAAAAATCGCCTGGCAGGCGCAGTGTTTCTCCATCGAGAAGCTCAGCTGGCGTTGCACCTATGTCCAGTTTGATTGTAGGTCGAAGCCCCAGCAAAACTATTGTCAGTGTCTTAGTCCACTGTTTATTACCGTGTGCTTTTAAGGCTGCTTTCAGCGGCCGGTGGAAATTTTCTATAATTCCATTGCTAGAAGGATGGTAAGCAGTTGTGCGTATTCGCTGGACTCCCAAGCACTGTGCTAAAGACTGAAAAAGTCTAGATTCAAATTGCCGCCCTTTATCACTGGTGATTCTGGAAGGAACACCGAAACGAGAAATCCAATGGTCGATCAGAGCTTGTGCCACTGTAGAAGCCGTGATATCTGGAATTGGGATTGCCTCCGGCCATCTTGTGAACCGGTCAATCATAGACAGTACATAGGTCATTCCTTCAGATGGGGGCAAGGGGCCCACGAGGTCGATATGTATGTGTTCGAACCTCTGAGAAGTTTTGGGGAAAAAACCAATGGGTGGGACAGTGTGTCGTTGAATTTTACTCTTTTGACAAGGGATGCATTTTCTCGCCCAATCATTAATATCTTTATTCATATTTGGCCAGACAAAACGATCGCGGACTAACTTCGAAGTTTTTCTTATACTTGGATGAGATAAATTATGTAAATTTGAAAAAACGTTGAATCTCATAAGCTGCGGTACATAAGGACGCGCCGTACCTGTGGATACATCGCAAAATAATTTGGCTGAAGCATTTGGAATAGCGATTTGCTTTAAGTCGATCGAGGATGTTCCTTTTAAAAAATCTTGAAGCTCCGAATCGTTGCTTTGTAAATCTGCGAGTTCTTCATAATCAATTAGACCAGGTACCGTAATCATATTTATGCGAGACATAACGTCGGCAGGGATGTTATTAGTACCTTCTATATGACGTATATTAGTAGTGAATTCCGAAATAAATGCGAGTTGCCGATTTTGGCGAGGCGAGCATTTGTCCAATTTTTGTTGAAATGCGAACGTTAGCGGCTTGTGGTCGGTAAACAGGGTAAAATTTCGCGCTTCCAGCATATGCCTAAAGTACTTGATAGCCGAATACGCAGCTAAAAGTTCTCTGTCGTAAGTACTGTATCTTGTCTCTGCCGGGGATAATTTCCGCGAGAAGAAGGCCAGGGGTTCGATACCCGTATCAAGAACATGATTCAAAGAACCACCTATCGCAAAATTTGATGCATCGACGAATAAAATTAAATTCGCATCTTTAGCAGGGTGCGCGAGTAGCGTTGCCTCAGCTAATTGATTTTTACATGCTAAAAATGCGTCCGTAGCCTCATTAGTCCAATTAACATTTCTCTTATCGTTCTTTCGTGCCCCCTTTAGATACTCATTGAGGGGCTTTTGCGTATGCGCTGCATGTGGTAGGTGTCTCCGATAAAAATTCATCATGCCGAGAAATGCGCGTAAATCCTTAATTGTTTCAGGTTGCTTGACATTCAATATCGCTTGTACTTTATCGGGCAAGGGTTTAGTGCCTTTAGAATTTATGAGATGGCCTAAAAATGATACCTCGGATACTCCCAGAACGCATTTAGAAATGTTAAGGTTAATTCCGTAGTTATCTAGACGTTGGAATATCTGTTTTAGATGGAACTCGTGCTCTTCTTCACTCTCAGAAAAAACCAAAATGTCATCTAAATAAGCAAAACAGAAATTTAGATCCCCTAGAATTTCATCTATGAAACGTTAGAAAGTTTGAGCTGCGTTACATAATCCAAAATTAAGATAGGGAAACTCGTATAGGCCAAATGGCGTCGTTATTGCCGTTTTAGGAATGTCAGGTTCGTAAACTGGAATGGCGTGATATGCGCGAAAAATATCTAGTTTAGAAAATACTCGCTTGCCATTTAGAGCGTTCGAAAAATCTAAAATGTTCCTTATCGGATAACGGTCAGGTAAAGACACCTGATTTAAACGACGATAATCTCCCACGCAGCGAATTTCGCCGGAACCTTTAGGCACTACGTGGAGGGGCGACGACCAATTTGATTTAGACTGCCGGCAAATCCCGCGCTCTAGCATGAATTCAAATTCCTTCTTTGTAGATTCGTACAACTTCGGATGTAATCGTCTGGGTCGTGCATAAACTGGTGGTCCTGAAGTTTCGATATAATGGACCGTCTTATGTTTTACATTTTTGAATTTAGGAGTTGGGTTAGCAATATCTGGGTATTGTCGGAGAATTTGGTGGAAACGCGTGTCGCCTGAAATCAATTTGATTTCAGTAACGCTACCTTTCGTTAATTTGCCTGGTATGTGCAACTTTGTATTGGAATCTATTAGTTTCTTTTGCTTTAGATCCACAAGAAGTCCAAATTCTTTCAAAAAATCTGCCCCGATAATGGCTTGGGATACAGATGCGATGACAAATTCCCAGCGAAATGCGCGTCTTAGACCTAAATCTATATCTACTAATTTTGTTCCGAAAGTTTGGATTTTCGAGTTATTTGCCGCGAAAAGTTCCAACGAAGATGGTTGAAGTTTTTTATTTAGAGGTTTTGGTATAATTGAAATGTCGCTACCAGTGTAAATTAAAAATTTGCAATTTGTTTTGCGGTCATATACATGGAGTCTACTAGCAGGATCTATTTTAATTTCCGCTGTCATTCCTATGTTTGGAATGACAGGCTTTATAAGTTTTTTTGGTCGGCAAATTTGCAAGGGGTATGGCATTTATATGCTTCTTTACCGAAACGTTTATGGTAGAAGCAAAAATCGCTATTCCTTCCTACGTCGTTTCCCTTGCCATGATTTCTGAAAGATCGGGCGCTGTTACGCGATTTTGAGCGTGGTCTATTATCTCGAATTTGATTTCTTGAGTATGATCTTGATCTAGATAGGCGCTCGATCTGGATGGCTAAGTCAGCTATCTGCTTCTGCAGGTTCGATAGATCCGTTAATGCAGGATTTTCATTACGCGATGCTACTGCGCAAATATTTTCCGAGCTTGCTGTAACTTCGTATATTTTATCTGCCAAATTTGCCAGTTGGCTTAAATTTTCCGAGCTTGCCGATAAAATTGCGCGGACGTTTGGCGGTAGGCGATCTAGCCATAGAGATTTTAAAAAATCCTCGTTCACTTTATCGAGAGCTAATTCTCTCATCTGCCTCAATAATGCGGATGGTTTGAGGTCCCCTAGTTGCAATTCTGATAAAAGTTTTCTCGTTTGCGTTAATTCCGAATCTGCAAATTCTGTAATTAGCCTATTTTTTAAGGTCCTGAATTTGTTTTCCTGCGGTGGATTCAAGATTACATCACTTACATGGGATAATGCTTCCGAGTCTATCGCCGCTACGAGATATGCATATTTCGTCTCATCCTTCGTGATATGCGAAATTTGGAACGCATTCTCAACCTGAGCTAGCCATAGGGTTACATTCTTTTTCCAAAAAGGAGGGATTTTGCATGTAACCCTGTTAATTTGGGGTTGCTCGTCGTTTCCATCCATGCTTAAGATATAGAAATATATATAATTAAAATACAAATTAATAGAATATAAACAATTTTTACACAGGGTTCCCTAGCACGCGTAATTTTGCGAATTAGCGGTAATAACGCGAATACACACTGTCCCGAAATAAAAATAATTTTGTGGGAAGGGAAAAAAGGAACTGACCTGTGCTGACCTTAATGAACTGCAGTTGTTTCGGAGGATCCTGCCTTTCAGCGACGTCTGTGTTGGCATGGAAGGGGAGAGCTCTTAGCGGCCGGAAAGGATATCTTTTAAAAGTCCGGAGATGAATAGCCGGGGTCCGAGGAAGGCGAAGTTGCTCCACGGGGGTTCTCCTGGGTTGACTTTCCGTTCATTGCTTGTAATCGGAAGCGGTCATTCATCGTGTCAGGAAGGAACTCAGTTGCTTTGCGAAGTCGTCATCAGCTGTTGGGTAGCACTGTTTGCGTCTGCGAGCATGCTTGTCTTTGAGAGAGCAGTCTTATATGAGCAGTAATTTATTGCTGTTGACAAGTAGAGTATTGCTCCATTGTTGGCATCCGTAGAGAATTGTTCCATATGCTCGGGCGTTCAAGTCCATAGGGTCACCATTGCGGGGTTTATTGTTGGTTTGTTTGTGTGGGCTGATCCTGACATGCGGTATTAATGCCCAGCACAAATCCCCGACATTTGTTGTTGTTGTTTTGTTCTCTAGACAGAACGTTAACTTGCGTAAAATAACATTTATTTACATTAAATTTTACAAATATATATATACAGCATACTAATACTTTGCAGAGAGATTCTGCGGCAAGCGGATAAATCCTGATTGTTGGAACGTTAAGTTCGAAGCAGTCGGAAGGAGGCTTCGACTGCGTAGTTCCAAAGTTCGAAAGCAAGTAGACCGAGAGTCGACCGATTAGGTCGAGATTTTAGGAGCGAGTCTCTGTCCGAAAAGATGAAAGTTCTTTTCTAAACTGAATTTGTAAACGCCCCAGAAGGAGTGACCGACCATCTTATTGGTCGTCGTCGGTCTGGGGCTCATTAATTGGGGTGCTCCCCATGCACGCCACGTGTTTTCGGTGTGCACCATCGTCTTGTTTTTCACACATGCCGGTGACGAAAATTATGGCTTTCACATGCCAACATACTGTCACCGGCGTTAAAGTTATGTGTACATCCCCATCGGGAATCTTTGAAAGTCAGACGTCCCAAAACAGGAAATGGTATGCGGTTTCCTCAGTTATCAGATACACTGAGAAAAGCCGCTTCTAGTTCGTTTTGGTGCAGGTGGCATAACTGGCAATAGTTAACCGCCACAATACAATAATTTATTATATTTGAAAACTTCATCGAAAACCAATTAAATTTATTCAAATGACGTCATCGAAATATAACAAGCCTGGCTCTCTCTATAAAAACAACACTTCATTCATGACCATTTTTCCACTCATTTCATTCATCACAATACTGTAATAATTTATTTTATTTAAAAACTTAAAACCATGGAGGTACAAATAATTTAACTCCATACTTAAAACTTCATCGAAAAAATCGTCTTCTTGTGCAAAATCAATGAATGCTTCATTCATATCAGTTATATTGCAGACTCCATGAGCAAAATAATTTTGAATTAAAGACATGCAGCAATTCTTATACAACTCATTCTACATATTTTGGTGTTTACATTGTCCATAAGTGAAAATTAGGTTTCGTTGTAGAAATAATCAATGTTTGATGATCATTTAAACTCAAATATATAGTAATTGCGTTGTTTCAAAATATTGATGCTTAGAATTTAAGCAAAAATAAAGCGGTTTTAGGACAGATACAACACTAAATATTAATTAAAATGAACTCTAAAATTCCCGATTTTGATACAAGATAGATGTCATATTTTATTTTGAAGTGGGTCACGTGACCTCTCCATATAAAATGTGTAATTATAATTTTAATTTTTATTTAAAAAACTACTGGATATATTTTGCAGAATTTTTTTCATATACTTTATGGGATAATTTGAATATTTCATAAAACTGTCAAAGGAATTTGTGAATTTTAAATCCGCTTAAAAATTGTTGGAAAAATTAGGTCCCATAGGGTTCAATGTATTTCATTTTTTAATCCCGGGATCAATCCAAAACTAATTGGGGATATTATTCATTTACATTCCCATAGGCCCCACAGACTGTCTGAACAACATACTAAAATTCCATTTTGATAAAGTCATTTTTACAACAGTTATCGTGCTAACGGACAGACAGACAGACAAAATGAACAAAGTCATAAACACTTTTCAAGTAGCAAAATTAAACACACATCCATAACAGAAGGTCTTTGTTTCACTTCCTTAAGACGTACAAAAGTTTTAAACTTTTGTACGTCATAAGGAAATGAAATAAAGACCTTCTGTTATGGATGTGTGTTTAATTTTGTTATTTTAACATCAGACGTGATGCCAAATTAATTATTTACCTTTCAACTATGTTGTAAAGTGTTAAAAACATATTTTCCGCTGAACCCTAATACAGGGTCAGTCAAAAGCTATGTTACTACTTACATGAACAAGAAAAAATCAATTGCATGTTACTGTCACTGTCACTAAATGTGGAAACACATAGTTTGGGAGAAATAAGTAATATTTCAGCTTGTATGGAAGTTTTCTATTCACCATCAGTAGTAAGAAATAAATTGTAAAATGTTATACTAAAACAAAAAACAATCTCATATAAGTGATAACATCTTTTTGACTCACCTTGTATACCTAGTAATAGTACTATGATACTTCTATTAAAATGTTTGTATTATATAAGTAATATCTATTTAAAAACCATTAATTTGTCTTTTAATATACTATATCCAATTGTTCATAGCTCTAGGCTTTAATGAAATACTTTTATCAATAGCTAGGATTTTTATATACAGATATGACCCAATTAAACACATGTTTACATAAAATCTATTATAGTAATTATAAAAGACATAAAATAAGTTGTATCTCTGTATAGTACAATATTAAAAATTCCTTTTTTTACACAAAAGCAACTTCTTTCAAAACAACATGTTTATGTTCAAAATAATGAATATTTTATTCATCTCCTTTACATTCACTCTCTATATTAAAGAAATTGGGACTTTTCCTTTTATAGAAAAAATAACATACTTCTACCTAGAATATGCATTCTTTGGATATATTACTTTAGGAAGGAATGATATGTCAATAGCTGATATAATGTGCAGAAATACAACTCTTTTTAAAGACAAATAACTGACTTCAACAACAGATATTATCTATATAACAGTGTAATTCGCATGTTTCATTGCAATTGAGAAAAATTTTAGAAAAATTTAATGTGGGCATGGACGAAACTTTCACTACACATTCAAATTCAGTTGTTAACACTTCACAACACAGTTGAAAAGTGTTTATACACTTTGTTCATTCTGTCTGTCTGTCTGTCAGTCCGATAGCTTGATAACTGCCGTAAAAATGACTTAATTAAAATGAAATTTTAGTATGTTGTTCAGACGGTCTGTAGGACCTATGAGAATATAAATGAATAATATCACCCAATTAGTTTTGGATTGATCCCGGGTTGAAAAAATGAAATACATTGAACCTTATGGGACCTAATTTTTCAAACACTTTTTAAGCGGATTTAAAATTCCCAAATTGCTTCGAAAATTTTAGGTAATAAGCAAATTATTTCATAAAATATATAAAAAAAAATTCTGCAAAATATACTCAATAGTCTTTAAAATAAAATTTAAAATAATAATTACACCTCTTATATGAAGTGGTCACGTGACCATGATATGAACATATCACGTGACCCACCTCAAAATATAATACGGCATCCATCTTCTCTCAAAATCGTGATTTTCAAAGTTCTTTTTAATTCATATTGAGTGTTGTTGTATTCGTCCTAAAACGTCTTTATTTTTGCTCAAATTCTGTGCATCCACATACTGAAACAACGAAATGACGATATATTTGAGTTTAAATGATCATCCAAATTTTATTATTTCTACAACGAAGCATATTTTTCACTTATGTAAAATGTAAACAACAAAATATATAGGATGAGTTGTATAAGAATTGCTGTATTTTTTTAACGCAAAAGTATTTGGATCATGGAGTTTGCATAGCTGATATGAATGAAATATTCATTGATTTTACACAGAGAAGGACGATTTTTTTCGATGGAGTTTTAAGTATAGAGTTTAATTACTTGTAGCTCCATGGTCTTAAGTTTTTAAATAAAATAAATTTACTGTTATGAATGAAATTATTGGGAAAATGTTATGAATGATATGCTGCTTTTATAGAGAGAGCCAGGCGTGTTATTTTTTCTATGATGTCATTTGAATGAATGTCAGTTGTTTTTAATGAAGTTTTCAAATATAATAATTTTTGTAATATTATGATGATTTTAAAAATATTACCGAGGAATGTATCGCATTTTAGAGATGTTTAAACCAGGCAATTTATATTTCAATGCCGCCATTTGAATGAAATTCATTTTTTTCGATGAAGGGTTAAGTTTTCAAATATAATAAATTAATGTAGTATTGTGATAAGTTATAAAATATTACTTAGGAATGTATTGCATTTTTGAGATGTTTAAATAAAATTGCATTGGAGTTGGAAAGCGTTTCATAATCAATGCTTTAAGCGTGATTGATTATTCCTGTTTTCATTATTTTTATTTTCTAATGCTTACGCATAAAAAAATAATTATTTTTTCTAAAATTTTAGAAATCCTGTTATTGATAGAGAAAAATGTTGTAAAATCGCTGGAACTCATTTTGAACACATTTCTGAAGATTTACTTGTCTGTATATGCATTAGTGTATGTGTTTAAGATTAAACAAGATAGCTAAAAAAGCATGCATTTGTAACTCTCACATTTTAATTCGTCATATTACGGCTCATATATTTCTCAACAAGTCACGATTATTATCTTTTACATTATACGTAAACTCAAAATTGCAGAGAAAACAAAACGCACCTATATAACTATTTATTTAAAGAAGCTAACTGTAATGTCAGAATACAAGCAGGTTTAGTATGTGGCTCTTATAATTTTGCCTTTGTAAGCAGAGGTGCGACTGAAGTAATACAATTCCCGCGCCTGGTGGTTTCTAGGAATATATATTTTAGTTGCTTATATTTTTTCTGGCTATATCTATAATAATTTATAATTATAAGAAAACTACGTGATCAGCTACTTAATTGGAAATTGTCACATGTTGGGGTCAATACGAAAAGCTATATTTTCAGTAGCCAGAACTAAAAAGAAGCGTCTGTAGCATTGCCCGTGTCATGCAGCATTGTAAACAGAGAAATAACGTATTGCCTAACTCAGCCCAAAATCCAAGAACAGAGATGAACATGAGCAATCCTACGGAAGAAGCAATATTGACTAATGTAGACTTCGGAAACATCCGCAAAGTTTGAGGTAATGTCTACTTACTATAACCAGACTATACATATATGCATCCGCCTCTGAACGAACAAATCCAAAAAATTGTAAACTAGTTAAAATATATTTATTTTGCTAGCGTTAAAGGTAATACATTTATTGAATTACTGATGTCATCATAAAATTCTCCTTAAATTTAATGAATTGTTAAAATTATTATAATTCCAATAATATATACTTGAAATGTAATAAAGCTTATATACTAACATCACCTTAACTGAATTATTTGCGTGTTTAAAATAATATCTATTCGCAGCATAATTTATGGATGATCACACTAACTTGCTGCAAGTGTTTCAGCAGCGTATTTGCGACAGATATTATACGCAAATTATCGCCTGAATTTATCTTTAAAACATATACAGTATATTATTTATTTTACTACTAACTTGTGTTGAAGCAGACGGTTTTCTAATCAACTCTAACATTGCAATTTCTTTCATGTGAAAGGCAATAATAAATTTGAACTTTAATATTCTGAATAGAATTTCATATTGCATTTTGTCAGAAAATCGGTTAGGAGTGTAAATGCTACATGAAATATTATTCCATTTATATTATAAACACATTCGCTGTTGTTTTCTCATTCAACGTAAGTTCGATTTTTGAATTTCTGAATATGATATTTTGAATTAGTAGTTATAATCTAAATATGACTTATTTCTTGCATATTTTATTACTAAATTTATCTACTTAAGAAAAATAGGTACGGCTTGAAATGGTGTTTGTCATCTTTATTAATGCAACGAAATATGTTGATGTGAATAACATCTATGTTTGGAGTTTCTCTTGTAGTAAAACAAAGCGGTACATAATATGTAAACAATTTGGAAGCTTATACCACCGAGCTTAATAAATAAAAGTGTAAATATTTTTTTCTTGTTTTGTAGAAAATAGGACCCAAATGACGAATATATTAGCTCAATAATTTTATTGTTTTTAACATTTTTTTTTCGACATACTTCAAAAAGTAGCTCATTGAGGTAGTGTCTTTTTTATTTTCCTAACTTTTGCTCGGCATATTTAGTAAATATAATATAAAGACATACGTAAGTAGTAAATGACAAAAGTGGATGCTATAAAATTTGGTATTAACATTTAAAGGGTGTCCCAAAATCAGTGAAATGCGTTTTAATTCTTTACCTGTTGGAGGTAAGTGGGCAATGTAAATTGCAAAAAATATTGAAAGTAAGGTAGAAAATAAGACTACGTTAATGAAATAGTCCTTCCATTAATTTTAAAAAAGTTGCACTTTTTAAATTTTTATACGACCCCCTTAAACAAATTTGGTCAATCAGAAATTTTTTATTTTTAATGCATCAAGATTATTACAAAAACCGCATATCTGTAGCTTTAAAATTGAGCGAGTTATATTTAATTGAAAATTGAACATTGTGAATGGGGACCATATATCAAATTAGAAATGTAAATTTGTAACATATCGCAAAAAAGGTAAAACTGGATGATAATGAAGACATTTTTGCGAATTCTGCGTAGGCTCACGATGCAATCACGGATTGATAAGTACTTTTCAATAACTAAGTACGTTTTCGATAATTAAGTACTTTTAAGTACTTTTTTATCTAAACAATTTCCATCGTCAATTTATATATGATCCCTATTTTCACTGCTGAAACAGCCTTTCACATGGTTTGAGAAATTGGCATAAGTCAGATATTCTCCTTTATCATAATTTAGTTGATTTTAAAGATACATATATGCGGTTTTTTAATGACCTTGTTGATTAAAAATAAAAATATTCTAAAGGACCAAATTTGTCTAAAGGGGTCGTGTAAAAATTAAAAAAGTGTAACTTTTTGAAAATTAATTGAAGAATTATTCATTAGCGTAGTCTTATTTCCTACCTTACTTTACCTCCAACAAGAATAAAAGCATGTTTAATTTTTTTTGGACACCCTGTATATTATACATTATAAAAAACTCTTAAAATTTTCGAGTAATCGCCTTGTCAAGATGAAGAAGATTGAAATATTCCATTGTTCAAGTCGGCAATGCTCATTGCTCATATCTAAAAACTCAAAAAGTCAGCTTTAAATAATAAGATCTTGGATCGAATTCTATTTTTTTAACTTAAAAGTATTTAGCCGAACGAGTTTTCTTTTCAATTTCACATATTTATCTCAAAATATCTTCGAAACTATAAAAGATAATTATAAATAGTTATCGATAAAAATATTATGAAGACATTTAATTTCTAAATCTAAATTTCTTCTTTTAAAAATAAATTCTTTTAGTTTTTAAGTAATCTTCTTGCCAAGTTCAAAAAGTATAAAAATTTTACGTTTTTTGAATTCTATTGCTAATATCTAGAAAACTAAAGTGACAGCTATAAACAATAAGCAATAATTTGTAGCTTTTGGGAAGTTCTATAAATATATATAATCAAAAATTGGATCATATTCATTTTTTCCATGGTACAAAAGTTTAGTATAAAATGTTATTCACTCAAAACTATTTCGGCTCCATCAGACTGGAGCCACCGCCGATTTTTTCACACTGGAATTAAATCCTAGTTATTTTCTGTAAGATATTTTACATCATTATGTTCAGTGTAGTCCATCGTATAAAAAATAAGTTACACCATGACTTATGCAATATGCGTTTAAAGAAGTTTTAATTAAATTCAGAAGGTTTAGTACTAAGAAATAAAGAACGGTTATCCACTGAAAAAACTGTGGTTTCGGTGAAATAGCTTCGGAAATTAAACTCGTAAATAGCTATCAGCCAAACGGAAAGAAACAGTTTTCCTTAATTAATGTTTTGATATTAGAATGTTTATTTTCTTAATGGTGTACTTCTAAGCATTTTTTTTATGTTTACTGCTGTTAAATTTGCATTGGGAAGATCTTTAATAAAAACGGAAATTGCTTTGGGCAGAATTTTATTTGATGGTTTATTTACATATGTTTACAAAGATTGTATTTGATTCAATTTAATTAAATGTTTAATTTAATTAAGTTTCGTCGATGCTGTTTTTTAAAATAGGAAAAAAAATATATATGTATGTACTTAAAGTAAAAAATAAATATATAATTGTAACGCATCCGTATCACCAATTCGCCCTATTGCATCACCAAATAAAATAAGTATACCAAATTCAATGGAAATGGTTTTTAATACTTTCCAAGATAGTTACAACGTGTTTATGACTTGCTTCATTCTGTCTGTCTGCCTGCCATTTGCACGATAACTACCGTAAAAATGACTTTGCAAAAATGATATTTTAGTATGTTATTGAGACGGTCTGTGGGACATTTAGAAATGAAGATGAATAATATCACTCATATAGTTTCGGATTTCACTCGGGTTGAAAAACTGAAATACATTGAACCGTATGAGATATAATTTTTAAAACATTTTTTACACGGAGTTAAAATTCACAAATTGCTTCGAAAATTTAAGAAATAATTCAAATTATAACGTAAAATATGCAAAAAAAAAATCAGTAAAATATGTAGTTTTTAAAATAAAAATTGAAACAATAATTACAACCATATTATATGAACTGCCGCCGTGTTCATGCCGGGTACGATTACGTTAAACATGTGGGTCCGTAAGTCCTTCCGAGAGATTGGTGGTAGGAGAAGGAGGGTACGGTCCCTGTGGATGCCTCCCCCACTGGGTTACGGTCTAAATTGAGTGGCACTTTCCGGCCGTCCAAACAGTTACCTTACACCTTTCTGGTAGACAATTAAATTACTTAGGCATCACGATCGACGATAACCTTAAATGGAGTTCCCATATTTTTAATCTGAGAGAGAAGTGCTTCAAGTTCGCTAGCACTTTTGGGAGAGTGACTGGCAGTAACTGGGGTGTTGATAAATCCTTTCTTAAAGTTTGGTATCTTTCGGTTATCGAAAAGATAATTACTTTCGGCTCAGGAGTTTGGGGAAAAGCATTGACTGGGGCACAGGTCAAAAAACTTATATCTCTTCAAAGGATTTTTCTTTTAAAAATCTCATCTGGTTTTCGGACTACTTCTAACATTTCTCCCTTTTCTTTAACTGGAATCCCCCCCATTCACGTTGTAATAAATTCTTTGTACAAAAAATATACCTTTTGGAAACTTCGCAATAACCTTTTTACAAATCCTGCCCTCCCCCCCCCTGAAAAATTTGATCATAACTGCCCTTCTTCCAGTATCCCTCCTTCTCAACGTACAGTGACCTTTTCCCCCATTAATCCACTTAACTTTTCCAAAATAAATATTTACACTGATGGTTCCTCTATTGAAAACAATACAGGATACGCCATTTGCATCTTTAACGAAAACACACTGGAAGAAACTTTCACCTTTAAACTTGAGCATGGGAACACAGTTTTCCAAGCAGAAATTGCTGCGATCCATTTCTCTATAAATTGGGCATCTAATAGAAACATTAAAGTTAATATCTTTACAGACAGTCAATCGTCAATCTCGGCCTTTAACTCCATCAAAAACAAATCTTTTTACTTATCCAAAATTAAAACTAATGCTAATCTTAATAAACATTTAATTAATTTATGTTGGGTTAAAGCCCACTCCGACATCTCGGGTAACGAGGTCGCAGACAAAAATGCAAAACTAGCTACTACCTCTGGCTCTCCAACTTCTTTACCTTTCCCTTATTCACTTCTCAAAAAACATTACAAACTTGATATCCTTAGTAATTGGCAATCCTTTTTAAATGACTATGTCTCCCCCCGAACTCACGATCCCGCCAGAATTTTAAATTTCCTTCCAAAAGTTAACTTTAATACACATATTACTAATAAATATTTAATCTACTTTATTACGGGCCACGGCCCATTCCCCGATTATTTGTTCTCTTTCAAATGTAAATCTACTTCCTGCTGCTCCTGCGGCGCTTTCGGCGACGCCGATCACTACGTTTTTTCTTGCCCCCTTACCAAAGCTTTTCACCTTTATAAACCTTCACCCCTTAATACGGCGACCTGGTTCTCGAGTGTCTGCTCTAACCCTTCTTCAATCAATAAAATAAAAAACTGTGTTCTCATAGCGAGAGAAATCTCTAATAAAATTTCATAATCAGCCTGGGGATCTCTGCTTTTAATTTTTTCGGTCGGTGACTCCTCTTCTTGTTGTTTTTTTTGTTTGTTTTTTATGTTGTTTTTTATGTTGTTTTTTTATATGTTGTTTTTCTCGGTGGTGTCGTCTGCTTTTGTTGTGTTGTCTTTAGTTGTTGCACCCCATTTTATAATATATAGTCAACTTCAAAATGTTTTCAACTACTATCATAATACTTATATTATCTCAGATCATTATGTCATTTGTAAATATACTATCAAGTCTTCAATAATGTAAATAAGTCAACAAAATGTATTCAAGTCTACAAGAGTATAAATGTAATCAAGTCTTCAGATATATTTTCATATTAGCAAAACTATGTTATTAGCTTATATCCTTGTAACCACTCCTGTAAAAAATTTTTAAAGATTCAATAAATTTGGTGTTGGTTGTTGTGGACACCCGGACATCGGCCGGACGCCTGCCAACTCCTCTCCCGGCCGTCCAAATAGATGCTCAAGTCCTCAGGACGAGTCGGACGGTCTGGGTCTTCAACACCTTTCTGGTAGGTCGGACGATCTGGGTCTCAACAACCCATATTGTATGAAGAGATCACGTGACCCATTTCAAAATAGAATGTTGCATCCTTTTATTATCCCCCTGTGTAAAAATCTGGATGTTTAAAGATAATTTAAATTCATATGTAGTGCTGCATCCGCAATAAAACCCCTTTATTTTTTTTTACATTATTTGTGTATCTAAATTCTGTGCCAACAGAATTACAATATTTTTTATTTTAACCAATCACTAAACTTTGATTATTCATAAAACGTTGTTTAATTTCTATAGCATGCAGAATGTAAGCAAATCAAGCGATTATAAGATGAGTCAGAAAAACATTGCTGAATTTCTCCCCGTACTTAGCAAAGTCTAGAATATAAGTGATATGAATGAAATAGTCATTCATTTTACATAGAGAAGCAAACAATTTATAACATTGCTTTTTCAATGAATTTCTTAGTTTTCTTGTATAATAAATTTCTGCAGTACTGTGATAATTTAAGAAAATATCAACCCTGAATGTATCGTATTTTAGAGATGTTTAAATAAAATTGTCATCTGGAAAGTATTTCACAAATTATTTATGCATGATTGATCTTTCTTTCATTCTTTCAATAGATATCGCGATTTCTGTAGAAAATTTATAACTAATATTATTTCAGGGATGTTTCGTTATAACGTTGTAGCAATAGTGTCAATTCAACCCATACAAATAAATTTCTGATTATGACAATACAAGCAATTTGTGATTTTTTAATTAGAACAAACAGACTTAAGAAAATTAATGGAACAAAATTACTTCAGAAAAGTTATGAGTTTGTTCTTCATTTCAAGGGTCGTGGAGTAAAATATTGTTGCGAACTTGTAATACTCAATCACTGGTGTCTTCCGTCTTCTCTTTCGTCTGTTTCATAGACAAAACGGCTCCAACGTGGTATTTTTTCAAGAAAACAGCGGTACGGGTATTCTTTCCCATAACGTTATTCTAAGGTTCCCACTTTCAGAACTTAGGCGGCGGGTTACCAGATTTGGCGACATTTGTAGACTTCCAGGATATTCGAGAAGGACTACGAAATAACTAATAGTCTATGAGATATTAGAAAATTCTAGAAGTTTCTATAGAAAGAGCTTATAAAAAATGAGTCATCACTCAGTGGGAGTTCAGTTGACAAGATACGAACTACAGTAAACTGTGGCTTTTGTCAATGTTTTGAGAATAATAGCTGCTGTCTTATGAAGCTATTTTCGTCTGTATTTTGATAATAATGTGGGTTGTTTTGTAAAATTAGTGGAGCATTTAAGTGATGCTTGTCCATATATTATTCCTGCTTATGTTATTCTTGTGAATAAACGTTAGTTATCCAGAAACTTGGACTCGTCCTTGTATCTTGAGTGTACACTCACAATTCCAGAGGATACGTTCGTAACAATATAACTCAGTTGTCGATAAAATGGGAAACAACCATTGAGAATCCAAGAATCATAATAAGGCTTGGGAATAGTGCCATAGAAGTATAAGCAACAAGAAAGCATAAAATTACAGCGTGAGCAATACAATTAGCTGCATACTATTGCTAATGGTCAGCCATGCTGTTAATCTATTTTTAATTAAAACTAGATCATATCAGTTGTCACAGTACATAAACTCTTACACTGTAAACCCAAATGGTATGTCGCAGATTGAAGCAATAGCCAGTACTTCTCTATGCACGGATATAGTGTTCACATACGCCCCAAGAGTAGGTGGATTTCTCTCTGAACATACCGTGTTTTCAACTGGACACCATCTAGGACTATCTCTATCACTTCAGATGATGCTATATGTGCTGTGCGTAGTGGTAGACGTCTCATTAGACGCTGGGAATTATGTATCTCCTACAGAATGCACGAAGTGAATTTGGGTGGAAAGTATGGACGTCTGTACAGGCGTGATGGCTGTTGTAGCTGTTGCAAGATACTACCGAATGCTTGTTTCACTGGCATTGTTAGATCTTTGGTCGCGTTTATGTGTGCCCTCCTGAACATAATGCTGCGAACATCACCTTACTGCGATATCACTCAGATCATGGTTGCAGCTAACATATCACCGTGTTCACCCGTTTACGCATAAGCTTATGATATGATATCACTCAAACTAACTCATTTGTTAATACTGTCAATGTGGTCATAGTAAAGTCAGCTTCGTTGAATAATTAACTTTACAAAATAACAAAACCCGTCAGGTTATCCAGTCTTTATTCACATCGCTCTTTATATGGTCCCCATTACTGAAAGCGATTTCATTGGCGATGGAATTCTAATAATTTATATATTTAGCCAAATACATTTGCGAGCCGAGTTACAGGGCTCTCGCTCAATTTTTAAAGAAAAGTATATTTATTTCCTACGGGAAACGTTACAGATCAGTTGTTGCCGATATTTTCACTAAGATATATTCACACTTTAAGACATCGGAAGCAGATGGTATGTTTAGGCACACCAAAATAATCTCTTTGCGTACTGAAATTAGTACGTATTTGACAGTTTTCTATGGTTATAGTAGGTAATCATGATTGATGTTACCGTCCATGATTACTTCTTTCGAACACATTTTTTCGTGATCTTGGTAAACATCTATATGACTCATTCTTGATCATTCTCTGAATATTACAAAGTAATCGATAATTTATCTCGGTTATTTTCTCTTTGATAATCTTCCTTTTCTATATCCTCATTATAGCCAGAGTATTAAAAAACTTATCAATATTATTTGATCACGGGATGAATTAGTACTTGCTTGTACCAAGAATTATGTTTTTAACAGCGCAAGTGACAAGTTCTACACGACAATTGAATAATGAAACCTGACATCAGTGACCATGACCACAATTACCAGTTGGGTAATCTTATGAATTTCCAAGTGCGTCCATAATAGTTATAATGCTGGGATTTTTCCAAGTCGTATCAAGTTTGATACATGAATTAGATAATAATAGGATCTGGCATCAGTAAAAGTAATAACAAGTTATATAGGAGTTCAAAAACAGATTTAAAACTGAATTGCCAATATAATGCTTGAACATTTCTAACTTATCACGGCTGGAATAAAACTATTATTTAGAAACTACTTTTCCATTTTACTTACAGAAGAAACAAATAGCACCTTAAATATGATTACATCGTGAAAGAAATTCATATGAATATACGAAACCGTGAATTTTTGCTTCCTGGTTTGATGTTAGAACATCATATGCAAGCGCGGATACAGTTATAAGCCTTACTATATCACAGTAAATTGAACAAATTAATGCAGGAGAACAACCAGACAACGCCTACGAAAAAAAACTTTCGAATAGAGATTCAGTCAACGAGGCCCGACTTGTATTAAGTAATACAACTTGCTATACGGGAAACGATATTAACCTGTCATTAAACTTGATTGTAATAGAGGAATAATGAGGTGCGGACATTTGACGTAAATGGATTACATTTACTTTAATGAGAATCGTGCATACTCACAAACAAAAACAAAATCATAAGATACTTCTTATATAATAAATTATAGAGCCTAGATAAGTGGAACGAAATAAAAGTGGTAAAATTATATGTCAGAACAGTGAAAAACTGTTTATCTAGAAAAATATTGAGTATATAAGCAAATAAATGAAAACGTGTGAAAAACTGAAATCCATTGTCAATTTGTATCCCTTCCTAAGCTAAAACAACCGGGGAAAATAATCTGCTAAAGCCCCTTTATTCGCCAAGATAATTCTCAGTGGATTAAATATTTTCTTTTGTTATCTTTGGAATACTTCCGATCTTCCGATGTAAGAAGTGCATTTGATAGTGCTATATAGAGTTTCTTCCTAATATCTATATATATATAAAGAAGAAAATATGTATGTATGTATGTATGTATGTATGTATGTATGTACGTATGATCCAACATCTCGGGAGAACGGCTGAACCGAATTTGATGAAATTTGGTAGGATGTCTTAAAATAGCCCCACTTAAAATTTAGTCCATGTTTCGAGTTCCTACCGCCAGGAGTTGTCGCGATATTAATGAAAAACGAAACTTTCGTTTGTCTCATCAACATGGGAGAACAGCCGCACCGAATTTAATAAAATTTTGGGAGTAGCTTTGAAATAGCCCTCCATAAATTTAGTCCAAGTTTCGAGTTTCTAAGGCCAGGGACTGTCGAGATATTAATGGTTGGTTGGTTGATTGGGTTTAGTGGCAGACGATATATTAATGGAAAACGAAAAGTTTTCCTTGGAGTTCTACTCTCTAACTCCATCATTCCCAACAAAAAAGGTTGGAAATCGTTGGTTTAAAAAGTGAAAGTCAATTAAAGTTTTCAATCACTTTTGTGGGAGTTTATTGAACGTAGTTGTTGGTCACTTTTAAAAAACACAGGTTTGAAATGTGAATTTAAGTAGAAACTCTATCATCATGGTTTATTTTTTACAGGCTTACACCGGAAGCAGCTATGACTTATATAATTCACAGTGAAAGAACAATGTATAAGATTCACGACCCTATATGTTCCGGCTTAATTTTTATCAGAGTTTTTCATCGCAAATCCCGAGCAACGGCGGGTAATCGCTGCTAGTACACTTATATTTGAATATTATAATGAGGTTGTCGTTAATGGAGTCGAAGATTTGAATCCCCGGGGTTTGATGGATATATTTGTTGAGGCAACATTAACCACTTAAAAATATTTCAGCAATTTCTATGTATGTTCACACTCGTAGATTAAGCCTTTAGAATCACGCTCATATTGCAAATAACAGCATCTGTAGACATTCTTTCGCGCATAATATGCACTCAACAGCATACAATAACAAATCTGCAATGTCAGCAAAAAATTTGCTAAGTGTTAAATTTTGCAAACCTCCAGGAAAACCGGCAAATTCATTCCTACTTACATAACCAGATTAAAATTTATTCTGTAAAATCAAAGACAACTAAATAAATGGCTAAATAGTCATTTATTAATATTCTTTTTTTATTTAAAATTTATTTATTTTCTATTTTTATTTCAAAATCCACGTAAGATATTTTGCTGACATTTTTTTTTCCACATTTCATGTGATGATTTGAATATTTCCTAAAAGCTTTGAAGCAATTTGTGAATTTTTGTTTGAAAGACTAGGTCCCATAGGGTTCAATGTATTTCATTTTTTCAACCCGCCTTCTATCCAAAACTAATTGGGTGATATTATTCATTTCTATTTCCATATATCCCATACACCGTCTCAATCATATACTAAAATTTCAGTTTGATAAATTCACTTTTACGGCAGTTTTCGTGCAAACGGTCAGACAGACAGAATGACCAAAGCCATAACAACTTTTCAAATATGTTAGTAAGTGTTAACAACTGCCCAACATTTTTTGCTGAACATTTTTTTAAACATTTTATGTGATAATTTGAATATTTTCTAAACTTTTTTAAGCCATGTGTGAATTTTTACTTCGTTTAAAAATGGTTGAAAAATTAGGTACCATAGGGTTCAATGAATTTTATTTTTTCAACCCGGGTTAAATCCGAAACTAATTAGGCTAAATAATTCATTTTCATTACCAAATGTCCCACAGATCGTATCAAGACCAAACACATAATGACTTTTCAACTATGTTGGAAAGTGTTACAATTTTTGATGTGATTTCCGATGCGTATTTATTTTAAATAATATTATTCGATGCAATACAACGATTATACTTAATTTCAATGAATTTAAGTGGCAAAAAAGAAAATAACACCACATTTGTTTCACGAAAGAAAAACATTTCACTGTGCTTATCAAATGTTTTGTTTGTTGGCTGGAATATGCATTTCAATTTTCAAAAAATTGTATTTCTAGAAATTTGCATTTTAATTCATGATGTAAATAACAAGAAAATTCATAAAGCATTAATTATGACGCAATTTCCAAAAGAAATGCAATTGTATTTAAACATCTCTAAAATGCGATACATTCAGCACTGATATGTTTAAATTATCACAATACTACAATATTTTATTATATTCGAAAACTTAAAACTTCATCGAAAAAAATGAAATTTATTCAAATGTCGACATCGACATATAAGTTGTCTGGCACTCTATGTAAAAGCAATGAATATTTAAGTCATATAACTTTTATTCCAGACTCCAGAGCTAAATAATTTTGCATGAAACAAATGCAGCAATTCTTATACAACTCATATTGCAATCACTTGTTTTCATTCTGCATCCATTAAAATTAGGCTTTGTTGTAGAAATAATCAAAGTTTGATGATCATTTAAGCTAAAAAATATTGCAATTGCGTTGCCACAGAATATAGATGCAGAAAAACTAGGCAAAATAAAGCTATTTTAGGTCTGATACAACACTATACATAAATTTTAAAGAATTTTAAAAATCACAATTTTTATACTTGGAAAACTATGGATACCATATTTTATTTTGAAGTGGGTCACGTGATCTCTTCATATAATATGGGTGTAATTATTATTTTAATCTTAATTTAAAAAAACTGCGGAACATATTTTGCTTAATTTTTTTTTTATATTTAATGGGATAATTTGAATATTTCCAAAAATTTTCGAAACAATTTGTAAATTTTAATTTCGCTTAAAAAATGTTTGAAAAATTAGGTCCCATAAGGTTCAATGTATTTCACTTCTTCAACCCGGGCTCAATCCAAAATTAATTGGGTGAAGTTATTCACTTCCTGTTAACATTTCACTCCCATGTGTTCAACAGACCGTCTCAACAACTTACTAAAATTTAATTTTAATAAAGTCATTTTTATGGCAGTTATCGTACAAACAGACATACAGACATAATAAACAAAGTCATAAACACTTTTCATCTATGTTGGAAAGTGTTAAAAAGTGGAGTCCTCCAATTATAGTATAATGCGACGATGATTTACAAAACCTTTATTCTACTTTGTCTGTCTAAGGCAAAATGGCATTTAAACGCATTCTTGTTATTCCTTGAAAAGCCGTGTTGTGGATCTTGACAATATTTTGACGTTAACTTTGTGATTAATTTAGAGAAATATCGCTAACTTAGAGGCATTTGTGGGATTCTGGAAACTGCTAAATGTTATAATTTGGCTAAGAGTTACGCATATTTCTCTAGAAATTTTCATAGAGGGTAATATGATCATCATTCAGTTAGCAAAATTGGAATGATGAGATAAAGGTAAATTGTGAATAATACTGTCTAGAGAACATAATATTTTGCTGTGTGATGTAATTGAGCATTTATTTGCTATTTTATTTACCAAATATTCTATTTGTCACTTTGTAAGGCAGCTAGATAATATATTGTTCTATTGTTTGAGCTGCATATTGTTCCTGTTAACATTTACTGATGCTTTTAATAAAGCGTTTGCTATAAAGAAATTAGAACTTATCTGTTGATCATGCAATACCCTCACGGTTTCAGAGAATACATTTTAACAATATCTATATTTTCTAAGAAGAGAATTTTAATGTCAATAACATCAATGTTCGGGCGATATCTGGTTAAAATTGAAGTATTAGGAAAAATGTTAATAATTTAGATGAATACACCTACAAATTTATTAAAAATAATATTTATATATATATATATATATATGTATATACTTTATAGTTGATGTATCAAAAACCTAGTATCATTTATGAATGCATGAAAATGATTTCAATATTTTAATATTTTATTTTTACTATTTTTTATGTCATAAATGTTTTTGTTTGAACGAGTGTTTACATTAGTTGTCGTTATTTAAGTCTAAATATTTTCTAAATTATAAAAAATATAAATATTGAGCAATAAATGTCAAAAGGAAATCTAGTCTCTGGATCAATATTTGTGTTAACAAAGTTCTTATACATTTCGATCAATCGTCTTATCATGAAGACTATTGAACATTTTTTCTTTTTTAATACTTTACAATATAGTTGAAATATGTTTATGACTTTGGTAATGTTGTCTGTCTATTCGTTCTCACGATAATTTCCGTAAAAATTACTGTATCGAAATAGCATTTTACTATGTTGTTGAGACGGTCTATGGGACATATGGGAATGGATAGTATCACCCAATTAGTTTCTGATTTAACCCGGGATGAAAAAGTGAAATACAGTGAACCCTTTGCGACTTGATTTTTCAAAAATATTTTAAGGAGTCAAAATTCACAAATTGCTTCAAAAATTTTAGAAAATATTCAAGTTATCATATAGATAGTATAAAAATTGATCCGCAAAATATGTTGGGTAGTTAAACTGAAATAAGTATTACACCCATATCCAATATCACACGTAGCGAATACCAGACTGTAGGGAAACAACCTCATTTACTTTCACAGTGCGAGCTGAAAAAAGTCATAAGAGACCTGCACCTCTCAAAAAATCATGTTGAACTGTTTGAGATTCTCGATTACAAGGATGGCATCTTCTATAGCCTGCCACTAAAGTCACAATCTATGGAAAGCATTATTAGCGTATGTCGTCTCTTTTCTCTTAGACTTGCAATCTTGTTTATTGCAATTATATTAATGATCTAATGATATTAATGATCTAAATTATGTTTAAATGTTATCAGACAATGGGAATACTTAACCGTAGGTATGACTATCCTCTATGCTGCGTGCATGAAAGGAGCGCAATAAATTAAGGATCATTTCCATAAATCTTCCAAATTACCTTAAACACCTGTGCGAAATGTATGGGACCTTAAATTATTGGGCCCATAACAGGGATGTAATCATGGTGTACCATATTATATAATGGTGCACCATATGAATATCATTATGTGGTCAAATAGTGGCGTTTGAAAGAATTACTACAGAAAGAATTCTACGCAGGTTAATACTCGTATCATGCGTGGACGTTATCTTCTCGATTTGAAATTGGTTCTCAATCTTCCAGAGTCCACTGAAGCCGTACTAGTCGTACTAGGGTCACGTTCAGACCTCCGACGTCTTTGCACTAACCTGCAGGGTTGATTTGTTCAGGCGCATTTATAAAGAGCCTTGATAACTGTGAGGCCAGAATATGTCCTCACATGAGGCATTTTATTTCAATATTTATGGTGCCTAGAACGGCTAATAAAGCTCGAGTCTGGCTGGCGCCGGTGTTTACAACAACGCAAACTTTTAGGTAAAATACCATAAATTTATGTGTCCCAGTCCAAAGGGGCTGAGAGGGGCCTTGATAAATGTCAAGTGATGCCATTGGGTTCAGAAGAACCAATGAGCGCCAAGGAAAAGAAGGGCGGAGCTACCCCCCCCCCCCGCCGAAGGAACCACAAGCACTCGGAAACGAAATGTCGCAGAAGTAACCTGGATACAAAATGTTGCAGAAGTAAGTCTGACACGAAATGTGGTTGCGAGAAGTTTCCTCCGAAGTGTTGTTGAAAAGAGTTTGATAAAAGGAGCGAAGCGAACATGACCTAGCAGTTGCAGATATAAAGTATCAGTCGAAGTGAAAAGTACGAGTAGGAGCCACACACCATAGAGTTATGGCCGTACTTCAGCACTAAGACCGATGCAAACGAGATGATGAGCCCAAGTCTAAACTGGAAGGTATGTGCTCTGATGTTACCGGTCCTAGACACCTTCACCTTCGTAAAATTAATATTTCTGGTCGCATCTCCCCTAGCTAAAATAGTTAAATGAAAATTGATAATAAATGAGAAATGATATAAATGATAAATTGTTGTTGATGATAAATTAATATGGTTAATAAATTATATTGTTTAAGTTTTAAATAGTCTAATCTTTTAATATTAATTAATAATTCTTTTCAGGACTTACACAAAAGGTAAAAATAATTGGAGGGTTATTGCGGTACAACAACGAGGGATGTACGTTTAAATGTTAATTCCACTTTATGAGATCAACGGCCATGTTTTCAATGATTAATAAACAATTAATAATATTAATATATTCCTTAAACGTAACTTATTTCATTCCACGTCCCACAATAACCCAACCTGGAATCAAACCCTGGATCTTACGAACTGATCAGGCGACACACTACCGTTATAAGCTACTGGGATGAAATTGCAAATTCGCATCGTTGCAGTGGATTATGCAAAATAAGGATTTCACATTCCTTAATATGGTGGCATTTTATTTAACAAAACTGTAATAAAATTCTATTTTTTCAATTTTCAAATTCTTCCTAAAATGTTAACTTAAAATTTCCCAAAATTAGTCGGCGGTAGAGAATTTCGAATTTCAGATTCGGAATCTGAGCATGACAATTAGTCAAACGCACCTTTTTATTGCGTCAAGAAAGAAAAGCTTAAATTTGTTGTTCAGTCTTATGTATCCTACTGTAATTAACACAAGCCTATATATGTTGTAAAAGAAACAAATGAACTTAATGCAACGAATGAACTGTTTGTGTTGAATCCAGACAATCCGACCTAACCGGGAAATATGAGTGATACTAGATAGGAATTTATTAGTAAGTTGTAGAGAGCTCCATTCAAAGAAGTTGAAAACACCATTTTATGTAATATAATAGGACTATTTGCATAACGTATAGTTTTGTGTGAATTGTGTTATAATGCTCACTGTCGGCGACAATATACACTGTCAGACTAAGAAAATAAACCAACAGTTGATGCCAACAGTTGTTACTATCTGTCGCCTACGGAAGTCCGTTTCTCCAGCTGGTTTTCGTTTTAGAAGACACCTGTTTTAGAGATGCCTGGCCGATCACGCCGAAGTCCGTTTCAGCTACTGGACAATCGTGCTTGGGGATTCATTTTAGTCCTATGTACGGCTGAGTGGTCGTACCGGCGTATCGGCTCTGAAATACGCGTAGATGCAAAGGGTTTGGAGAATATGAATTGAAGAAGGACATGTGACTCGTCGCAGTGGTACAGGTCCATCCAGACGTACGTCATCACGCGTTGATCAACGCATACGAAGGCATGGGGTGGCGCCCCCACAAACGACAATTGTCAATAGTCTTCAGAATTTGCAGGTTACAGTGGATGTGCAAATATCCGCGAGAACAGTCTCTGGACGATGAACTGAAAGCGACTTTCACTCAAACCGTCCTTTTCGACGAGTGCCATAAACGACAAGACATCAGCGTGAGAGACTGTAATGGTGTCAGGCCCGAGCCTCTTGGACTACTGAACCTGGCAGGGTAGTGTTCAGCAACGATACTCGGTTCTTGTTTTCGAATGGCAGTCGCAGTGTGAGAGTCTGGGAGCGACGAAGAAACATATACAATCCTGTTGGGCCTGATAAATACCATACTGCTCGAAAATGCAGCATCATGGTTCGGGGTGTATAACATCAGGGTCAGAGGTGATCGAGTTTAATACCCATCTCCTCTGGTTCGCATCAGAGGCACAATGGCGTAGATATGTTGAAGAAGTGCTGCGGACGGTTGCACTTCCCTACCTTCAGCTATTGCAAAATGCTGTTTCCAGCAAGATAACGCATTACCGCACACGGCAACCATCGGCAGACACGCCTTGCGAGGCATATAGGTGCTTCTTTGGCCTTCGGTGTCTGCAGATCTCTCACCCATCGAGCATATATGGAACGTGATTTGCCGTCGTTTAACTTTCCTGCTCCAGCATCAAGCAGAGGACGAATTGAGGAGGATCGTTGAAGGTCATCCATCCCTCAGAAAACTATCCGCATGCTCAACGCATCTATTCCTCGAAGGTCTTCTTGTAGCGATAGGTGGTCTTATTGCTTTCTGATGATACTGTTTATACCATTACTGTTGTGCATTATCTTTCTGGAATTAACATCACTTATTTATATATGTCATTTCCGTCTGTATGTCCTTTACCATCACACTGTATTCGCTCTTTCATGGTGTTGTATTTTCTGTGTCGGGGAGTGTATGTAAGTTTATGCCACATTATATGTATATATTGTGCAGATTGCAACTTATAAATGGACCATTTACCGTTGCAGGGTTTATACAAGACATATCGTAAACCAATATTATAATTGTCTAACGGATCTGCGTCTTAACAGGCTTCCCAGAAGGGTTTCAGTTACCTAGAAGATTGAAACTGTAAATATTTATAGGATCCACTACGGAGCAGAACCTAACGAAGGCGATATTTAAATACCTTCGGTGGTGTGTGTGTGTGGGGGGGGGGAGGGCTGAGAAATCATTATTTTTTCCAAAGACTATTTCTTAAACCTACAGAAACCCTTGATGATCTAGAATGTACAAATTTTTAGCATATAGCTCGGAATAGAGCTTAACATGCTCATGATTTTTATTCTCGCCACAGAGGCGGAAACAAGTACTTCCGTACCCTACAAAATATTTTTATAATGCCGATGGCTGACTAGATTCCACAGTAAGACTCCTAAATATACAAACTGATGCAACCGTAATTTTTAACCCCAGCAGTTTATATCATCGGCTGTATTATCTCAATGGCGCGCGCGAGTTACATAGTTGATATTTAATATCCAATTTAGCCGTAATATAGGTGCTTCTGCTTTCAAAAAATGTACCAATCATTCAAGAAAATAGTCTAGGAGCGCGACAGCCCAGTGGTTTGCTCTCGAGAATTGCTCTCGGTCGGCCCGGGTTGGATTCCTGTCGCTACCAAAACTGCCGCCGTGCTCACGGGGAGTACGATCACCTTACATATGTGGGTCCGTAAGTCCTTCCGAGAGATTGGTGGTAGGAGATGGAGGGTACGATCCTTGTGGATGCCTCCGGCACTGTGTTCTGATCTAAATTGAGTGGCATTTTCCGGCCATCCAAACAGACAGCTTATACGTTTCTGGTAGGTCAGACGGCCTGGGTCGAAGAAGAACAAAGTATTCTGGGGCGGGGCAGTCTGGTGAATAAGTCACGGAGATTGCATCTTGGAGAACCAGAGTGCGATTACCGGCTCTGTCCAAACTATCCCCGTGATCATGGAGAGTAAGGCCATGTGTGTTTGAAAGTCTTTGAAAGAGTAGTGAGGCAGGATACGGCCCCTGTGAATGACTCCCCACCACCACCACCTCGGTTCTGGTGTAAATTGGGTCTTTCTCGGCTGTCTATTTAACTGCTCTAAATCTTCGAGTGAGATTTACGGTCTCGGTTCTTCAGGTCTGAATTGGACGGCTCTGTCCAAACAGATACCTTACACCTTCGTGTAGGTAGTGACATTCTGGGTCGAAATAAATAAATTACTCTATAATGTTTTGATTTTCCGGGATCTAAAGAAAAAAAAATAAGAAAGTAATCCCTTTTCGGCATGTTCACCCTTCGCTTCAACTTGTAAAGTTCAAATGTATCTGTATCCTCTTTAGATGCCTTTGTAGAGGAATTTTGCTTAATCTGTCAAAGGTGATTCTACTCAAATTTAGCGTATTTGATATTTCGACCTTTCTGTCCAAGGGCAATAAAACAGGACGGCATTGTTTTAAATCAAACTCAGTTTATTGGGGTCTTCCCAGAAATTGCAGCAGCTTGTTGTATAAAGCACCGGACAACATATATACTAATTGTTATTGCACATGCCCAGAATAAATGAAAAATATACAAGCAACTAAAATATACTAGGCTGGTGATCATTCTTAAATAGAGACGATTTTTCAAACTTATATACTTATCCCGGCATTCTATTACTTCGCCCCGTATTGCCACCACAACCCGAATACTAGACTCTTCCTAGTTATAGTTGTATCGAATGGGGTTTCCTTCCACTAGGCTGCCGACCAACTTCCGAAATCCTCCAAATCTATCATCGTTCCTTTTGCTTCACTCCAGCTCACTTCCGTCCAAACTCTTCGCTCGCTTACTCCTAGATAGGTGATTGGTCTATCAACCGAACAGTTAGAATGGATAATTTACGTAAACATAAATTATAATGCAAACTGAGGGAAATAATATTCGAAAGGTGATTTAGACCTTACATACGGTCAACCAAAATTAAATTTTGCGCGCGAGATCCCTCTAAACGTGATCGACCGTGTAAAATCGCTTCATTCCTGCTTTCACCGTTCCCCGACAATCAAAAGGCAAATGCCTACATCTCCGATTTTGTCCCACTTACTTCTTATCGGAGTAAGATATGACTGCCTGACCCCAATTATCACATGCTTCGTTTCAGAGTACCAACCTATGATGGGAATCACTTCTTTCGTCTCTACTCTAAGCAATCGACCCTTTCGTCGCTGCTTAACGTCCGCATGCGATCATTTCTTAAATTTTTGAATAATCCAAGGAAAAAAAACCTGTATCAATACAGGAAACATTAACCTTTTCACTTAGTTAACAATGGGAAGAACTGGACATTAGACGGTCTCTTAGAAATTATCGTCAAACATAAAACATCAATTTGCACATACATCACATTTTTTTGTGCAAATAACATCCGTTGACAATTTTATTCTTACTATTACATAATTACGTCATCCATCGCTAGAAATACATTTTAATCTACACCTTTATACATATTTTAAACATTTTCGATTATAAAATATTTTTACGAATCAACATTTGCATTTCTATTCTGTGTTTCTTCATCATCTACTTCAAGATCAAATTACTTGCATCTATTTTTATGATTATTTTATGATTGTTTCACTTTAAAAACACAATCCCTTTTTTTCTGCTCCAATTGACTTCAATCATGAAACAAACTAAATGTACGAGACTGATATTTTACAATATTGCTTTCTGAAAGTTTTAACATGTTGAATGATAAGTATATATTTTTTATAATTCTATGTAATCCGTGTGAACAATTTATTTGAAAAACATGAAATATATTTAGAACGTTTCATGCTTGCATTGCAACATTTTTGCTATTCGTTTCCTAATAAAAAATACGTCTGAAATGATTATTCATTTGTTATTATTGATTTTAATGACTTTCAGTCTTGATTTTTTAAGGATTTTTTTAAATGCTTTCGAAAATCCTGTTGAAGGTTCTGTCGAATATTCGATTACGGTTAAAATCAAAAGGATAATTATAATAATCGCAAAAAACACGTTTGAAACGCACTATTCGTTCGTTAGATATTGCATCCACAGTCTCAGAGACACATACACTAAAATAAATACACACAGGCTCCATTTCAAAATGTTCGATTCGGGATCAGCGATGCTTGAAAATTGTTTTTCCTAAGAAAACACAAATTCGAATTTTTAATCAACAGTATTATCTCTATACATTATACAATATATGTGAGGAGAGTAAAAATTTGTAACTTAATTTTTCAAGGTTGTGAGTTTAACTTGCTTTACCAGGCTCAAATGCTAATCCTACATAAGTTGGAACAGAACAAAAATTGTAAAATGAAATGGCAATGATTTGAAACTATGCTTATTCCGAAAAGTATTAAATGAAGCAACGGGAAGAAGATTAGTGTGAGATCCAACGTCAACTTGTGTCCCTTCCTAAACTAAAACAACCGAGTAGAAAAAGCCGGTAAGTCCCCTTTGCTCTCCAATATTTGTTTCACCAGATCAAAGGCTGCTACTTTTACCTTCGAGTTCGTGTTCTAGAAAAGAACTGGAATCGAGAAATTTTCGAATGTATTTTTATGAATTTCAAATATATTTCGAGTGTATTTGCCAAGAAAAAAAAATACATTAAAATGCTTAATACTAGGATTAAATACTACATATATAAATAAATCTAAAATCCTAAGTACTAATCCTATATAATTGGGATAAAAATTATAAATATTAATCCTAATGTTCTATTCCTAAGCACATGTGCATTAGGTCTAGCACTATTACATTAATACTTGATTTTATACATAAATACTAGTCCTAATATATCGAATACTAGTATATTAGAACTAGTACTATTATGCAAATAATAATCTTGGAATACGAGTTCCATGCACATATATATATATATATATATATATATATATATATATATATATATATATATATATATATATATATATATATATATATATACAGAGTGTCCAGTGCTACCGGTGCCCAATGACTATTTCCTCAACCGTTAGTCACAGAGATAGACTTCCAATTGCAAAAATGTTTTAAATTTTAAAATTTATCATCTTAGAAAGAGTTTAAATCAATAAATGCATTTCAGAAAAAAATACGAAATATAAATTTTATACTGTCCCCCGTTCCTACCAATTATATTGAGTAAAATCATCCTCATTCAATTTTATGCAAAAAAAAAAATCATCCCTTTACGACAAAAATTGACCAACATATAGCTATTTAAAGTTGAAGCACTTTTTGTGCTGAGGTCAATATGATTCCTGATTGGTTGGTTGCCTGATACAGGGCATTTTTATGCGTGAAAAAGCGTCTTAAGTCATAAAGTTTACTGCTTCATAACTTGGTGAATTTTGGCCGTAAAAGGAAGATTTTTTTTTATTTTGCATGAAAGTATATAAGGATGATTTTCCTAAATATATTGGTAGGACCGAGGAACCGTATTAAAATTTTTATTTAATATTTTTTTCAGAAATGCATTTATTGATTTAAACTGCTTCTAAGATAAAAAATTTTACAATTTAAAACACTTTTGCAACTGTAAGTGTATCTCTGTGACTTACGGTTGAGTAAATAGCCATTGGGCGCCGATAGAACTGGACACCCTGTATATATATAATACACTAGTATTATTAAATCGATATATGAATACTATATATTTATGTATTAAGGTTTATCCAGTTCTCCAGAAAATTATTGATTGAAGAAGCTAACATCCAACGTTTTATGTCACTTAATAAACCTAATGTTTAGTAACCGAGGAAAATAAGCCAGAAAATCCACTTTGATCACCAAATTATTTTTTACGACATTAAAGACTGTTACTTTTGCTTTCGATCTGGAGATTTGAGAGAAAATAAGTGGAGTAGAATTTTTTTAAATATATTTTTTTGTAAAATGTATTAGAAAAGCAGGCCTTCTTTTTCCAATATAAACAAAAATATGCACTTTCTAATATAGGGATTTCGAGGTGGTTTATTTAATTAATTTTAATATGTTATGAAATCCAATAAATATGAATAATGCAGCCCTTTTTTGCCCCATGTCATTTAGCAATATTTTCTATTTAATAAACATTACATGAAATCATATCAGTTAATGCTTATCTATATGTAACTGCACACACACACACACACACACACACACACACACACACATATATATATATATATATATATATATATATATATATATATATATATATATATATATATATATATATATAATTATCAACGTTAAATTATATTTAATTAGAATTTAGATGCATTAATACAGCAATTCCGCAAGAATATATTACTGTATCGATCAAAATTTTAGAACAAATTGACATGAAATTGATTTTTCTTTTTAAATTAAATCTCTATATTAAAATAAAAAAAATCCAGCTAATTTTTGACATTGTACTGCGAACATATAAATGCAAAGCCTGCAATGCTGAAATTTAACATATACAAGCACATTAATACTTACAATTACCATTTAACATATACTAGTACATCCATTGATGTGTAAGACGGGCATAGAATTTTTTTAAGCCTTAGTTAATTAAAAATTAATTAATGTGATTTAGCATTACCAGTATGGGAAACCAGTTAATTCATGGATTCAACTTTTAACTTCACTGTGGTTGCTGGCAGAATAATCATAAATCGGATCGTGGACGGAGTTATTGAATCACTTAAAATATTAAAAGTATAGCTTATGAATTCCAAACTTGACTGCAATGTTAATTATTACACTTTGGACAATATGGATAATAATATTCCAGACGGGCGGATAAAAGCTAATTTTTTTACTTTATGTACGCTGTCATATGACGAGCTTAACATAGAGTTGTTTTAAAAGCTTTTTAATGAACCTCACGCAGCTTAGAGAAATCTATCTAGAATTACAAAAGTAAAAGAAATGTCAAAACAATAATACTAACTTTAACCGGAGAGCACTTTAATCAGAAGTCAACAAAATGAAGACGTGTCAAAAACTAAGACCAATGTCAATTTATATCACTTGCAGAAAGAAAACAACCGAACAAAAGTAATCAAGTGAAACTCTTGCCTTCCAGTATCATCTGAAAAGAATGAAGATTTATTATTTTATTTTTTGAACTTCGGATCTATTATCTAACAAAAGACCGAAGTTAAAAATACACTATTTTCTGGGAATTATACTTAATACCTTCTTCTTCTAAAATATCCAATCAGTTTGCCATTACTATTTATATAGAATGTTTCTACTGTTAATGCCTTAAAGAATATATAATAAAATAAGTTCTGCATTAAATATTTATTTCTTCTACTGTACGTAGGTATGTATATAGGGAAAATATTGTAAAGGATCGAAAAATTCAATTTTGAGTTCAGTTGATATTTTCATAGCTTTTTGACATTCTAGAATGCGAATTAATAACTTTTAATGTGGGGTCTGAGGATATGCATACCTCTCGGAACGTCTAATTCACTATAGTTCAGAAATTTATAGATGTTTTTCTAGGAAATTTAGCAGCTTTTACTTACCTTATATACATAATGTATAAGGAAAGTATTGTGACAATGTCGAAAATGTTTGAGTTTTCGACGGGAGAGCACGTTTCAAGCATCCCTGATCACGAATCAAACATTTTTGAAGTGATGTCTGTGTGTGTGAAAGTATATATATATATATATATATGTGTGTGTGTGTGTGTGTGTGTCAGTGAGACTGTGGAGACGATATCTCATGAACGAATGGAGCGATTCAAATGAAATTTGGTACAAAAATCACAATCCGTGAATACTGGAAGCCTATTATTTTTAAACGTAATCGAATGTTCAGAAACCCCTAAAGTTTCGAGTGAAATTTAAAAAAAAAAATAAAAAAATCAAAACATTTAATAAAGTTACGCAAATAGACATTTCTTATGTGATTTTTCCTTAAACGATTGACATTAACTTTGGTACGCTAGCATGAAGCGTTCTCGATATATTGCACGTTTTTCAAATAAATTTATCAAACAATCCCATGAATTAAAAAAATATATATTAACTGTTGAGAAACATGTTGACTTTTCATATCTAATATCATGCGATAAATTTGGTGACATCATTCTCGTGGATCTAGCTCGTCCCATTTATGAGAAAAGATACTTTGAGTAGCACTTTAGTATTTGAACGCCAATAGTCTTTTATCTACTATAAGAATAACTTATAGAATCTCTCCGTCCATAACACTTGGCGATATTTTGATGACGAATTTGGCAGAATGTCGCCAACTTGGTGACTTTTTGAATATTGCCAAATTAACGAAAATCTCGCCAAATAGATAAACATAACGCTAAATCAATTAAATGACGACTAATTGACGAAAATTCAATATTCTGGAAAGAATATAAGTATCTACTATAAGAATGACCTATTTTGTTTTTGCTGTAAAAGTTGTAAATTCATTGTATTATATAAGGAAAGTCATGTGCTGTCCACATCGGATTTTTTGATTTTGCAGTCGTTTAACTATCTCGTTTTAGGTTTATTTTGATGCAAATAGACAGATTATAAATTTCCATACAACTGGAAAATGAATGATAGTTATGCTTCATCAATTTAATGGTTGTTTTATATGATCAATTTTTAATCAAATAATTATCTAGTGTGTTCTTGCCTTTATAGAAACTCTAAAAGCTTCTCCGGTAACCTGGATGGCTGAATCTTTGCACACTTATATTATAGACCACGGGACGAAGTCCAACGGAGCCAGATTTTAGATTTACTTTGAAAAGGTGGGCTATTGTTTTGAAATTTCTTTCTAGACACTCCAGAAGCCTCCCGATGACTCATAATGTAAACATCGCATTCACACTTATTGTATAAATAGTGGTGACAATCAACAATTATACAAACACCAAAACGTGGCGATAATTTATTTGAATTTCCGTATAGTGGAACATCGTATATTGTAGTGGATAACCGTAAAACGTTCTAATTTCTTTAATGATAATACGTATTTAATAAAACCAAAAAATGGAATATTATTATGAGTCATTAAAACTGTTTTTCCTTTTCAAATTTTCTTCTTTATTTA